>JAWWMP010000077.1:2209544-2234856 GCA_035047865.1 Dendrocincla tyrannina | reverse complement strand
GGGACACAGAACCCCAGCCCAGGGGACACAGACCTGGCCCAGGGGACACAGAACCCCAGCCCAGGGGACACAGACCTGGCCCAGGGGACACAGCGCTCGGCCCAGGCCCAGGCCAGCCCCCGTGGCCTCACAACGCGCTCCCCGCGGGGCAGGTCGGTGCCAGGCGGGCAGAGCTGCAGGGAGGCCAGCCCTGCTCCTGCTCCTGCTGCACTGCCCCGAGCTCAGGTGTGCCGCAGGGACACCTGGTGTCGGGAATGCCGGGACACGCAGAGCACTCCCGGCTCAGGGACGGTGCGTGATGGCCTTTGACAGCCACAGATTCCGTGGGTGCAGATCCGCAGTGGGGCACGGAGCTGTGTCAGGGCAGGGTCAGGGGGGATCTCAGGAGAAGGTTCTTCCCCCAGAGGGTGGTGGGCACTGCCCAGGCTCCCCAAGGCACTGGGCATGGCCCCAAGGTTGCCAGAGCTCCAGGAGGGTTTGGACAGTGGGACAGGGTGGGATTCTGAGGTGTCTGTGCAGGGCCAGGAGCTGGACTGGATGATTCTTGTTTATGTTCTATGATTCTGAGAACATATTCAAACTTTCCCTGCCAATTCTGGCCCACTACTAATTAACAGTAAACTCAATCAAAGCAACTGCTATTTAGTTTCTGGAGTTTTTTTCCTTTGGATGATGTTAATTCAAAAGAGATAAAATGCAACACTTTGGTTATTGTAATATTTCACTCAGGCAAGGTTAACACTAGAGGGGGCGAAAATGGCTTGGGAACATGCAGAATACATGGAATTCCCCCCAGGACTCACAAACAGAACACACTTGATCAAATACTTCCCATTGGGCTTTTTTATTCCCTCTTAAACAATTCCTAATAGAAAAGGATTGTATACAAGAACACTCCTGTACAGAAATCCCTTAGATCTACCAGTCTTGCTGGATATTCCACATGTTCACAAGGAAATGTCTCTTAATAAGCACAGGAACAAGTCACCTTCTGCATTTCTCCAAAGTCTTGCTTGGGAAAAAGTGGCATAAAAATTTAAACTAATATTGGAAATGAGATGTTTATTGTTCTTTGAGGATTCTTCTTTGATCACAGGTCAGACAGCAACTTTTTACATAAAATGTCATTAAAAATATCACCATGCTGGTAAATTGCTACAACACTGAACTGTAATTTTACTGGAAACAGGATCTGCAGTACCTACCTGTCACTAGACTCACCTGTGAGGTGACATTAGAAATCTGTGTGTGTGGTTGGTTTGGTTTAGTTTTGAGGCAAACCTGAGCTCACTCCTGAATGCAAAGTGGTGGGAGGCCAAAGACTTTTGATGGGAAGGTGATGTGCTCTGGGCAGGGTCTGAGCACACTGACAGACATGGGCTGGTCAGTGCCCACACCCCTGGGAGCACTGACAAGACTGGGACAGGTCTAGCCATTGAAGAAACTCAGTCCTTCAAAAACACCCAGGTGTGTGTGAGAAAGGTTTTCACTCTGATTTTCACCCCTAGAACAAGGTCAAGTTTGCTCTGAAGAGGAGTGACTGCTTCAAGTGCCCTGCTGGCAGCTGCTCTTCTCTTACCTGCCCCTAAGCAGTGTCCAGGTGACAAAGTCACCCAGGTTAACAGAGCCAACCCACCCAAACACTGAGGGTTCACTCTGCAAAGCAACACTGCTCCGTGCAGCCAGAGCAAATCACGTCCCTGCCATTGACAGTGTGGGTTCTGAATAATCTCTTATTCCCTCTTATCAAATACAACAATCACAACCTGCATTATGTTCTCTAGCTACAGACAAGGTGGACTTAAAAGCCAACTGCACGGCTAGAATTATCACCTAAAGCTCATAAAAAATAACAAAGGAAAGAAATGAACCGTCACAAAGGAGGACACAACAAATACTTCAGTGTTAAGCATCTGAGTGCTGCAGTTACGAAGAAAGCAACAAGCCTCTGCCATCAACATTTCAGAAAAACGCAGAGGAAACAGCCCACACACTGGAAAGATAAAACAAATATACAAGGAAACACCTGAGAGAACAACTCCTTGTCAGGTAGTTTCAGAATAGTCTCTGGAAGTCTGGAGATGAGGTTTTCATGGCCTAAGCTTCACAGTCTGGCAGATCTTCTCTCCCCACCTCAAATGATTCTTTGCTGATCGACAACAGTTCACGCAGCTCTTTGTTTTCAAGCTGCAAAATCAATATTTTTGCTGAAAGAACAAGCTAATTCACAATTAAAGGATGATAAACTTTCAGTAGCCCCACTGCTTCACAGATAAATAAAACACACAGTTTGCAATACCAGCATTATTACAGTGCTGGCATAATGGGAACCATGTAATTTGAAGGTTATCTTTTGCTTCTGGCTTCATATATATATGTATGTATAAACCCCATCAAGATTTGAAAACAAACAGATCATGTGTTTCCTGAGCCTACCCCAAATTTTTGTTATAAACCATTGGCACAAACAGAAAATCCAAAGTCTCAAGACCCCTAAAGCTCAATCTGTCCTCAGCAATTGTATCTGTTCTTACCTCCAACTGAGCCAGTCTCTCCTGAACTTTGAAGAACTGATCATCATCCACCTGAACAGCTTTTCTCATCACCTCTCCCATCTCACATATTCTGTCTATTTGACTTTCAATTTCCTGAAAGGCATAAAAGGAATACATTCAACATGCTCAGGCAAAAGCAGCAGTCATAATTTATTCCTTCTAAATCACTTACTTCCGTTGTCCTGATTTTGGATTCTTTTAGTGTTTTGAATTTTAATCCTTCCCTCCCAAGCACTTGCAATCCTTTTATCTTGTATACTCAAGAACATGTACCTTATTGTCCTTTATCAGGAGTCATCAGTGAGAACAGCCAGCAAGATAAGGCACCCTGACTTAGTAAGTGGGAAATAATTCCAAGTGTGACAAGGACTGAGACAACAGATTGGGGTTTATGTGAATGCCATTAGTAGGCAGTAAGTTTTTATATTCCTTTATTAGACCAGCCTGGTTCTGACTTTATAAAGACATCAAATATTGAAGCAAAGAAGATTGCAAGTAACAGTGTGGAAGAGCAATGAAACTAAAGCAGGACCAGAGCCTCCTGAGGCAGATTTTACAGAATCTGTCCAGATACAGCTCTAACCCTTCTGATGATGCATTTTGTTGAATCTCAGAAATGCACATAGAACAAACAATGAACAATTCCAACATGGAATGTAGCAGCAGCTCCTGTTTGAAAGGCAATATATCAATGACAGGGTGGAGTTTCTTCTCTAAGTGCCCATAGTTCTTCAACTGTCTCTGAAAAATAAATTTATCATAGAGCAGAGAATTCAGTTTTGAATTCCATTATTCACAAAGTATGTAAACAAATCAGAGCATCTCGAAGAGAGCTGGAGGAAGGGGAAAGACTTCTGGGAAGAAAGATTATTATTTTTCTAAACAGTATGATTTTTGTAAACAAGGGAGGATGGTTGTAATAAGAAAACAGCTCTTTAAAAGGTATTAAAATGTTGTCACTATTTTCCAAGCGGTGGGTAGGGAAAAACTCCCGGACTTCAGTATGGAAGGCTTTGCCTAGATATTGAGACAGACACATCCCATCAAAGCCTCCTCCAGAGCCTTTTCAGCTTCGCATTTCCAAATATTGTTCAAATGTAAAGTCCTGATAAACAGTTTGTGCACCCAGGCAAGCACTGGAAACCAGACACTGCTACACCAGAGGAGCTAAGGAACCCACAAAAGAGAACAGGGAGTTGCCACATAGCAGTGCAAAGATACACTTATAAAGAGTTAGGCTGGCTCCAGTTCCAGTGAAAAAAACACAAAATAGGACATGTCACTGGGCTGAACCCACTTGCTGTTCTCCAGTCACAAAAATGCATTTTAACAAATGCCTAACACAATTTGTAAGTCTTAAATAGAGATTTAATGTTATGATACTGCTATTAGATACCTAAACATCAAACAGGCCACAGTCACCTGCAGCCACATCCCACAGCTCTGAGGTCACTCAGTCCAACATTGACAAGGGGACACTAAGCCCACTGCAGAGAGTCTCTGGATTTAAAAACACATGGGAGTGAAATTCTCTTAAGAATTAAAGACATACAGTTCACAGAGATTTAGGAGATTTTTATTTTGTTAGTTACTGAACAGGAATGATAACAACTCATAGAGGATCAGGTGCTTTAAGCTTAACCCTGAGAATCCACCACCATGTCAAAAGAACAAGACTCTGCCTGGGCTTTGAAAGGATTGTATTCTGAAAAGAACAGAGGGAAAAATCCCAGCAAAGAGAGACAAGAGTTGGAGAAAATGTATTTTGGAGCAGGGACATTGCAGGAATGGAAACAAAGGTTCTATGACAGCAAGCAACAGGGACAGAGGTCTTGAGCACTCTGCTGTCCCCATCCCACCTTACCACAGAATTCGCCTGATGGACTTTCAAGACTGGCTCTGCATCTTCACCTCTTCTCCCTTCCAAAAGCTGCAACATCTGCTTCCTGTACTTGCTCATGATGAGCTCTAGTGCATCTTGGTGCTCCTCCAGCGAGACCCACAGCTCTGCAGAACACAGCACGTCACTGCCAGGACCGGAACAGCGGGACAGCTCTCACAGCAGCGTGCCCGGAGCTGCCGGCTACCACCTGATGGTGGGAACTGCACAGCCCCGGCACCGCGGTGGGGCTGCCCGGACCCCCCTCGGCCAAGGAGCCACCCGGGGCATCCAGCGACTCTGCCACAGGCACCACACATTCACCCCCGCTTCCTCCAAGACCCTCCCGCCGTGACCACCGGGCAAGCATCCCCCGCCCCCGGGGTCGCTGTGGCCAGAGCCCGCCCCGATCCGTGCGGGGGTTCGCTCACCCCTGTTCTCCTGCTGCAGGTCTCGGATCTGCGTGTTCTCCTGCGCCAGCACCACGTGCGGCCGCAGCCGGGACGGGTCGGGCCGCTCCGCCGCGACACCCGGGCCCTGCGGGGACAACGGGGATCGGTCCGGTTGCCCAGCCGGGACAAGGGGGGTGGGTCCGGTGTCCCCGCGCTCACCTGCTCGGCGCAGCCCGCGCCCGCCTCCCGCATGGCCGCCACCCGCCGGTGCAGCACGGCCGACTGGTCGATGAGCGACTCGGCCGCCGTGTCGTGCTCCTTGAGCCGCTCCAGCAGCGTCCGCGCGTCCGTCAGGATCTTGTCGATGGTGCAGCTCATGGCGGGCGGCGATGCTCAGCCCCGCGGCCCACCCATGTCCCTCACGGCCCCTCTCGCCCCTCACCGGTTCCTCACCGGCCCTTGTCGGTCCCTCACGACCCCTCTCGCCCCTCCCGGTCCCTCTCTCCCCTCACGGCCCCTCTCGCCCCCTCACGATTCCTCAGGGTCCCTTTCGCTCCTCACGGCCCCCCAGGCCCCTCTCGGTCCCGCCCGGCCCCTCTCGCCCCCTCACGACTCCTCTCTGTCCCTCACGGCCCCTCTCGCCCCTCAGGGTCCCTCTCGCCCCCTCACGATTCCTCACGGTCCCTCACAGCCCCTCAGGGTCCCTCTCACGATGCCTCTCGCTCCTGTCGGCCCCTCAGGGTCCCTCAGGGCCCCTCTCGCTCCTGTCGGCCCCTCAGGGTCTCTCTCGCCCCCTCACCGCCCCTCAGGGTCCCTCCGGGTCCCTCTCACGATGCCTCTCGCTCCTGTCGGCCCCTCAGGGCCCCTCTCTCTCCTGTCGGTCCCTCAGGGTCCCCCGGGTCCCTCAGGGCCCGGCTGCTCCGGGCTCGGCACACACGAACCCGCGGGGGGGGCCGGGAGGCGCCGCTTCCGCCCGCGGCCACAGCGCCGCTCAGTGCGCAGGCGCGGGCCGCGCTCCGCCAGCCGCACCGCCAGGGGGCGCCAGAGAGCCGCGGCCGGCTGGGGGGGCGGGGCCTGTACAGGGGGCGGGGCCAGAAAGGGGCGGGACCAATCAGGGCGAGCGGGCGGAGGGGTGCTGTAAAGGGGGCGTGATCAATTAAGGGGCGTGGCCAATGTGGGGCATGTTAGGTTAGGGGCGTGGCCAAAACCGGGCGCGGCCAATGGGGGCGTGACTAGCGGGGGGCGTGGTCATGACAGGGAGTGGCCAAGAGGGGGCGTGGTCCTCGCCCGTCCCTTCCCAAAGGGGAGCTCGAAGTGCTGGAGTTTTATTTGGGTTTGGGGCATTTTGGGTCGTTTTGGGGTGTTTGGGGGCGAGGGGACACCGCCCCCCCATCCCGCCTGCCCCAGGTGACCGCCCTGCCCGCTCCCACGCTGGTAACCCCGCCGCGGCTCCCCGCCCCGAGCTCCCCGGGGCAGGGCAGGAGAAGGGGCAGGAGGGGCAGGAGAACGGGCAGGAGGAGGTGCTGAGCAGGGAAAGGGGCAGCAGAAGGGACAGGAGCAGAAGGGGCAGGAGGAGGTGCTGGAGCACCCTGGCCCTGGGCAGGAGCAGCAGAAGGGGCAGGAGGAGGTGCCGGGCAGGAGAAGGGGCAGCAGAAGGGGCAGGAGGTGGTGCCGGAGCAGCAGAAGGGGCAGGAAGAGGTGCCGGGCAGGAGAAGGGGCAGCAGAAGGGGCAGGAGAAGGGGCAGGAGAAGGGGCAGGAGCAGAAGGGGCAGCAGAAGGGGCAGGAGGTGGTGCCGGAGCAGCAGAAGGGGCAGGAAGAGGTGCTGAGCAGGGAAAGGGGCAGCAGAAGGGACAGGAGCAGAAGGAGCAGGAGGAGGTGCCGGACCCGCCGGCCCCGGGCAGGAGCAGAAGGGGCAGGAGAAGGGGCAGGAGCAGAAGGGGCAGGAGCAGAAGGGGCAGGAGCAGAAGGGACAGGAGGAGGTGCCGGATCCCCCGGCCCCGGGCAGGAGCAGAAGGGGCAGGAGCAGAAGGGGCAGGAGCAGAAGGGGCAGCAGAAGGGACAGGAGGAGGTGCCGGACCCGCCGGCCCCGGGCAGGAGCAGAAGGGGCAGGAGCAGAAGGGGCAGCAGAAGGGACAGGAGCAGAAGGGGCAGGAGGAGGTGCCGGACCCGCCGGCCCCGGGCGGGCGCTGCTCGGCACCGCCTGTTTGCGCAGGGCCGGTCCTTGACCCGCGGCCCCGTTATCTGCGGGGCTGCTCCTCGCGATCAATGCCGGGGCCCGGTGAGGCTGCCCCCTTATCTGCCGCTGTGTTTGTCCCTCCCGACGGTAAACATCCGCCACTCAAAATAACAAGCTCCGCCGTGCTGACCCGCTGCTTTGATTCTTATTTGCTCGCTGAAGCCGCTGCTGGTGGGCTGTGATGTCCTTGAGGCTTTGCCCAGCTTTGTGCCACAAAGTTGTTTAGCATCACCAGCTTCGTTATTTTCAACAATAATATTTGTCACTCGAATCGTCTTTCAAGTTTAAATCCCCATTCATGCAGACACATGAGAAAAGTTCAGGATTATTTATCAGGTGATAAATTTGTGATCCCAGAGTTAATCAAGCCTGGTGCAGAAGCGTTGAATGAGATCATTTTATATAAGCAACAATCTCAAAACATGCCCACAAGGCAGCAGAGAATGGGGTTGAGCAGCTGCATTTGGAATATTTAATCAGAAGCAGATTAATTAGTGAAGTATGAGAGCTAGTCTGCAAACTTGGGAAATGTAATCTCACTTTATAGCAACTCGTGTGGCTCTAAAGGTCCAGACTGTGCTTTATGGCATGTTTCACCTGGTGGTCCCTCCCTACTTTTCCTCTTGTTAGAGAATACTAAAAAGTTAAGCCAACTTGCTGTCAGAATTCCTTTTTCCTGAATTCATGAACATTTGGAGAACTGGCAAATCCTGCTGTGTTTCCCATTCTGGTTATGTTATGTTATTGGACATGAGGAGTTTCTGTGAAATCAAACCTGCGGTCCCTGAGGTTCCACTTCATTCAGGCACTCAAGGAGCCACTTAGAAATGCAGCCCTGGGAATTCCAGTGCACATCCATAGAAAACCAGCTGAAGGAAGCATCATTTCACCTCTGCAGGAGCTGCAGTGGGGTGAGTTTGAGCCTCTGCCCTGTTCTGCTCCTGGTGTTTATACTTCTGGTTCAACACTCACCTCTCTCTGCTGCCAGAGGTGCCACCCTGGCCTTCCATGCCAAGAGGGACAAGGCAAAGGCCAGCACTGCTGGACCAGATTTCCACTCCAGGACCAGTTTATTCCCTCTGTGGCATTCTGGCTGCTTGGAATAAAATCCCAGAATGAGGGAGAGGGGAGTCTATGACACCACCACCCTGCACTCAGTCCGTGCTCCCTCTCAGGGATGGGGCTCACCCCTCTCCAGCAGGTCTTTTGACATGGAATCATTTGTTCAGCTTTCAGAGGACAGCAGAGTAACTTAGTGTGGCGCCAGGACACCGAGTGGATCCCAGCAGGACAAAGCTCCTTGTTTTAAATGCTGGGAATGCTTGTCACCAAAACTTTGAGTATGTAGCAACAGAGCTTAAACAAGTCAGGGGATGAGCATTTTCTGAGTAGTGGTGCCTTATAATTCCCTTGGCTTATCACATCAATTCTGTGTAAACTAAAGAGAATGTATAAATTTGGCCTCTCAAAGTTTTTAGTGTTTAACTTCAATTCGATTAAACACTTATGTGTGTGTACAAAGTGAAAAATGAGGTTACAAGAGGTTAATGCTTTAATGCTTTTAATAACTCTTAACCACATGGCTGTATTTTGTCAAACAGAACATGGGTTTGTTCTAGCAGGAGAAGGGAACGCTGGAGAGAGGCAAACTGAGACACCCTGAAACAGCAATGCTGCTCCACAGCCCAAACTCCTTCCAGGCCATCTTGGAAAAATCAGGAGTGGTATTTCTGTGGTGGGATAAATACGTAACATTTCTGAGTACAGCTGAGGAGGTTCCTGGTCACAGTAAGGAAATCACAAAGAAAAGAAATCCAAACAGACCAAAAGCACACAAAAAGTTATCAAAAGGATTGGTAAGAGGCCCTGGCACAGGGTGCCCAGAAAAGCTGTGGCTGCCCCAGCCCTGGAAGTGTCCAAGGCCGGGTTGGACGGGGCTTGGAGCACCCTGGGCTAGTGGAAGGTGTCCCTGCCCATGGTAGGGGTGGCACTGGGTGGGCTTTAAGGCCCCTTCCAACCCAAACCATCCTGGTATTCCATGAATAATGCACAGAGGAACTGACTGGTAGCAAATGGCAACATCGATTGAGTAACATCTTAATGCTGGAAGTAGAGAAAAGAAGAAAGGGCAAATTTCTAGGATAATTCTTGGTCCCACAGACCAAGTGTCCACAGACACCAGCTCTTCCAGAGCACAGTGTGACATTTCTCATTTCCTCTCTGAGTCCTTCCCTCAGAAACCTGATGTCTGAACAGCCAACTCTTCCAGAAGCTCCAGCTTGTTTAGGATGCAGACCAGGCCCCTCTCCCACCACACCCCCAACACCTTCTGACTGGTTTGCAACTAACTGGTGGTGTTAACACACCCATCAGCTGCTCTCACAGTTTCACTGGCACTGCCCTCAACAAGAATAGCACAGAAACTCAGACCAGGGGGCCAAGTGAATCCTCCTCTTGCACTTCCCACCCTTCAGGGTGGATTAACGTGGCATAAACCAGAGTTGTCCTGTGACAAAAGTTATTCCCAAGAAGCTCAGTCTTATTGTTCATCCCAATTATGCTGCTTTGATAAATCTTGGGGAGTCACCCATTGCACCACAGCACTCACATTTATGAGTCTAATAGTCTTTTTCCTATTAAAACAAATGTCCTTAAGATGGAATCCAGGCTGGAAAAAAGGAAAAGCATTATCATTGATAAATGGATTCATCCAGTTAGTTCAGTCCCTCAGCAGCAAGACTCCACTGCTGATAAAATGCTGAGCAAGGGATTCCAGCATAATTATTTTGTAATGCTTAATACAGAGTGTCAAGATCTTCTGCTTTATGGAAATCAGGTCCAGGACTTTGCTGTACCTACAAAGTACAGTCCCTTCAGTGCTTAAAGTTACAAGTAATACCAGCTCTGATATCCCTGCAGGAGATTGTAATTAAACTTATTGTACCTCCTCTGCCTTCAGGAACAGGAATATTTTGTCAGGTGTTTTGAGATTTTCAGGTAAGTTTAAAGCACTTCAGCTCTTGCATTAAAAATCCAGGTAAGTCAACGGTTTAGATCCTCAAGATTTGCCTTATGAGCCTGTTAGAAAATGCATGGTGAAACTATCCAACCACTTCATTAATAAGGAAAAAATCAGTCTTAAAAAGACCAAAATTGGTTTTCCTCTCTGGTCTGATATTTCATTATTTCCTCCCATGAAAGCTTTAAGAACTTAATGAGAACTTCCATCTTCTCCAGAGTTCCTTCTCTTCCAGTTGGGCCCTGATGATTTGTCTGATGCATCTGATGCCAAACAGAAGGGTATCTCTATCATCTCACTCTAAACCACCTGGATGAACCTGTGCTCTACAATGTTCACTGTGCAAGGTCACACCAACACCCAAAATTGTTACTCCTGAGGCTGTTTCTCACCCAGGATGGAGGTTCATCCATGCCCAGGCAGAGAATTTGTCTGCCAGTGTATTTTATGCCTCTAAAGCGTTTTATTTCTCTAGAGCAAAACTAGGTAAAGATTAAGTTAGATCATTTTAATACATAAGCTGTATTGTTAATACCCAGCTTTCTTTAATATTGCTTAGAACACCTTACTAGCAGGAAGGATTTAATCCTGTAATGCAATAATCTCTATTTCAATCTAACCTTTAACTCACATAGAACAACGATTACTGTAAGGAGCAATTAGTTTTCCAAGAGCTTCCAATCGTTCAGTATTTGACTCCTGCTTTCATCATTTAATGATTTACAGTAACGAGCTGGAACACCAGTATTTTGTACCGAAATGGCCAAAATAGTTGTCGAGGCATCCTTGCCCTCCTGTGACAGATCTCAGATGGTTTGGGGAGAAGTTAGCCAAGAGCAATAGACAATGCCATCACTTCTGTTTCAGTTCTACTGAAAAACAACAACAAAGTGACCCTTGTGACTTGCAGTCCGGGCTCAGTAGCTTTTGGAGGGCTGTTACTCTGCTGAGACCCTGCCCTTTGTTGGAGTTTTGTTTGACAAATGCTTTATAAATGAGCAGAAGAGGTGGTTTATGTTTCATTAATGAGGCTGATAGTGGTTAATTACTGAAGTTACGTAAACAATCCAATCCCAGATCAAGCCAAACGGGTCAGTTATGTAGAGAAGATCCAGCTGGAGTAGATATGGTTTCCTTTAACTATTCGGGTACCAAACGAGCCACACAGATCTAAAATCTCCAGCTCAGATGAACAAGGAATTCTGCTGAGCTTGCAAAGCGATTCTGTCGACAGGTATCGACCCAGGACAACTCCTCCTTCATGTCCAGTTCCCTCACTCACCAAATCCTCAGAGCCAGCTGCCCAAAGGCAGACACTCCATGGAGATCCAGCCACACTGCAGGTCAGGCTGGTGTCACCACATCTGCTTCTTTTCCATGGAAAACACGCCTCATTTCTAGGGAAAACATCCCTGATCTCCACTTCAGTGCCAGTTCTAGATGTGGGCTCACGGCATGAACTTGTCCAGCTAATATTTTCAGGCTGTGTCCATGAATAACACTTTGTTTACTCACCTCTAGTAAACCATGCTCAGGGTCTGTGATTATTTACTGTGCCCACTGAAATGGCTCTAGGCATGTGACTGATCAGAGTGTTTTATAGAATTCATGCATGGAGAGAAAAATAACAGAAAACAGAGCTGGAAGGGGGCTTTGAAATCGCTTTTCCTTCTTTACAGACCAAAATAACAATCCTGAAGTTCTGCCCAAACTGCCCTTCAAAATATTCACTGAATAAGATTGTACAAGCAACTTGCTCCAGTGCTATTTTTACCACAGTAATTGCTTTCTCCAATATCTAATTTAAACCTTCCTCACTCCTAAATAACCTTTTTTGTTTCTTGATCCTGTACAAGCATGGAAATCAGTTTATTTGCCTCTTCTTTGCAGCAGTCCTTTAGGTGACTCCTGTGCCCTCAGGTCTCCCATTTTTGTCATGCTAAGCTTTGAGTAGGAACAGTGATTTGTTAAAAGAATGTAAATACCTGTATTTAACATAAATATATGTATTTAACCACCAGTCACCTGGTCTGAATCACTGCATGACTATGCAAAATAGTTTTATTACTACAGCTATGAAAACAGCATGGGGGTTGGAGTAAACAACCACGGGCAAGTACTTAATATGGCACTGCTGTTTATCCCTACTCCAATTAAGTTTGAGGCTCTTACATACTTATTTTAGAAATTGAATTTCCTCTGAACCCACTGGGCTTTATAAACTGAACAGAATGTGGATTTGATACCTTTGAAAAAACTTCAGTTCTCCAGAGTGAACAGGCTCTAAAATACCCACATCCCACAGCTTCATTTGACCAGCTTATCAGCAAGGGGGCTTCTATCAGGAGAAGTGCTAAAAATAAAAGTCAGTAGTATTTACAAGCTAAAGGCAACATTTCACAAACCTCTGCTTGTTTGCCCAGCTTTCAGGAGAAAGCCTGGATGAAAAACACAGTAGAATATGTGAAAGAGAGGCTATTATGAAAAAAAGAGAATATTAATTTTATCAAATTCTTTGTTTTTACCATGGAGGGTTTTTGGACAATTTAGTAAGCTGCTGTCTGAGGCTGCTTTTGCTAGCAAGACAAATGCTGATCATAATTAAGTTTACAAGATCATTATCTTTGTGTCTGCTGCATCATCATGCATTCCAGCCCTCCATCACCACACATGATCAATGCAGGGCATTTGAAAACTTAAAAATCCCCATAATTTGCTCAAATAACATCTGTCAGTCAATCCTCTTTTTTCTTGAAAGCCAGACTCAACCACTCAGCTCCAAAGACTAACAGATTCCTAAATGGTGCCATTCTACATGGAAATAAGTAGCCTTAGGGCTACTTTTCCCTGGAGCCCATGGAATACAAATATGACTCTCTTTTCATTTCAGTTTGCTCTGTACCCACAAAAACCTACTGTCCCTAAAGATTATTTTAAGTGACTTTGCTGTAAGATATCCAACAGGAAATTATTTTGTCCTTTTCCTACCTCATTCCATGCAGTATAGAAGAGAACCACTTTTTCCTGAGGTTAAGTGGAGAACTGGCAGAAAATTCCCCATCCAAAATGTCCCATCTTCTCCCTGGGAAATGACGAAAACATCAAACAGTGATATTAAATTATTAGAAATTACTAATAATGGAATTACTTGGGGGTCTAAAAATGAAATTTTGCAAAGCTAGCAGCAACATGAGTTTACTGAAGTGCCCACGAGCCTGGTGTGTGCTGCACCTCCACAGGGATGGCAGGACCACAACAGGGAGGACAAGGCAAGTGTTTGGCGCTTGGAGATCCTGCCCTAATCCAGCATTTCCTACTTCAATTATCACACCATGTAGGTACCTCCAACTAATCCTCTGGCAGCACCTTCTGTGCCTGGAAAATGAGCATTTTTGTTCACAAAGGAACATTTCCTTGCAACGAGGAGCAATGAAAACGGGAGAATTTTAAATTCGAGCAAGAAAGCCGAATATTTGGGAGCGGGGCAGGGAGCCCTCTGGGAGGCAGTGACGTGAGGGTCCCCACGGCCTCTGTCCCTGATGACCCAGTTCTTATTTGATTTATGTGGGCTCGCAGCTGCCCTTGCTCCGACCCCAGAGAAGGCTGTGTGGGAAGTTCGTGTCTCGGAGCCGTAGCGTTGCTCTGCCGAGTGTCTGGAGCCTGGGCTGTGCACAGCAACTGATAAATAGGGAAAGGCCTGCACTGCTCCAGCTGGAACTGAGCTGGGATCCGAGCTGGGATCAGAGCTGGGAATCTGAGCCTGGGGTCAGTGCTGGGATCAGAGCTGGGATCGGTGCTGGGATCTGAGCTGGGATCAGAGCTGGGATCTGAGCTGGGATCAGAGCTGGGATCTGAGCTGGGATCAGAGCTGGGAATCTGAGCCTGGGGTCAGTGCTGGGAATCTGAGCCTGGGGTCAGTGCTGGGAATCTGAGCTGGGATCGGTGCTGGGATCTGAGCTGGGATCAGAGCTGGGAATCTGAGCCTGGGGTCAGTGCTGGGATCTGAGCTGGGATCTGAGCTGAGATCAGAACTGGGATCTGACCTGGGATCAGAGCTGGCATCTGAGCTGGGATCAGAACTGGGATCTGAGCTGAGATCAGAGCTGGGATCCGAGCTGAGATCAGAGCTGAGATCAGTGCTGGGATCAGTGCTGGAATCAGAGCTGAGATCAGAGCTGGGATCTGAGCTGGGATCCGAGCTTGGGGTCAGTGCTGGGACCTAAGCTGAGATCAGAGCTGGGATCAGAGCTGAGATCAGAGCTGGGATCAGAGCTGAGATCAGAACTGGGATCTGAGCTGGGATCTGAGCTGGGATCAGCACTGGGATTGTCACTGCAGCCCCACGGACTCTCTGGAAGAGAGAAGCTCCCTGGACCTACCGTGAGTATTTAATTTCCTTCTCTGCATGCTCTGGGATTATAAATTGTTGCTCCAGCCATACATAATTTGCCATGTGAAAATATTTCAGGCATTGGGCTTTTCCCTCTTTCCCCCCCTTTTTTTATTTCTTTTTGAACATCTGACTAAATGAAAACAGAAAATGTGTGCTTTTAAATTTGGTATCCAACGGCCAAGGGTTTGTTCCAACATACAGAGTGAAGAAAATCAACTTTTAAATTCAATTATTTGTTTCCCTTCCCAAAAAGTACCTGGAAACTGTGAGTTTCAAACGACCTCTAACCTCTTATTTTCCAGTGTACAAAAATTAAACCTTTGAAATAATTATTCATTATGGGGATAAATTTCCAAAGGATGATTTCAACATAATCCCAACACAGTCCATAAGTGAAACAAGCCACCAATTCTTATTATGGTTATTAAACGACCAGGAAGGAACATATTTAATGAGAGGAAAAGTGGGATTTCTTCAAAGAGCTGCTTTGGGGAGCTTCTTGGCACATTAAAACTGGGAGGAACAGACAAAACCTTAATAATGACTATAAGCTGCACATAGGACCAATCAAGTGATCACACAGCTTCCCCTTCCAAATCATTCCTTAATTAATCAGTGATTACTAAATTGCTTGAGTGAAATTGAATATATCACCTGGCATCACACATAGTTGCCACTGATTGTACTGAGTTAAAACCTTTTTCAGTTTTTGGGTTAAATTTCCACAAATAATAGAAAGAATAAGCTTTGCTTCCAGCAGCAACCAAAGCACAGCAATTAACAGGAGACTGAAACGTGCCCTCAGGTTCCACTACGTGCTCATTAACGTGCCCCAAGGTGTGTTAATAGTTGGTGAAGACCTTCAGCTTGAGTTCCTAAAATTCCCTGGGGACAAGAACTTTCCCCACTGGCTCCATTGTCAAAATATTTAGGGGAGCAGCTGAAGCAGTGTCAGTCCAGGGCTCTGAAAGGGCTCCCTGTGCCTCTGCTCCAAGAAGGATGTTTTGCATCTTAATAAATGGGATAAGTTGATGATAAGTTACTTTATGATATGGGATTTTAGAGCAATAAAAATGATGAAACCCACATCTTTCACCATAAACAGCAATAAATAGATGTACAGGACGGGTTCTGGTCTGAATGTGCACATTCTATTTATGGTTCTACTTTTACTTTTATCAATCAATGGTGCTTTTTTTCCCCTTAATGGCTTCCATTTTTTGATAAATTGACAAGTCTTTCAGTTGAGATGAAGAAGTGAATGTTATTTCTGCTGGATTTCTGCATTAGATGGATAACCAGCCCCCTGAATCAACGCATGTTGAACAGTTTGGATCAGTGGCAAAACTCAGCCTGTAAAAGCACAACATTTTCAAACATGCTTAAAAGGAGTGTAAGTCACCTTTTCTTCTGAAAAAACACCATTTCCCCACCTGGTCAGGATTTCACACAGGAAAATGCCCAGCAGAAGAGGGAAAATCAGGGAATGCTGTGTGCCTTTTCTGTTTGAGTGAGGACTAAAGAGTCCCATCCCATCTGTGTTGGGATTCTGAAACAAGAGATTAAAAACCTGATCTTCTTTTGTTTTCAGTTATTTCTACTTTTTAGGCTAAAGACCTTTATGTGCCACCTCTGGGAATATACTTAAATTTTTGCTCCCTTTTAAAGCACTCATCCACAAGCATCTGGGTATATTGTGAACAATACATTTCAAGAAACTCCAGGAATTCAGAAACACATTTCTTTGGTAAATACACATTTTTGGGAAAAAATGTAGACTTTGCCCAGGCCAAATTGATCTCCCTGATAAGGACCTCATGATTCAGTGAGTCATTTCGCTCTCAAACAAATATTTACTAGCAGAGATAACAAAAAAACCCCAACATTCCAGCTTCACTGCATCTTTTCACCTTCTGCTGACAACACAAAGTGAAAGTGTTCAGCCCCAACGATATGTCCAGGCTGGGGGAAGGGATGGGTGTCTTTCCAGTCAGGGCTTCAGCTCAGGTTCCCTGGAAGGTTAACACTCATTTTCTCAGTCAAGGTGTAGCTATTGCACAAACCCACCCTGTGTGTCTTTCCAGGAAGAGCTTCAAACCCAAATTGCTGTAAATCCTGCAAGAGGCACATACAGAGGTTCCTGTTGCAGAGTAGGATTTGGCTTTGCTCGATTTTCCAAATGTTTTCATGCCTTTTTCATCTTTTTCTGTCCTTCCCATCCTCTCAGGGAAAGCCTGTGAGTGGTTCATGGGCAAATTGTCTCACACAGCCTTTACTCAATGGGCATCAGACTCAACATTTGTTTAACCAGTGACCACATTCCACATGCAGAGGGACAAAGGGGGCAAGGAAAATAATTCCTATTTTCCCCTCTAAGGGCTACTCTGTTACCTCTCACTTGCTCAGGTTTGCTCTATGTATGTGAAACTCAAACCCAGCTCCTGCCACTGTCCATGGAAACATTTACTTTTTTTTCCTAAATCCCTTATAAGAAATTTTAGAGCGCCCTTTTCCAGAACTTCCCTCTAAATTTGAATTTATAATTCAAAGTAATGAAAAGTAAGATACATGCTGAACCCAAAGCACAGCAGCTGTTCTCAGTGTGTCACTGTGAGCACTCAGTAGACCTGGTTACTGTGAATGTCACTGCACCCAGTCAGGAGCCCTGGCTCCTTTAGTGTTCCAGGGACAGTGGGAAGCTCTCTGCAGGGAATACATCCTATAGGATATCCATTTTTTTGGTTTCACAGGATGCTCTGCACCCTTAAAAGAAAACAGACTCTTAAATGTAAACCAGGCAGTGCTTAAGTAAGGCAAAGCTGGCTTTTGCTGCGTGAACAACTACTTACATGGGGAGGAACAGATATTCCATGCTGGCCTTTCCATGCTGATTTCCTGTATTTACTTGCTTCGAATCTGCATAAAAAGTGAAACAAATTCACTAAAAGCCCATCTTTGTGCACAAAGAGAACATCCACCATATCAACATTACTGAAAATGCTTCAACTTATGCCCAAAGCAAGTTTTGTCTCTCCAGTGAAACTCCTTTTAATCTTCCTGAACTAGAGAATTTGCCAGTGATTACTCCGATTCTCCCACCATAGTCTTGTGTAAAATTCAGAGCAGAACAGTTCTAACTGTACGTTGGAAATTTAGGAATGCACTCTACCCTGAATCTGTACTGTTGGGACAACCAAACATTCTGCAGCCTCACTGAGGGTGTTATTTACCTCGTACATCCAATTTTCTCAAGATCCGCAAACTCTCCCAGAAAATTCCAGAGTTTCCTGGGTTTCACTCTTGGCTAAAGCCACCCAGCAATTGCTTCTCCTGCTTTGCCATCTCTCCAGGCTGCCACTGGGAAGCCGATCCCCCCGCAGGGTGAATGAAGCAGTGCAGCTGGGAGCAGAGCATGGCCAACACGTTTGTCACCGTGCCCGACGGGTATTGTCTCCCCGAGCCCATACAGTACTACGGTGAGTAAAGCTTTTTATGCTGAAAACACACTACAAGGAACATCTGTGGGAATTGCTTTTTATCTTTAAAGCTCCTAGAAGCTACACATTTGACTGTCAAACCCATAGTGAAAGTGCACTGAAATATATTTCAATATATAATCACAATGTGATTATTCTGGCTGATCTTTCCATAGGAATATTCCTGGTGCTGTCTCCCTTTGCATGGGGAAGACACAGCTTTTATTACAGTGTTCCAGATACATGAAAAATAGATAATGCATAGTCTGTATCTTATGCAGCTATAACTGCAATAACTAATTTGATTCTGGAAGAGCAAAGGCAGGACCTGAAGCCCATTAGAAAGAACTCCAAATTGCCTTGGAAACTGTTTCCAGTTTGGTTTTATAGAGATGTGAACAATCCCAAAGGAGGAATGAAACATGATGCACATTGCACAGGCTTTCTTGGGTACAGTGGTGTGTATCTTAGGGCAGCTGGATAAAATTAAAACTCAACACACAGAAAGGCAGGAAGAAACTCTCTTTATAATTCTGTACCTACATTTTACTCAAATGAAATCTCCTAACTATAAAGACTGATAAATAGGAAAATACTAAATACAACAAATCTCTGCTGTGTCCTTCTCTGAAGTTCAACTTTAGGACTGTCACGGTGATTTTTGCCACTCCATAACTTCTAGACCATTTTTCTCAGACTCTTCTGCAACATTTTCAAAATGATGACTGAGATATGTATAGATAACTAAAATGTCACTGATTAAAAAATTCCCTTATGGAAGATATTTGCCTGTAATGTGGACAACTAATCAACACAAGCCTCAAGTGTAAGATCTAAAGGCAGCTCTATCGTGATATTCAGTTATGTACACTCAATAATCCAGTGGCACCCACATGACACTGTCCAAACTGTTACTGAGCCATTTTTACACCACTTAAGAACATTACAGGCAGCATTTAAAAAGCACCAGCCTGCCTGTCTGAAAACCTGTTCCTTTAATATTTATCACATTAAATCTATGAAAAATTCGAACTTCAGAGTAGCTGATGTCAAGATACTCTCTATTTCACTTTGGATTCCCCCTGTGTCTAGATGTTTTACCAGAGCACATCAACTACCAGCTGCAAGAGCCGGATTTCCAGAGTGCCCCTTACTGCCAGTACTCTGCAGTGCCCATGGCTGCCCCAGCCCTGCAGTGCCAGCCCCCTGCCCCAGCCCCATATGGCACCTACGGCCTCGACCCTCCCTACAGCGACGCGCCCTGCGTGGGCAGCAGCTGCGAGCTGAGCAAAGCCCCCTTCGTGGCTGCCCACGTGGAGGAAGGAGGATACCAGGGCCTGAAGAGGCCAAGGTTGACCCACTCGGTGAGGCTGAAGGGGCAGGAGGAGCTGTGTGTCGTGTGTGGGGACAAGGCCTCTGGATACCACTACAACGCCCTGACCTGCGAGGGATGCAAAGGTGAGCACGGGACCTTTGAGCAGGACTTGGCCCCACAGCATGACTTACGCAAACAGGATGTGGTGGGGTTTAAGCTGGCATTTCTACAGAAGGTTTTAGTTTATCTAAAGAACCCCTGATCTAACACACTCCAGATTCACATTTGTACAACATTTTTTCAAGGAAAGCTTTCACAGTGTGTGTTTAATATGAACATTTCCAGCATCTCATTCTTGCTCTGATGACTCACCAGAACAGTCTCTCTTTAAGCAGGTGTTGATTTCCTCATGGCCATTTAATACAGATTTACTTCAGTGTTATTAATTTTACTTATTATTTAAATTAAAGCAAGCAGTATTGACTTACTAATTATATTTGTTATACTGGAGCTGTGCCATGAGGGGAGGTGGAGGGGCAGTTCTGATCTCTGCTCTGTGTGACAGGGACAGGACCCAGGGAAGGGCTGGAGCTGTGTCAGGGCACGGTTAGGGTGGATTTCAGGGAAATTCTTCCCCCAGAGGGTGGTGGGCACTGACCAGGCTCCCCAGGGCAGTGAGCACGGCCCTGAGGCTGCCAGAGCTCCTGGAGGGTTTGGACAACACTCTCAGGGACAGGGTGGGATTTTGGGGTGTCTGTGCAGGGCCAGGAGTTGAATTTGATCCTCGGGGGTCCCTTCCAGCTCGGGATATTCTGTGATTCTCTGACTCCATGTACGGAAAACAGCAATTAACATTAGTCGACATAACTGCTGTGAAAAAGGAAACTTAAAATCAAGGCAGTGTTTCCATTTAAAACCCCCGACCAACCAAACCCCAAAGACACTTTCCTTCTTTAAATTATTACGAGATAAAAGCCCTCAGGTTGCCTCAGCCATGAGCTGACCCTTGTTTGCAGGCTTCTTCCGACGCAGCATAACCAAGAACGCCGTGTACCGCTGCAAGAACGGAGGGCACTGTGAGATGGACATGTACATGAGGAGGAAGTGTCAGGAATGTCGCCTGAAGAAGTGCAGAGCTGTGGGAATGCTGGCAGAATGTAAGTGCTCCCTCCACGCCGCCCACTTCACTCATCAACCTGGGTAAAACCTTTTCCAAAGTCAGTTTTCGTGTTAAAGCTGAATGACATCAGGCTAAACTTCACGTGGCTGGAGGATAATTAACTTTGGAGTCTGCAACACATCTTCATGTGCAGAAACAAGCAATGCTTGGGAGGTTTCTCAAGTTAAGAGGACTGTTGTTCAAAGACATTACAAGCAAAAAAGAGAAAGTACTAATAAGAGGAGCTAAATATCCCAAGCCTTGCCAGGACAGCAGGAAGCAGATCGGATGTGCTTTAGTGTTTGGGGGAAAAAATTAAGTAAAAATGGTCTTTGATGAGAAACTCTGATGCCTGTATGTCACAGAGCCACAAGCAAGGAGACTGGAAACCCTCAGGCCTTTGGTGGGTGCTGAACACCAACCCACCTGAAGCACAACACATGGACACATTCTTTAGGAAACGTAGATCCTGATAGGTGATGGCTGCTGTGATGCAAGAGTTATCGAGTTATCTCTAATAATAAAAGTGATGATTTCAAATTGTAATTAATTAAAAATGCATGTATTGATACCCACTTCCACACCCCGTAGGTTTGCTGACTGAAGTCCAGTGCAAATCAAAGAGACTGAGGAAGAATTTCAAGCAGAAGAGCAGTTTCCTTTGCAACATAAAGCTGGAAGATGAGGGACTGAATAGTAAGCATGTATCATCTACAACAAGACCTGGAAAAGTGGGACATTCTTCTATTTAAAATATCTCTTTTTATAATTCATTTTTACCCCAAGTCATTGTCCCTTGACTGGTTTATTTACAATATTTACAGATCCCAGAGAAGATGGAACTTACTCCGGGGGAACATCAGCTTCTCGACCACATTGTAGCAGCACACCAAAAATACACAATTCCCCTTGAGGAAGCCAAGAAGTTTGTAGGTATCCAGCACACCCACCCTGCCCTGCTGAGTTACTGCTGTCCCCAGCACTGTATGTTGGTTATATCCAATGTCCCAACACTCTTTCATGCAGCTGCAAGAAAGTGCAAGTCCTGAGGAAAGTTTCCTCCATCTCTCTGAGACTGCTGTTGTCCATGTCCAAGTGTTAGTGGATTTCACAAAAAGACTTCCAGGTAGGTTTCTTCTTCTGAAGTTCCTCTGCTCTTGAATTATAAGTGCAGGTAATGAGCTTGTCAAAGGATGAGCACAATTTTTAAAAAGGGTAATATCCAGTCACTAAGCAATGCAGCAAATTTATCAGGTACTAGACTATATATATACACCAAATATAAGAAAGATACACCAAAAATAAGGAGGAAATTGTGGTTAAAGTCTTGTTTAGTCTCCAAATGTTTACTTGTATCGTCCAGTGAATCTTCTAAAACTGGACACTTAAACTACACCCTCCTTTTTTTCCTTTTTAATTGCCTATTCTGCACACAAACAAGAAAGATCCTGTCAGTCTTTGGCACACACATCACTTAACTATGGCTCTTCCTTTGCAGTAAAGGCATTTATTAAAATAAAAATCAATTTAGCACCTTGTGTTAGGGGCTTAAAGGCAGCCCCAGCCTTCCTTGCTTCTGAACACGTACCTTTGTCTGCAGGATTTGAAAGTTTAGCCAGTGAGGACCAGATTGCACTGCTAAAAGGGTCAACAGTCGAGGCGATGTTCCTACGGTCAGCCCAAATTTACAACCAGAGACTGGGCGAGTGCCAACCATCAACAAGTGAGAGTGAGTTGGATCAACAACCAGCAGGAGGTTCTTCCATCCCTTTTCATTCACCTCATCTCAAATAATTTCCTACCCAAGCAGAGTGGTGCTTAGAATAGTGTCATTGGTGCCAACAGACCTTCTAAAGGCCTTTTATTTGAGGCTTACAATTGAAATTTTTTGACATAATAAATGGATTTCTGTTTTTCTCCCAAATAAAGAGTAAGGTTTTTCAGTGTTTGCACAAATTGTGGGGTGGATGGCTAATATTAGCTAAATTCATGACATATTATATATCGTGTCGAGTTTAACTCAAGAGACTTTGACCAACAACGATGCAACCAATGAACATTTTTTTTATACCTACATGGATCTGGGGAAAATTCCCCCAGTTTTAACTATATATCTAAAGACATTTAAAGTCAGTTTAAGCTTGGCTGGAGACTGACATCTGTCTTGTTCCAGGTCACGCCAGACTTTCTGATCACGGGACATGTTGTCACATTCAAAGCCTTGACAAAAACAACATTTATTCCATGGAAATGTCTCACAGTGAAGAGAGTCCAACTTCCACTACTACCACAGGTAACAGAGGGCTCAGAATCTAAATACTGGGTATCTTCTGCTTTCTTAATCACACTGAGCAACACTGTCCCTGTGGCCACTGCTCCAGCTCCTTTCCTCTCCCCTCCCTCTCCACTCCTTTTCCTTCTCCTCTCCTCTCCCTTGAGCTGCTCTGGTCACACACACAAGCATTAAATCCTCATAGAAAGAGGTGGTGTTCATATCTGAGGATAAAGCCTTGAGCTATATATAAATCCAAAGCTCCACAGTACAACTGCTATACAACTTTTGTTACTAGTTTAGAGATTAACACTGTTTTCACAAAGTTTGTTAAACTATTTCCCTTAAACCATTCACTGAGTCACAGAATGGTTCAGGTTGGAAGGGACCACAGTGGTCATGTGGTCCAACACCCTGCTCAGGGAGGGTCAACCCAGAGCACACAGCACAGGGTTGTGTCCTGATGGTCCTGGGATATCTCCTGTGAGGGACACTCCACACACTCTCCAGACAATCTGTTCCTGCACAGTGAAGAAATTCTTCCTCAGATTCAGGAGGAACTTTCTGTGCATCAGTCTCTGCCCATTCCTCTTGTCCCATTGCTGGGGACCCCTGAGCAGAGCCTGGTCCATCCTCTGTCCCCTCCCTGCAGGCACTGACAGGACATTGATGAGGTCCCCTCTCAGCCACCTCTTCTTGAGGCTAAGCAGGCCCAGCTCCCTCAGCCTTTCACAGAATCATGGAATTGTTTAGGTTGGGAAAGACCTCTAAGATCATTGAGTCCAGCCATTTACCATGAGAGTAAATGAGAGATGCTCCAGCCTCCTCTCACCTTCACAGCTTCTGCTGGACCTGCTCCAGAGCTCCTTGTCCTGGGGAGTCCAGCCCTGGACAGAGTGATCCAGGTGGATCCAGGGGGAACATCTACCCTTCAGGCAAAACTCTTCCTGCACTGAAATAATATCCTGGTTATTTGGGGGGGGTTTAATCCAAAAAAGTTTGTTTTTTGGTTTCCCCCTCTTTTCTAAGGCCTAACAGAAGAGTTCATCACCGCCCTGTTCTACTTCTACAGAAGCATGGGGGAGCTCAGAGTCACTGAGACCGAATACGCTCTGCTCGTGGCAACCACCGTGTTCTTTTCAGGTGAGCTGGGAAGGCCATGAGGAGCTGCCACCTACCCCAGGGAACTGTCACCCCTCAGGGAGGTGTCACTTACCCCTCAGGGGAGCTGCCACTTACCCCTCTGGGAGCTGTCACTTACCCCTCTGGGAGCTGTCACTTACCCCTCTGGGAGCTGTCACTTACGCCGGGGGAAACTGTCCCTTTCCTCCTCAGGGGAGCTGCAAATTCCCCCTCAGGGAACTGTCACTTACCCCTCAGGAGATTTGTCACTTACCCCTCTGGGAAGCTGTCACTTACCCCAGGGGATCTGTCCCTTGTACCTCAGAGCAGCTCTCCCTTGCCCCCTTAGGGGAGCTGCCAATTCCCTCTCAGGGGGACTGTCCCTTGCCTCCTTATGGGAACTGTCCCTTGCCAATTCCCCCTCAGGGAGCTGCCACTTACCCCCTTAGGGAAGGTTCCCCTCGCCCCCTCAGGGGAGCTGCCACTTACGCCGGGGGACCTGCCATTTACCCCTTCATGTGAGGTTTCACTTACGCCTCAGGGGAGCTGTCACTTGCCAATTCCCCCTCAGGGGAGTTGCCATTTACCCCGGGGGACCTGCCCCTTGCCCCTCAGGGAAGGTTCCCCTCTCCCCCTCAGGGGACCTGCCCCTGGCCCCTCAGGGAAGGTTCCCCTCTCCCCCTCAGGCCCGGCGACTCCCACCCCTTTCCCCTCTTCTCCCTCCGCCCCTGCCGTGTCTCCCACAGACCGCCCGCTGCTGAGGGACCGGCGCCGCGTGGAGGAGCTGCAGGAGCCGCTGCTGTGGGTGCTGTACAAGCACTCGAAGCTGTCGCGGCCGTCGGACCCGCAGCGCTTCGCGCGGCTGCTGGGGCGGCTCACGGAGCTGCGCTCGCTCCGCCACGCCCACGCGGGGGCGCTGCGGGCCCGGGGCCCGCGCCTCCCAGCGCGCCTGCGCGGCCTCTGGGACCTCCACTAGGCGGCGCCACCCGGCCCACCCGCGGGGCGGGCGCGCCGCCGGTTCCCGCGCTTTGCGCGCGCTTTTCCCGCGCTTTGCACGTGCGTTTCGCGCGCTTCGCGGAGGGGCGCGTTTTCGTCAGTCGCGGTGAGGGGGAGAGACCCCCCCATTCGCGACCCCCGATGAGGGGGAGAGTCCCCCCATTCGAGACCTCCGTGGAGGGGGAGAGACCCCCCCATTCGCGATATGTCCTGAGGGGGAGAGTCCCCCCTATCGCGACCCTCACTGAGGGGAGAGTCCCCCCCATTTGCGACCCTCACTGAAGGGGAGAGACCCCCCCAACCGCGACCCTCACTGAAGGGGAGAGAACCCCCAACCGCGACCCTCACTGAAGGGGAGAGAACCCCCCCAACCGCGACCCTCACTGAAGGGGAGAGACCCCCCAACCGCGACCCTCACTGAAGGGGAGAGACCCCCCCAACCGCGACCCTCACTGAAGGGGAGAGAACCCCCAACCAAAAACCTCACTGAAGGGGGG
>JAWWMP010000077.1:2179027-2199652 GCA_035047865.1 Dendrocincla tyrannina | reverse complement strand
ATAAATCCCAAAACATGACTCTGGGTGTATAACCCATGGCTTATAAATCCCAAAACATGACTCTGGGTGTATAACCCATGGCTTATAAATCCCAAAACATGACTCTGGGTGTATAACCCGTGGCTTATGAATCCCAAAACATGACTCTGGGTGTATAACCCTTGGCTTATCAATCCCAGGTATTCTATGAAGAGATGCTGAGAGATTTGATATATTGATGTATTTCAGTGTTGTCAGCTGGGACTAAGCACATCCAGTTTGTAGATCTGGGTCCTCCCTGCTGTTGTCCAGCCCTGTGTTCATTGGGAATGCTCCTCTGTGTCTGCACTAGTGGCATAACCCTGCCTTTCCTGCTGGAAATACACTGTTTGAAAAACCTGTCTCTGTGAGCACTGAAGAATTGCTGAAGCTTCAAGCCTTGCTGCTCTGTCCTCCAGAAGGGGGGTGTGATGCCCTCAAATTAAAGAAAAACTCAGGAAAACCCCTCTTTTTCCCCACACAGGGCAGCTGGGTCCCTTGGGAGTGAGAAGTAAATGTAAACTACCAGCTCTTTCCTTTCCCCTGAGATTGTAGCTCCCAAGAAATTAGACATTTCAATCAGACTTGGCTTGAAATAGTAAAGAAAGGAACAGGAATTCGCAGGATACAAATGTGAAAATTTAATTTTCATATTAAAATCAAGTATTGCAGCTCTCATGAATCTTCCTGAATAGTCTATTCCAAACACCTTCATTTTATTTCATCTGCAGCAAAGCCTCTGAGAAAGCCCAGGGGAACCTGCTGGGTGTCCCCCTGGAGCAGGAGGTTCCTTCCAGCCTTTGCAAGTCCATGATAACAGCAAACCCATTTGGATGAGTGTCATGTGTATAATTTGATGATAAAGAAATGCCTTCACAGGCAAGGTTTGAGAGTTTAAACTTTCAGGAGGAAGAGGGAGAGAGGGAAAGGGGGAGAAGGAGAGGGAGAGAAGGAGAGAGGGAGAGAAGGAAGGGGGAGAGGGAGAGGGAGAAAGGGAAAGGGGGAGAGGGAGAGGGGGAACTGATCCCCCCCTGGCTGCATCCAGAGCAGCGTGGGCAGCAGGGCAGGAGGGGATTCTGCCCCTCTGCCCCACTCAGGTGAGACCCCACCTGAAAAGCTGCCTCCAGCTTTGGGGTCCCAAACACAGGAAGGACATGGAGCTGCTGGAGAGTCCAGAGGAGGCACTGAGAGGATCAGAGGGATGGAGCAGCTCTGCTATAAGGAAAGTCTGGGAGAATTGGGATTGTTCAGCCTGGAGAAGAGAAGCTTCAGGGTGACCTAATACCTGAAGGGAACGTACAGGAAAGATGAGGCAAGACTTTTTACAAGTGCATGTAGTGACAGGGTAAGAGGGAAGGGACACTGAAAGAGAGCAGGTTTAGGATATTGGGAAGAAATTCCTTGTGAGGGTGGGCAGGCCCTGGCACAGGTTGCCCAGAGAAGCTGTGGCTGCCCCAGCCCTGGAAGTGTCCAAGGCCAGGTTGGATGGGGCTTGGAGCAACCTGGGCTGGTGGGAAGTGTCCCTGCCCATGGCAGGGGGTGGGATGGGATGGGATTCCATGTCCCTTCCCACCCCAACCCAACCCAACCGGGGCCTTTGGGGAAGTCCCCTTGGGGCTGCGGGTTCGAATCCTGCTGTGTCCCAATCCCAATCCTGATCCCAGTCCTGATCCCAATCCTGATCCCAATCCCAATCCCAGTCCCACTGGCCCAGGGGATGCCCCATTACCCAGATCCACCCTGGTTGCTGCTGGTGCAGCGGGCTGTGAGCGCACACGCCGAGTTCTCTCCGGGAGCCGCTTATTCCAGGGTTACTTTTATTAGGAAGTCATTTGAAATTCAAGACACAAAGCAGATAAAACGCCACGTCGGAACACACCGTAAGGGAAGCCACAGAGGAAGGGTTTGGTTTCGGAGAGGTAAATCTGCCACGAAGCAAAACGCCAGTTCTGTCCCCAAAAAATCACAATTTGTGCCGTAGAAAACACACGTTATCCTGGAAAGTGGTTTGTGTTTTGAAAAACCTCGTGGCTGGAGCACCAATAGAGAGGAAGAAGATTGAAAAGCTTTATTTATGTACATTTTCTATGAACAGCCTCCAATGCTGTGAATCCGTAGCCCCAAAGGCTGTACAATATGGCATTTGAAGGCTTAAGATAACTCCATTTCCTTTTCAAGACACATGAAATATATTTTGTTATCAAACTATCAGTATGAAGACGAGTGACATAGGGCTCTTCGTTGCAGGGATGTCACAGGGCTGAGCTTCACCAGCTCCCTGCAAGGTCCCCAACCTGGCTGAGGTTTCCTGTGACAAACGAAGCTCCCACTGAAGTCAGTTACTTAGAACAATTAGACAGGGGAAAATGTGAATAAGGGTATTTAGAGACATAATAAGGACAATTTACATCTTTATGCTTTAGAACAAACTGTTGGACTTGAGGAGGAGAAGAAGAAAACCTGTGTGATGTGCTTTCAGAAGGATCACCTGGAGGGATCTGATCTTTTGCCTTTCCTCTGGAACAGGGTGCAAGGGACAGGACATGAAAAAAGGGCATTTCTGCTGCCTTGTGTGGCCATTTGGGGTGCAGGGAAAGAACAGCTGTGTTTGATGTCTCTTGAGGAGTTAAAAAGCCCTTCGGTACCAAGATGCAGAGGAAATTGCAATTATATTAAGCACCTCACAACAGCAGGAAACAACAAAAGACCTTTATCCCTGGATTCTGTGAAAGGCACCAGTTCTATGAATAACATGTTGATTTCCAGCTTAATTTATACCAATAACTTAGAGAACTAACCCAGTCACAGGTAATATCCTGTTCCTGGTACGCAGTGCAAGTATCCCCTAGACCTGAACAACAGTAACCCTAGAGCTTGAGCAGTGATGCTCACAAAATAAATGCACTGTTCAGAGGACTCAGAAAACAAACCACAAACCCAAAACACTTCAGCAGAAAGTTCGGTGGCTCGAGTGTGAATTTCCAGAAGGTTTTTTTTTCCCTGTTTTCCTAAGGCACTGAGATGGTTTTGTACTTCTGGGGGGGTAAGGGGGGCTGGGGAAGCAACAGCAGGTTCTGCAGGCTGCCTTTGTATTCAGTGCATCTCAAAGCAGGAGTGGGCACCTTCCAACTTAAGGAATAAGAGATAAGGAGAGAAACTCTGGTCCTGTCATTGCATTCTGGTGCTACAAATTTGAGGAATTCAACCCAATTATATGTAGATGTGTTTAAAATAAATAAAATCCTGATGGAAGGGGAGTGCAACAAGGAAATCTCTTTATTTGCAATCAGTTTCTCTCGGTGTAGGGCAATAATCTTGGAACCTGAACCACTGGCTGTGGTGCCACTTTCAACAGCACAAAGCTGTTCTCTGAAATTATCTCAAGTAAGCCAAAAATTAAGAGATTCTGAGCCTTTGCTGTAATTTATTTTCCCCTTCTGGGGACAACCTTCCTCCCTTCCAGGCTGGTTCGAAAGGAACATTCTCTCCTGAATAAATATGAATAATAGAAAAATAAAAATATAGAAACAAACTCTGTAAACGCAAGCCCTGAGGTATTTCAAGCACACAGTGTCATTTTTATACCTGACATGCAATCTAAAGGTGCCAGTAAGAAAACTGACTTTGTGGCTCTGTTAAAAATGTCCCGTCTTTCTTTCCTGCCTTGCACCCCCAAGGAGGGGGAGAGGCTGAGGTAAGAGCCCTGTGGAAGCTGTGATAGTCACAGAAGCAGAAACTGAGGATTTTAAAGTGCTGTGTGGCCTTTTTTCTGACCATTTTCCCTCTTGGTTTGGCTTCCACAGGCCATTCAGGTCCTACAGAGAGCTGACAAAGGGGCTGCTTCTCTGGGTCTGGGCTCCACTCCTGCACCAGTTTGTAGCCACAGTGAGGCTTTGGGGACAAAGGGACTGCTGAGCGTGGATTTTGGTGGCCCCTTTAACTCACCCTTGGGTTTTTTGGTGTATCTCAGGCTCCTTGGGAAGCTTAAGCACACTTTGCACTGCAGTGGCTCCCAAATGACTGCCTTGTCTTGCCAGCTTCCCACCTCTTTCCCCCTCTTCCTTTAGCCTGGATCTCCTTGGACAGGTTTCCTCCCCCAGAGCTTTCTGCATTTGCATGAAGAGTCCAGTCCTTAAAAAAAATAAATATCCAGTCTCTGCATGACAGTGAAGCCAGTGGGTCTACTCACATGAATCAAAGTTGCCTGGAGCAGGCCCTTAGGCATTAGTTATTTTTAAATAAAGTCCAATTTTATTCATTCTACTCTGGGCTTTGGAAAGAATGGTTACAAAATGGATCATAGGTCTCACTTTTTGACAGTGGCATTTGTTCCTCTGCTAATTCTCGTCAGACAGGGGCTCAGTGTGAGAGGGTTCCAAGCACTGTGGCCCTGGGGGATGTGCAGATTCCTGCACAGGGAGACTCTGGATGCACACACAGCATATTCCATTGGCACATACTTACCTAGACAAGGGACTGCACATCCAGGGACCTGCTCACATGCACATACACTTGTAAGGAGAGATATGCATGTGGAAACTCTTCATTGCACATATACAAACATTAAAAATCAAATTAGTCGTAGATGAACCTTTTGCATTTTTCATTAAAAAGGACATTTTAAGCCCCTTCTTTTGTTCACTTCGGTTTTACTTAACTAATACAATTCACCTGATCACCTAATGGGATATTTTCCTCTCAGTATGTTAAAACACTGATTAAGATGCATTACAATTATTAAACTGGGTAGAAGAGCACTTCTTGTAAGCTTAGTCTGGAACTCCTGGGACACAGTTGTGCAGTGAAAGTTTTAGATCATGTCTCGTGTGTTACGGATCATACAGCACAGAACCATGCTGAATATCATTCCAAAGATCTAGAAGAGAAGGGATGTGATTTAGGGATCCACTTACAAAACAGTTATAAAATAATCTGCATATCAGAACAATCAGAAGGTCCATAAGGCAGAGCAGTGGCTGCTCCCATCCACAAACCCCAAAACATCAGACAGTTAACATCAAAGAGATTTCACTGATCCTCCAAGCCAAGATTTTATCTGCTCATGCTGCTTTTGCTGTTCTTTGTTCTAAATGTCAAGGCCAGCATAACTGCCCCAAACATTATTATTGGCATAAATTTAACTGACATAAGAACTGCAGTTTTGGGTATTATCCCTGGTATTGCACCATGAGGTTCTGACTTTCAGGATGCTTCTACTTGGAATCTTATACAGGTCTGAGTGGCTCCAGAGGGACCAGATTCCTGGAGTGTTACAGGGCAAGCTAAACTCTTAACTCTCACTGTGCTCAAGACCATACATTAAATATAAATCTCTGCTCCTGGCAGGGAACTAATTAGAGGGAATGATAATCCTGAGTGTTGCCAGAGTCTCCAGCAATTTCCTCTTTTGCCACACCTTGATTCTCCAGAGCAGTTTGCAGCTGAGGCTTCACTGCCAAGGATGTCACTGAGTCCATGTCCCCTCCTCACCCATGTCCCCAAGGAAGGAGAGAGCTTTGCTCTGCTGGATTTTGGGGCTCACCTTCATGTTTCACACACACACCAGGATGGTTTCATCCCTGTTTCCCTGCTGTGCTTTCTGTTACCTACAGAAACCCTTCAGCTGCTTTGAAGTGTCCACATAAGCCCGTGAAGCTCCTGCTCTTCAGAGCACCTAAAAGGTGTTTCTTTACCAATATTCTGGCTCCTTGTGCTGCTGGTGCCTGAGGCCAAAGGAAACCACACTGGGAAATCTGCTGGAGCCTGGGGAGCTCCAGCTGCCTGTCCTGCTGTATCCTTGCATCAGGGTGACATCTGTTGGTCACAGCTCTGTCCTAGAAATTCGGGTCCTAAACTGTCCCTCTCAGTGAACCAAAGCTCCAGCCAGCCCCTTCCTGGAAAGCCATTTCTACAAATGGGATGCACTCTCTATTCCTTAGGAAAACCAAGGAATGGATCCTAATGGATCTAAAGCATCAGCCTGCAGTTGTTTTGGGATAGAGGGGGTGCTGCTATGACCTTTTGCTTTTCAGTTTGGTTCGTGTGCACTCCACGTTCCTACTATGACAACAAAATCAGATTGCCATTGCTTTGAGCCCTGTCTAAGGGCACACAGTGAGCTGGTAAAACACAGTCACACAGGTGGGCACTGAGGTGGGCAATTCCCAGACAGAAAAGATGCTGGAAGGGATGAAAATTTGTGGAACCTTTTTGGAATCTCCTCAGTTGCTGCAAAAGCCCTTCCCCAAACCTCTGAGTGAGGGGCAGGGTGTGGGCTCAGGCAGAGATTGGAAAACGTGGCTTTACTCACTGTGATGCCAGCAATTGCAATGCCAACAATTCCAACCAGATGCAGATTACTGTCGATTACATTCTGAATTTCAACCAGGCAGTTCTGTTAAAAACAAAATCAAAAGGCTTTTTTACTCCTAGAGAAAGATACATTCCAACCAAGTCCATTACCTGTTCTCAATGAACATCATAAACATGAAAACTACTGCAGTCACCATCCTCATTCCTGCAATCTGAGCCTTGTTGGACAATTTTCACAGCATATTCCCTTTTCTTAGGGAGACATCTGTGCCTCCTGCCTGTACAGGCTGACACATACAAGTACTTTTCTTACACTCAGTTTTCCCTAAATTTAAACCTGTTATATAACAGGCCATGCTAAATCAGAAGGTTTGGTGTTTCATTTTTGCATTGTGCTCACAAACAGATTCCTTAAAAACAGAAATAACAGAAACATCCTCCTTAAGCCCAACAAAGTTTCTGGTCAGGAGGTTTCGTGCATGCCAAAATTCAGCCTCCCTGGGGCTCTTCATTTGGGCTCCTGTCCTGTTATCTCCTTCTCACTTCTCCTTTCAGATGATGTGATGTTGTCTCAGCACCCCACAAGGCCACCAACAGCCTTCAGAACTGAGGGCAACGGGACCTCCAACTTATTTCTGCCTCCAGTCTGCTCCATTTCATAAGGAATTTCAGGCTGGAAATGGCAAGGTACAAAGGAAGTTCTTCCTTTCTTTTAATTATAGAATGTCTCCAATTTTACTAAATAACTGACATGAAAAGGTGATGAGAACAGCCAGGACAGAGGACACTTGCCTTTGGCAGCTGGATATTCTCTGGACAGGGCAATCCCATTTGCTGTTCCACATTAGCTTTACCACAGCATTGGAGCTAAAATGAGAGAGAGAAGAATCAAAGGGGGGGAAACCACAGACTGTTTCATACTGAGAGTCACTTACTCCTTTCATACTCAAAGTGAGACCATAAGGAACTAAAAAATCGAACCAGCAGAGATGAAATAATAATTTTATTCCCTGTGTTAACCACTGCCTCTGGTGGAGTTCCAACTGCGTGGGACACAATCCTCCAAAATGAGTTTCAATTGTCTGAGGCCACTGTAAACAGGCAAATTTGTATCAACAACAATGCCCAGGAGGGATTTTTATTGCAGGATCTCTTAACAAAGCAAACAAGTGGATTTGGGGCAAGCAGACCCCTGACTTGCAAGGAAACTGGAGTTGGTACAGGGAGGAAGCAGCAAGTTCAAGCATCACACACAGAATTATGGGCAGGGCACAAAAGCTGCTGTGGGGAATGCTGGAATTTTATTTCTGACACAACATTGGGCCAGTAATAAATCAGTGTTTCAGAGGGTTTGTTTTTCCTGTTTGCCTGTCTCCCAGAAAATGCTTGGAATTCCTCTTTGGGTCAGAAATAACAGCTATGGGAGAGGGACAAAAGGGGCTGGGGTTGTGAAATGTTTGCTCGAAAGAACGTGGGAATTGCTGTGAGGAGCAACAAAGCTGGGGCTTGATCTCCGTGGGAGGCAGAGCAGACCCAGGATGGACACAAACAGCAGGGAGAAGTCACAGGTCCTCATTCAGACACACTTTTTGGGTGGCCTGAACTGGGTCACCCATGGACTTTTGCTTCTTTACCTCCTTGGTTCACCCAGTGACAGGATCTGCCACATTGGAGGTCCTGAGCCACAGGTCACCTTTTTCTCTGATAAATGCAGAGAAATTCAGATATTTCTCCTTCTCTCTGTATTTCTGAGTATTTACTCTTGGATTTTAACACCCAAAGGGGCCTTAAGAGTCATATCTTCTCCACAACAAAGACCAGAAGCATCAGGAATTTCAAAACCTGGCCAGTTGTGCTTTCAAAGTCAGAGATCCAAAACCCAGAAGCTCAGGAAACTCAGGGTTGGGAGCCTCTGGCTCCTCTTTAAGTGCCCTCAGCTCTATTCTTTCACAGCCCAGTGGGAGGAATTCTGGGCTCTGTGGGTGAGGAGCCAGCAGAGCAGCAGAGGGGTGGCAGAGCTGGGGGTACTCACAGCCACGTGGTAGCGATAGATGGTGCTGTTGACCTTCCCCACTGGGTTTTTCATGTAGTCATCATAAGCATCTTCATAGATCTTCTGGGCTTCTTGGATGGCCTGCAGAAATCAGACTTTCCATGTGAGAGGCAAATCAGCCTTACCCCCCAAGCCAGTGCAGAATTCCAGCTTGTGCCATCAAGCTCCAGAGCAGGAAATTGTGCCTGCTAAACAGGTACCACGATGGAAGGGCAGGGCATTTTGTGGCCTGGTGGCATCCAGGGGGTCAGAAGGTTCAAAAGTTGTATTCTGGGTTTTGGTTAAACACTGTTAGCTGGAGAAGTTCAGTGCCTGAGTTTGTTTTTCCCTTTTCCAGGCAATGCCCTCTTTTCACACAGTTCCACTCAGCGTTCCTTGTGGATGGAAGGTTGAACCACACCTATGGATTTCCTTTAACAGAGAGGGCAAAACTGTTCTGGCCTGGTGATAACACAGGCTCTAGATAAGAATGCCAGAGTCTTCCTGGGAAAAGTCTCCTGGGAAGTTTTCCTATGCAGGGAAAGTCAGAACCACCCCATGAGTACAATAGAGGCCCTTTGCTACTTACCACTTTCTTGCCTATAAATGCAAATACTCCAGCAGTGACTTCAGCTGCAAATATCACCAACAAGCAAGCAAAGAACTGTGGAGGGAGGAGAGAATCTCACATCAATACACCTTGTTCTTATGGGCTGCCAGTCAGCCCCTTGTCCTTGCCCAGAGCAACACCCCCCAATGACACAGAGCTGCTGGGCAGGGTCTGCACAGAGGGGCCAGGGCACATCTCGTGTCATTTCTTGTCAGATGGAGCTTCAGGGAAGACAAAAGGTAATGCCAGGGAATATATCACAAGAGACAAGCAAGGGAACTCCTCCATGTGGCAGCTCTGCAGTGGCAGGGTGGCTAGAGGAGCTGGGTTAGCCACTAGAAGGACATAAGACCTTTCAGGTCTTGGACAGTAATTTCCACTAATGACACCAAGCACTGAGAGCTTTGAATGATTTTGCTGCTCCTCCCATGCCCATGAAAGCCTTTACTCACTGCTCCAAGTAAGCACTGAGACTCCCGTGCTGCTCCACAGCACCCGAAAAATCCAACTGCAGACATGATGGCCCCTGCTCCCACCAACACATAGAGCCCTGTGAGGAACCAGCCAAGAGAGCAAGAAATTAGGAAGGTTTCTCTTCCCAAAGCCTGCTACCCATTTCCTCAAGCCCACATATTTATTTCTGGCTTTCACAAGGAGTGCTGGTTGCACAGAAAAGGTTCTCTCTCCAGAAGGAGAACAATGAGTCTTCAGAATTCCTGTCGAATTAAATGACATGACTTCCACCTCCCAAGTTTTCCTGTCCCAGGGGCAGCTCAATGCAGGAATAAAATACACCACACCATCCAGAACCCTCTTTTATCTGTGCAGGGAGGAACACAAGGCAAAAAAACCCCTCCTGGCATTGCTAGAGGGGTTATTTGTGGGTAACCTGGGGCTGCAAATGTGCTGCTCTGCAGGGCTGGCACTCCAAGGAACGGGGGAGATGTCAGAGCAGCCCCAGGCACAGTTCAAATTTAGCACTTTGGCCGCACTCAGGACTTGACAGGACTAAAAGTGTAGGGGTAAGGGGAATAGCATTCACCTCTGCCACCTGTAAAACTGCTGGGAATACATTCAGTGCATACAGAAATACATTCTCTCCTTCCATGGCAGTTTAACTGCAGTCCTTGCCTTGTGCAGAAATGTGCTGTGCCAACGCCCTGGCAGGGCAAACAGCTCCATTTCCCTGGGGTGATGCCTGGGAGGGGACAGGGAACTGCTGGCTGTGCTCACTAGAGGGCACAGCAAGCCTTTGCTCCCAGCCTGGGCTGTGGAAACTTGAATGAGAGCCTTTAGCATGCTCATTTACCCATTTAAACATCACTTTAAATGTGACCCAGGGTTAGCAGAGCTGCTGGCGTTTGCTGTTAGCAGGCCTGGTGTAACCGAGGCTACAAAGCCCTCCCAATGGCAGCAAAATATAAAAACCATAAAAATAATCAATATATAAGAGCAGAGGGTGCAGCTACACAAACCCCTGCCACCTGACTGTCCAGTCTCTCTGTATCAGTCAGGCATCTGTCCCACTTATTGTGATCCTTCCCCTCCATCCTTCTGCCCCAGCTGGGTCAGGATTCCTGCTGAGAAATAAATTCTGCTCAGTAGCAATGAAACAATTATAATGTTATAATACCTGTGGGGCTGCTGGGTTGCTACTTGCTGACTGGGCTGCCAGTTCATACTCTGGATTTTCTAGATCTTTAATATTCAGCAACCTGAGCATTCTTCAAGCTGAGCCTTGTACACGTATGCATATTACTGGTACTACTGGTACTTTTACTGATATACAAAGATATATAAATATATATATATAGCTCTGGAGAGACAGAGCAGCTGTTGTGGAAGATGAACTGGAAAAGACAACCCAAGCCCTGTGTCAGGTGCACAACCTGCTGCTCAGCTGCCAAACACCACCAGTGCCATTTCCTCAGCTCTCCATGGTGACAAACACAATTACAAAGCTGTTTCCTGCAGGTTTGCTCTCTCTCCCTCGCTGCTCCAGCCCCTGCAATCATTTCTCAGGCCACTTAGCAGGGAGATTTTTGAGCAAGGGGACAGGAAAGGAGGCTTCCCATCTCTTTCAGCTCTCTGGGGTGAGACCACTTTGAGGAGTCCGGATTTGCATCTGTCAGAGGAACAGGCTGGGCATTTCACTCGCATGACTCACGACCAAAGCAGCACCTCAGGGAGAACTTCCCTTTTAAGGGTGTTACAGGAAGAGCTCACACCACTCACTAAACAAAGCTGAGCCAGCCAAGGCTTTAAATCCACCTTCCTCCCTGCTCTGCTCAGGAAAGTTCATCCCACCCTGGCCTCTGTCAGCCTGGGCTGACCAGTTGCTGATGCTCACAGAGCTATTTCGAGAGGGGAAATGGTGATGGCATTTAGAATTTCCACCAAAATGAAGGTATTTTTGCCTGGCTCCTATATATACACACATGTAATCTTTCACACAGGAACAAGACTTGTGATTTTGGGGTTGTGCTGCAGCCACGAGTTGGACTCTGTGATCCTTGTGAGTCCCTTCCAACTCAGAATAGTCTGTGAGACATGAGAAAAATTCAGAAGGGCCAATCTAATTCTTAGTTTTCCCAGCCCCCCCACCCAGGGATGTTCAGTGGGAGATGAATTGCAGGAAGGATGTCAAAGCAGCAGGTGCAGAAACATCCCAGATGGTGTAAATATGTGAGACAGGGATGTAGAATTGCTCTCCCCAGTGGGTTGTACACAGCAAGGTGGGCATGACCACCTCAAATCCTTAATGAAAGGAGACCTAAACTCTAAGTGAGGCTGAACAGAGCAAAGAAAAAGGGCAATGGTATCATGTGCCAGAGGTAACTGAGCCTCACTGAAACCCACTCCTTCCCAAAAAGCAGGATGCAAAGCAGAGCCCTAATCAGCCCCTATTCATAAGCACTTCCATTGTAAAACACAAAGCCTTGGCAGGGCCTCCACTTTGGCATCCACAGCACAGCAGGGAAACAAAAAAGGCACGAAATGGAACATGTCTGAGAGCTGGAAATGCACACACAAAGGTTCCCCACAAAGCCCAACATGGCAAAAAGAGATGTGTGAGTCAGGTCAAGGCAGAGAGCTTGTTTTGGGGGATGGAGAAGGATGAGGGGACTGTCCAGATGCAGCTTTTTCTGCAGCAGAAGGGACAAAAATATAAATTAAAACAAATATAAGGTAGAAAGGAATGACCAGGAGACGTTCTGGAGGAAATAGGGGCTTCTTTGTAACCACAAGAGGATGAAGAGCAAAGGGTTCTTCACTTTGGATGGGGGATGTTTGGACAGAGCCTGTTCTCTTGACATTTGTTTTTTTGGTGAGGAAATATTGAGGTTTTGGGGGTGTGGTTTGTTTGTTCTGCTCTGTTAAGACAACCCCCACATTTTTGTGGCTGTGAAGAGAAGCAAAGACTTCTCCTTTGAGCAGTGAGTCAAGTGAGAGAACACCTGACAACAAACTGATTTCCCTTCTGGCTCTAAAATAGGGACTGTAAGGGGGGGAAGGCTCTTCTTCAACCATTGTTTCTTGCAAAGCCATTGTGTCATTTCACAAAGAACCATTTTGGAAAGCAATAAAGCAGCAGCTTTTCTGTATATTTGATTTCTTGATTCATGCCCTGGGGAAAATCATTCTTTCCTGAAAGGAAATTGTCAGATGGGGGATTCCCTATGAAAACTCCAGCAGGAGGGATTCCCATCTTCCAGCAGGTTCTGCTTTGCATTTACAAGGGGAATTCAAAAAGTTATCTGGCAATCTCAGAGCATCCTGTGGCTCCCAAAAGTGAAGAATGGCAAACCCACAGCTCAGCAGGGAGCTCTGGATTGCCATTTGTGCTCGTGGCACAGTTTGTTTTGGATATGGATAATATCCCTCCTAGGGCTGTACGTGGAGACAGAGGCTCTGCAGGTGTGAAGAAGCACCTCAGGAAGGAGCGAGAACATCCTGGGTGTTATTTCTGAATGAACAAACCCTTTGCAATTAGTAGTGATACAAAAATCCCCTCCTTTTAGACCAGGTAGAAGAGAAGGATGGAATTGTATAGGTGCTGAGTGCAATCTGTCCTGTGTGTGAAGAGTGAGGGTAGGAGCAGCCAAGGCTGGTAGAGATCTAATTTCAGAGTCTGGAACAGAACCCACACCCAGAAGTGCTTTTTGTTTGGTTGGTTGGTTTTCCTCCAATCTTATTGAAGGTTTTGAGACACAAATCCCTGCCTGGAGCCTCCTACCCAGAGCAGGAGCAGACAGACCCACACTGTCTCTGTCTGGCTTTATTTCACACGGGTTTTCTTGTTTACCTGGCTGCTATGGTCACTTTCCATTTGAAATAATTCCTTTTTTTTTTTTCTTTTTTTCCTTTTTTTTTTTTTTTGGCTGAGTAAATAACAGTGAACAAACCCCCAACTGTTCATCCTCCAGGGAGAAAACAAGCAGCTCTGTTCTTGGGGTGAGGGACCCAGAGGCAGCGATGGCAGGAGCCCGAGAGCCCAGGCAGGACCTGGAGGGATTTTCCTGGGGTTGGGTGTCCCTGGAAGTCCAGGAGATAAATGTGCTCCTTCCCAGAAGGTCTGAGGCTCTCAGGAGAGCACCAAGGAACCTGCAGTGCAGACACACTGCTGGAAAATATGAGAGACACACGTAGGAGTTGGAAATAACTGGCCAGACAGGGACAGTTGTGTGTGTGGCACTTGGCAGCAAAGGCAGGTTCTGAAACAGGCTTGTTACTAGAGATTTCCATTGTATATTTATCTATAAAATACTGGAGAAAAGCTGCAGGGGCCTCTGAAGGAAGATGGGTTTCTGGAGGATTGCAACATGCCCTTAATTTCAGCATAATGGATGGATAGGAATAAATGTCTTGTGGGAATTCCCCAGGGATTTCGTGGTTAATCCCGCTGGGACCACAAAAGCATTGCAGACACCAGCCTGTTTGTAGCTTCTGCTGAGCCCCAAATCCCGAATTTCAGTTTAAAGCAGCCTCACATCCCAGCCTGTCCTCCCCTTTCCCACAGAACACCAGCACTTGCTGTGTGTTTTGCTCACGTGCTCTCACAACCCTAAAGAATTACCCCCCAAATTTACTCGAGCCAAGCTGTTACCAAAGGCTCTGAACTTGAACTGCCCAGGGTCCTGTCCCTGTGGATTCGACACCTTGGTGATGTGAGGAGTGGGAGAAACCTCAGCAGGTGGGAGCTGCTCATGATGCACACAAGGCTCATAACCTTGTGCAAGTCTCAGCACCTTTTCTGGTGTTGCTGCCTCCTTTTTGGAGCAGACCCACAGAGCTTTCAGGGCCCTGAGAGCACTGGAGATGTGCACAGAGCCACGAGGGGTTTGCCACTGGATTCCCATTTCCTCTCTTAATAACTCCTGACATTTATATGCCTTTTTGCCTGCAGCTGAGCAAGGCAGTGGGTTGTCAAGAGCAACTGCCAGTGAGCCTAAGATCACGTTCCTGTGTGGTTAGAGCTCATTTAGAGGCTGTCAGGGTTTGTTCTGCTTACACTGTCTGTGGCCACTTGCGTCACGTTGCTTTGTTGATACCGTATTTCATCGGGCTTTGTAAGAGTCATCTGGTATTCTGAAATCCTCTTGTGATTCTCTGCGAGCCTCTGCAGATTAGGACACCCTGAATAATCCTGGGCACATAAGAGCCAGCTCAATCCAAACCCTCTCTGTAGATGCCTCGGAACTGACACACCTCCAAAAGATTTTTGATTGCTGTTTTGATTTTTTCCCAGCAGACAGAACACTTTTCTCTGAATGGCTTCAAGAGTGGCCATTCCAAAGGTACTTACAGCCCTGTCAGGATGAACCACAGCACAGGCCATTTCCCTTGAGATATGATGGGTTATACTGGTTTGGTTATTTTCTAGAAGCCCCTTTAAAGACTGGCATCTAGAGCAGAGTTGGTCCTTTCAGAGAGAGTCTGTGTGAAAAAAAGCCTGAGCATCCCTGGAGTGTCGTGTGCTGCCCCAGCAAGGAATCACAGAATCATGGAATGGTTTGGGTTGGAAAGGACTATCTCAGTCCACCCCCTGCCATGGGCAGGGACACCTTCCACTAGCCCAGGTTGCTCCCAAACCTGCCCAGCCTGGCCTTGGACACTTCCAGGGCTGGGGCAGCCACAGTGAAGGGAGGAGAAGAGGGTGTGTCAGAGAAGGAAATGGTGCAACTGTGGGTTCAACTGGCTGGTAGTTACAGCAGAGAGAGGAAAGTGGGAGAGGTCACCCAGGAGGAGAATTTAAGAGGCAAAAAGCATCAAGTGCATTATCATGCTTAAGGGATTAATTTTTAAATAAGAAAAAGCCTCCTGACCATCAGCATATTGCAAGTATAAACCAATCGAGCCAAGGTTGGTCAGAACTGCCCTTATTCTTGCCTTTATTCTGCCAGGGGTAATGCTGATTCTTAGGAACTGCTGCAAGGTTTTAGGATCCACCACAGAGACTGAGGACTTCAGATCAACTTTCATTTTGAGTAAGGTTTTTTTCAGGGGTGGTAGTGGGGGTGTCATGTCTTTAAAGGCAACTTCCAGAGCAGCAGCTTCTGTTTGTCACACAGGGCAATTATCAGCCTTTCTAAACCACTCTTCCTGAACAGCAGAAGAACACAAGATGATAGGAAGAAAGACAAATTCATTGCTTATAAAAGCCTCTGCAATACAAATGATGGCAGGACCATTTGATGCTCCTCTCGTGGTGTTGCATCTCTGCACAGAGGCTGCTCTGCCAACAGCTCTCATTTTAAAGGCTGATGGAGTTTGAGAGGTTATGGATTTAGGAGAGAAAATACTGTTGACTAAGGATATAGTGTGTGACTCCAAAATACATGAATAGAAGTAGAACAAAGCGAGGCCCAGGAGCAGAGAACTGCAGTTTACATGGATTTAACTGCTGGCCAACTCCTGTTTGTGTGGGCATCCACTACTGTGGAGAAAAACTACTAATCCCTCAGCTCCAGACATGACTTCATATCCTAAGGCATGCGCCATCTAACTCTACCTTTCAAAGCCAGAAGGAGCACTCAAGGCTCTCACAGACCCCACGAAAATGCCACAGCCACCCTGAAACCTTTGTCCACAACTGGTTTGGCCCTGATGAATGCCTGGAGCACAGACTGGATCGTGGAACTGGAACAAAGAGAACACAGCACAGCAGAAGGGCTGTGAGCTCTGGCTGTGCAGGAGCAGCAACGTTTCAGGGCTGAGAAAGAGTCACCCAGATGGATTCCCTCCCATTCATCAGGCTTTGATGCCATTCCTGAGGGGGCTTGTGGGGTGCACACACTTCATTTTGATTGTTGCTGCCAGTGATGGGACCCTCTGCACTTCATTTATTGGGGATACAAAGAGTTTGCCCTTCGTGTTGCCCAAGGAACCAGAGCAGGCTTTGTCCTTTATCCCCCAAAAACAGAGAGGGGAGAAAAGGGGCCTGGAACTAACCCTGTGTTAGTTTTCACTTCATAAGTGCCCCACCTGTCCTCAGCAGCACTTGGGCTGTACTGCTGGGCCTTAGGTATTTAGATTTAATTTTATTTATTCAAATTAAGAGCAGCACTACTACAAGGAATGGATCAAGGGCCACTTGAGAGGCAGCAATGCTGACACCTTGGCTTTACAGAGGATCTCTATATCCTTCTGAGTATTGTGTACTTTCCTTGGTACAGGAGTCTCCAGAAGGATGAGCAACCCAAGGGGATTCCCTTTATTGTGCAGATCTTTTGTCCATCTGCTCAGTACAGTGTCACAGACCTTTGCTGGGATTATCTTTTTCCTTCCCTTCTTTTCCTGTCAAGTAGAACTGTAGCAGAGCTGAGCTGCAGTCCAACAGGAAAGCTACAGCTTTGCCTCATCACTTGCACAAAACCTGTACTGTGAGATGGGGTAACATAAAAATATTGTCCCTCTGTAGCAGAAACCCCCAAACCTGGGGAGCTGCAGGCAGAAGATGTTCAATTTTAGAAGTTTACTCCAGTGTAAGATACAACTGGTAAAGTGGCCAGAGGCTGGGTCAGAGCTCTGTGTTGGGGGATTTTAACAGCAGGAATATGGATCACCAAACACAAAACCACAAGCAACAGCAAACTGAGCACACATATGTGCCTGCCCTCAGCTCTGCTGCCTGGAAGCTGCTCTCCAACCAACACAAACAGCTCCGTGGCTGGAAAAGATGAACAGCCCTTGTTGCCAAGTCATGGCCCGAACTATTCCAGGGGCAGAAAAGGCAGCTGGACTGCTGGTAAAGAGCAAGGCTATTTAAGGAGACTCACTCTGGCCTAATGGAAAATGCAAGGATAGAATTATCAATTATTTTAAACTAACCCAACATTTCAGATCCAGGAAAAAAACCATCACGAGGAAGCACAAGGGAGAAGCTGGTCGGATTGGGCTGGCAGCTCAGTGCAGGTACAGAAAGAGCACAATGTGCTGCTCTTTAGAAGAAAGAAAATTAACTCTTTTCCAGAAGATGGTGATCCTGGGCAGTGTTTCATCCTACAAAGCAAACTCTCAATGCACCTGCACTGTTGCTCCAAGCACTGACACAAAGCTGAAGTGACCACAGGGGCTTGGCTGATCACAAGGCAGCCACAAAAGCTGCCAGTGGGACGCAGAAAAAGAAAGTGCTTTTAGATATTTAGCTGTATGCTTATCTTTTAAATCATTCTGCTGCTCTGCCTGGTCTCTCAGCCCTCAGGGCAGCTGCTCCCTGTGCTGCACAGCTTCCATATTAAGGATTCCTGTGGGGAATTCTGGCTGTCACCCAGGATGCAGCCACAGAGCAAACACACAAAGCCAACTAAACAACAGCCCCAGGGCCCCTGGGAAGGGCCCAGGGCACAACTGTCAAGGAGGACTCCAGAGCTCTTCAGCAGGACCATCAAGTGCAGCTTTGTCTGCTGCAGAGCCCACTGTAACTGAGCTTATCCCTGCTCTTTTAGCACTGCCCCAGGCCCAGACTGTTCACAGCCTCAGCACAGCTGCCCCAGCAGAGCTCACAGCAGCACTGAACATGATTTGTAAGGAGGGAGGGCAGGAAAAAACTCTGGGTTTCTTTCACAGGAACGCTCTGTCCAGTGCCTATTACAAAAAAGGGCAAAAACCTTCACTTGAGAATGCAGTCCAAAGCCCAAGTTTAAAGGAATTCTCGACATCTCTGTGCCCTGTTGCTCAGCACTTCCTCTGCTCACAGTTACATATTTCAGCAGAGAGCTCTATAAATACATCTGGCTGCCCAATAGTTCAGTGTCAGGGCCCATGGGGAAACTTTTACAAGAAGGTTCCCCAGGACTTCCCAAAATGAACAATTTCAAACAACATTTGTAATTCCTGTTCATGATGGAAGCACATTTAAATACACAGGCACCAAAGAATATCTTGTTTACACAGTGTGTTACACTGTGGTGCTTATTCACAGCACAGGATGTATTCATTGCTGGCTTCCAACAAACCAACAGCACTTGATGTTGAAGGTCAGAACATCTTTCTGTCTTGTTTGCTCTCCTGGGACAAACACTAAGTGGATGAGGCAGGGAAGCATTCCAATTCCAGGGAAGCACAGGAAATTCAGCAGGTATAAACTGCATCTGCAAACGAAGGTGGTGATCTAATGTGCTGCTGTCAGAGCAGCTCAGATGTAAGAGAAAAAGTAAATCACATTTCCTGGCCCTCTGTGTCAGTGGAGCTGCTGCTGCTGCAGGGGATTTTACAGCAGCTCTCAGGTCCCAAACAACATTTTTGTCTGAATAGTTTTACTCAGCCTCACAAAATCACATGGAAACTTTGCTGGACATCACATTCTCTCCCCATCTCCTCCCACAGGGCTGCACAGCCAGCTCTGTGTCTCTAGCCTGGCTGCATATGTTAAAGAAGCTTGGGTTGGCACTGTGGTGGATCTGAGTCAAAGCCTCCACTAAGAGAATCAGGGTATTTAAAGCAACTGCACAATATTGCAGGGGTGGGTAAGTGACTGCAGGACACCTTGGGTCACCTCCCAGTCCTTCCAGCCTCTCAGAGGGGCTTGAAGGACAAGGCAGGGCTGGGAATTCATTCACACCTGGCATTTGTAGATGGCAAAAATGCCTGTACCAATTGGATTTTACTGAGTCAGTCTCCAGGGGTGATGCATTAAACAGAAAAAAACCCTCAGTTTTCTGCTGTAAAGACACATTACAGTTGGCAGTGACAGAGAAATGCAGTTGCTGGCAGTCCCAGAGAGCTGCTATTTAAGGGTGTCTGTAGATACAAAACACAGGTGGCATTTCCAGGAAACCTGCCTGGAAATCCTAGGGAGAGAAAAATTATCTTAAATGCTAAAATTAGAAGTGACTTATACCAGATCTGTGGACTTGAGGAACCAGCCCATTCCTGCCTGGGTTGGGCAAAGAGCTCCTGAGATGAGCAGGTACTTGAATTTTCAGCTCTGGAGGGATTTGCTCTGATATTTCAGTCACACTGAGTGAGGCCTGTGTGTCTGGAGTATCACCAGTGCACACCCAGGGAGAACTGGTGAGCCAAATTTTACTGCAGCACTGGCATTGGGAACACTCTGAAATGACCCTTGTTTTGTTGGCTGCCAGCTGCCCAGCAGGAAGGATATATTGGTGAACCCCACGAGTCTCTGACCTGTCTCACCTTCTATTCTGAGAGTATTAGCACAATTCACTTAGGACAGGTGAGGACTGGATCCAATCCAAGAGAAGAGATTAGCTTGGTCTAAGGAAGTGGATGCCAAGCAGAGGAGAGTCAAAAGCCACCACACACATGGCACACAAAGAATGCCCAATTTTGGGCTAGTTCAGGCCACCAATTGCTGCCCTCCACATAAATCAGTGCATGCTTTGTGTCACCTGCCCCAGCAGGAAGCCAAGGCTGGAGGCTGCTGCCCTCCCAGGCTCTGGCACTTACCCATGAAGAAATACTCCGGGGACTTCTTGTCCGTAGCAAAGTCTGCCATGGCCCCACCAAAGCGCAGCCACAGCCCGAAGGCGACGACAGCCAGTCCCCCCAGCTGCAACACAAACACCCCGGTCAGCACGGCAGCAACAAACAGCTGGAGAGCACCAGGGAGCTGCCTGGGCACCCTGTGCCCTCCTCAAGTCCCACAGCTCAGGATGGCACCGTCAGGAAGTTCAGGGAGTGCTTGCCAGGGTATGATAACAACAAATTCTGCTGCATTGTCTCAGCTCTTCAGCGGAGTGGTGCTTCTGAACTCAGGAGTGGCTCTCAAGCCTTGCTAAGTTATTTAGTCATCAAAACTTGGCCTGAGTTACAACAGTCGGGCAAGGGACCCCCACCAGAAGTAGGAGATGAAAGGGTTATTACACCTACAGTATCTTGGGACACAGAAATTACAAATTAGGGATGGGTGCTGTCAAATGGAAGGAAAAATTCCCTTTAATGGGAACAAAACCAGGGCAAAGGGAATGTCAGGGCATGTTGTTTGAGGGGGAAAATCTACAGTCAGTGGTCTCAGCCCCACCACATGCCTGACGAATTATCAGCCCCCCAGGGTGTGCTGTGTGTGCTGTGTGTGAAGCTCCAGCATCCCGCAGGATGAGTGCTGTGTGTCCAGCACCTCACAGGATGAGTGCTGTGTGTCCAGCTCCAGCACCTCACAGGATGAGTGCTGTGTGTCCAGCTCCAG
>JAWWMP010000077.1:2149828-2170615 GCA_035047865.1 Dendrocincla tyrannina | reverse complement strand
CTGTGGCTGCCCCAGCCCTGGAAGTGTCCAAGGCCAGGTTGGACAGGGCTTGGAGCAACCTGGGCTGGTGGAAGGTGGCCCTGCCCATGGGATGGGATGAGCTTTAATGTCCCAACCCAGACCATTCCATGATCTTCCTGGAATGTGTGGCCTCAGTTTTCACAGTGCCCCTCCCCTCCCTGTGCTGCCTGTGGAAATGACAATCCCATTAATGATCCCACTCAGGACCCAGCAGAAAGCCTTAAGCCTTTAGCTTTCCCCAAAGCTGTATTGCCACAGTTCTCCTGGCTCTGGGCGCTGTTTCATGAGGAGGAAGCACAAAAACTTCAACAGAAGGTTGTCAGGAGCAAGTAAACGATATGTTTATTTTATTTTTCTCTCTCCTCTGTCAGCAGTTGGTCATGATTTGTCCCAGTCCCTTCGAGGCAGAGCGAGCTGCCTCGTGTGAAGGTCACTGTCCTTTGGTGGCGAGGTGTTGTCTGCCAGGGATGGGTTTTCTGCCTCAGCTCATGGTCTCGTGGCAAAAAGTATCTGCGTGTTGTCTGGCTTTTGGGGTATTTTGCAGTTCCCACAGCAATTCTAACACATGGTTGGCAATGTCCCTGCAGGAGCTGCGGGCTGAGCACGGCGTTGGTGCCCGACCGCTCTGATTTTGGCTGCTCCCTCGACTCGCCTCACTCAGACATTTCAGGAGTTGTTTGCTCCAGCCTAACAAAAGCCCTGCAGAGTTTGTTGTGCTTGGCTGGAGGGACCTGCCTTGGGAGTGCTCTGTGAAAGGGAACTGCAAGAACTCTTGTCTTCCTAAAACGAGAGCGCTGCATTTCCATCCTGCAGCATAAACAGTCCCAGTTTAGAACAGCACTTTCCCATTAGATGCTGCTTTCCCTATGTTGCTAATCACTTACATTTATTTATATGATACCAAGATCTTTTTTTGCCCTCCTTGTCTAGTCTGATTTATGGTTTTAGGAAGCTGATGGAGGACAAGGGACTTTTCACATGATTTTTCATTCTGGTCACCTGCAGTTCTTCTTCTTGGCTCGTTACAGCTGTCCTGATTGAGAATATTTTTACCAAAGCCTCCAGTTTTACTGCTCTGCTAAACAATATCTGTGGCTAAAAATTTCTTATAATTGTTGTCAGTTGGCATAACTCTTGAAAAATTTGTACAAAATCTGTCTCCTTATTTTTTTAACTACCTTAATAGGAAAACATTGGTCATGACTCCCTGAAAAGTATTCTGAACCTTGTGTGAGAAAAGAGAATGAAAACTTGGGTCTTACAGTTACAGGTTTGATGCTGCTCAGCAAATTGAAGACACTCACTTGTTATTTACCTGTTGAGCAGCTCCTTCCTGTTTCCAGCACATTCCACCCCTCTTAAAATATCATCTCGTGGTGTCTAAAGGCTGGGAATGCCCATGTTTTTGGAAATTTGGGTCCCAGTCTGTGTGAAGAACCTGGAACCAAAGCAATCCTTTGGAGCTGGTGATATGAACAATTTTCCCTTCCCCTTCCTTACTGTGTATCATCAATACAAAAAGAAAATGAACAGAACCTGAATGTTGCTGCAAGAGATCAAGTTGAATTTTGGAAGGAGTGCACGCTTTAGGCTTTTAATTCCTAAATCAGACAAGATCTGTTTTAATTAGAACCTGTAATAAAAGCTTTGTTATTTATTGCTTAATAGCCCTCTCCCAAGGGAATTGGGACTGTGCACTCCCCTTCCTTCTCCAGCTTTAACTCGTTCTCAGAGTTGGACTCTGCACAGTAGATTTGGAATCCAACCAACTCAAATGATTCAAGAGGAAAAAGGGAAACGGAACCAAATCCCCAGAGGATACATCTGATCAGGAACAACAGCAGATGTGTTTGTCAGGGAGATGCCACGAGCATCTGCGCCCTGCTCCTCCGAGGCTAAAGGTTTTACCTGGGCTCGATGTTATTGCTCAGCTTTACAACTGGGTGACTCATGCCCGCAACGATCACAACCTGGAGGGCAAGGTCTTGCTAAACGCCTCAAGAGGGGCCACTGTGTGTGCTGGATTATGTAAAGAGAGGAGATAAAAAAAGAGGCGAGCCGTGAGTCAGTGCTCTGAGTACAGGCTTGTCTTTTGCAGGCAGAAGGAGCCTCCACACAGTCCCTGAATGTGAGGATGGAGCGAAGCACCCGAGAGGGTCTGCTGGGGTTTGTGCTGCCTCTGGCTGGCAATATTCTATTTAAAAGCCATGTGTGCCCAAGCAGTGCTTTGAAAGAAAAAGCCAGCTGCATGTAAAGCACTAATCCGTTTCACTGATTTAGTTGTGAGCAGTTTGGAGGGGGGTTTGGTTGCTTTTGGTGTAAGGCAAGAAGGATTTGTCCTCCAGAGCAGTTGGGCAGAGGCACCAGAGAAGGATCTCCCACTCCATCCCAGTGAGCTGAACTGGAGTCAGGTTGTAGTGTCCCCACCACTGGGACAGCAAAGATGCCCAGTAAAACTTGGCAGCTGCATTGTTCCTCTGCATGTCTTGGAGAGTTTAGGGAAACCCTCCCAAATCCCTGAATTCACAATTCCAACATTCGGTGCTTTTTGAGGTCTGGAAGGACACGAAGGAAAACTCAAAGAACACTGAGGAAGTGTTTACTGAGTTGTTAAAGTAAAAATAGTCACTGCAGTAAAAGTTATCACTGGGGGGACAAGGCCTAAATATTCCATCTGGGGATCTGAGGCCACTGCCTGGGATGTGCTGTGACACTGGGCACACAGGACAGGGTGATCCTCTGGTCTGATAGCTCTGCCCTGGAGCAATTAGGAATGTTCCAGCAAGACCTGCCCACCCTACCAAGCCCTCCTGGGGGAAGCCCATCCCTGAGCATGCTGGTGATGTGTCTGTAAACCATTATGGGGCTGGTTTGCTCTTCTACACCAACCAAACCAAAGACATATCCATTTTTCTAACAAGATGCTGGTCCTGTCATGATTCCCTTAGGCTGCCCAAACCCAATGGATACTGTCTCTTGGCAAGACTGGAAGCTGGAGAGTTGTGCCTTGTATTTCCTCAGGTCCAGCCCTGGGGGGTTGTTTTCTCTCTGTATTAAACTGTTGTATTCTGGTTTATCCCAAATTTAGTTCTGCTTTGGGCTCCGTTCAGCGTGCCTTGGGTTTTGCTCATTGCTTTTCACTTCATGAGAAACCAGCTTGGTTAAAGGGTGATACTGAGGTGTCAGTGGTTTTACTGACCAAGGGCTGGGGTTCAAGGCTGCATATCAGGTCCAATGTCTCATATCCCACTAGAGATGCCATATCAGAGCAGCTTCTTTGTAGGCACTGAGAAGCTGCCTTGTCCAGGGCAAAGAATTCCTCAGGAAGAGAGCCTGAGAAAAGTGAAAACACAATCCCTGGTGATTCCAAGCCCTGCAAGGAAATTCCCTGAGCGGTTGTAATTGCTCTCCTGAAAGGTGTAGCTTGCTAAAGAAGAGCTGGCAAGGGTGTGGCTTCTCCTTAATTGCATGTTTGTACAAGGGATTAGAGAGTGGAGCAACAGTGTCATGTAGGGGATGAAAGGAGAGGAGAGGGAAAGCACGACTGTTATGTAAACCATCTCTGTGTCAGTGTCAACATTTCCCGTCTCTGTTCCAGCCCAAGGGAGAACAGTCAAGGCAAGGCCCAGTGGAGGGATTGCGATGGACCTGAGCGCAGGTCTAGGCTCAGAGTGGGATTTCTGGCATTGCAGGCTTTTGGCATCCCCTCGGCAGCTGGAAGGACTGAGGGAGCAGTGGGATTCCAGGTTTGGTGCTGCTGTTCCCCCCCTAAATCCTCCTCAGCAGAAAACCCCACCAAACCAATAAGAGCGGTGACGAGAGGCTGAGTCCCGTGTGGGGTGATGGGGACTGATTATGATCCACCCCTGCCATCCTGATCTGTTTTCCTCCAGGCAAAGGTGAACCTCTGCTCCTTAGTCAGACCAACTGAGCAGTGTGGGTGTCAGTGTGTGGCATTTGGCTAAAGGTGAAACCAAAGCGGCCTGATTTGCTTTTCAAATAAAAGGCTCTTGCTTTTCTCTCCTCAGAATCTAAAGAGAAGTTCAGATTCTTGTAATACTGACGATGCAATAAATAAATCTGTTTATCTCTCAATAAATCTGTTTCAAAGCAGCCCCTCTAGCTCATCTTAATTTATATGAACTCCTTTCCTTTTTCTTAGCCATAATTGTATCCAATCCTTGTGTTTAGAAGCAAGACTTTCAGAAGAAATGAAGGCACTTGGTCTTTAGGGAAGCAGTTGGTTGTCACACTCATATATATAATTAAAACTTAGTAGACTTTTGAAGCAGAAGGAGAAGAACTCAGCACACAGTGAGTAGCATTTGTGTCCAGAGCAGTGGAGAAGCCACGGGCAGGGACACCTTCCCCTAGCCCAGGTTGCTCCAAGCCCTGTCCAACCTGGCCTTGGACACTTCCAGGGATCAGCCACAGCTTCTCTGGGAATTCCATTCCAGGGCCTGCCCACCCTCCCAGGGAAGGATTCCTTCCCAACATCTGATCTAAACCTGCCCTCCTTCAGTTTGAAGCCATTCCTATCCTGATGTGTCCTTGTCAAAAGTCCCTCTCCAGGTTTCCTGAGGAAGTTTCAGGGCTTTCTGAAGAAATGCCAAGTCTCACACATGTTTGGAATTACCAAATGCGTTCAGGAGACACTTTCAATTGCAATCCCAGCATGTCAGTGGTAAAATCATGTCAGTCTCCATAACCTGGGAGTCCTGAGTGAGCAGCAGCTCGATTTTTCTCTAGCCCCGTTGTGTCAGGCATGGGAAAGAGAAGATTTAAAGCAGTTTTGTTACTTTGGTCCATTGCTTTAAGGTCACTGGAGAGCACAGGTGGGACTCTGCTCCAATTCCATGTTTTTCTTTGCCACTGATGTCCCTCCTGGGGTGACAGGGAGGGGGGTGTCACCTCTCTTGGCTCCTGCTGCTGTGTGAGGGCATCTGATTCCTATGGGACTGCACTCGAAATGCCCTCAGCCTTCCTTGCCTCCCCCTGCTCCAGGACAAGTTATTTGGAGGATAAAGGACAGCCAGGAGACTGCATTCCCCTTGACCTTTCCAACTGACTATTCCTGCAAATATTACAAATATGTTATCCTGGAGACAGCGAAACGTTCTCCCTGGGATGTTGCTGCCCCACACCATAACCACCTAGTGGAGAGGGAGAAGTGATGGTCAGGAGCGGTCTCAGGGCTTTCCACATCACACCATCCCACCAGGAAGCACCTCTTGCCTGGCTTTGCTTGAATCCCCTGGCACTGGTTTGCCCCAGCACGTTTCCTCTGGAGATCTGGTGCCCTTCTGTGGAGGGAGCAAATGTCAGCCCTGCTTTACTCATCAGGGAGCCGTGCATGAGGCAAGGCAAGGGTGAAAATGTGCCCTCTAGGATTTGGAAGAGACCAAAACCTTGATGGTATTTGTTTTGAAATGGTTTCTGCAGTGGAGGAACAGCTGCCCTTCCAAAGGAAACAACAAGAGAATCTGCAGGGTTTTTTTCAAGTGTGCAGTGACTGGAACACCCATCACAGGCCTTGGGCTCCCCAGGGAATTTTTGGGGTGGATGTTCCCCAAAATTCTGAGCATCAGGTTATTTGGGGTCCTTGCTAAAGCACAGCCTTAGTGGGGGGGTTTATTTTTATTTTTTTAATTTTCTTCTATCATGTCTGAAAAGACTTGCTCCTATGTCAGGTCCCTGTTGCCAGAATCCTGACTTGAGAGAATTATCATATTTGAATTATAACCCACGTGAACTTTTAACATTTATATAAGTATACTGACATTTGTAATCCCCCGACTCTAATGTAGCTCAGGAGTAATGGGCCGTAAAATGCCATTTTATCACAAAAATACACACTTCTAGATCCTGTTCTTTTGCAGACAAATGTTCCAAAATAATTCAGAATGGATGATTTTCGCAATGGAAATAGCTTGGCCATTTTAAAATGCGCACTAGAGATCTTACTTAGAAATTCATCTGGCAACAATGAAGAACTAGTGTTTCTACCAGGAGTTCCCCAAGATGACTCATTATATATGATTAATATCTTTATGGATAATTAGTAACACTGGAAGCAAGTTTTGAAACTTCTCTTTCAGTTTCTCGCTATTTGGACAGAACATTTCAATTTGAAACAAACCTACAGTGAACTGGCAGGTTTTTCTGAGGAACATTTTTGTGTGGAAAACGTGTAAAAACTGCGTGAGGAATGTTTTTCCCTCTGTGAAAATCCTGCCCAATGGCCCTGTGAGCATTCCAGAGTCGTGGCCACGAACGAGAACACCTTCTCAAAGGATGCTCTCAAAGTGAACAAACCACAAAAAACCCCCCACGACATCTTTCCAAAAGAGTTTAATAAATAACGAGGTTCTTTCCGTACTGTATAAACTATAAATATACCATGCAGTCCTTTATAACTTAAAATAATTTACAGACTGAGGTAGGGGGGTCGGAGGGCGCCGGAGGGCTCAGGCTCTGCCCGCCTTCCTGCTGAGCACACACACACAGGCCGTGTCGATGCGGATGAACCTCCAGGCCGCCTGTTTGCCCTCCATGGTCAGCGCCTTGACGAAGGTGTGGGTGGTGGTGCAGTACGAGTTCCAGTGCTTGGCGTCGATGCCGCGGCACCCGCCCGACACCGGCTTGGGCTCCCTGCACTTGGTCTCGAAGAAGTACTGCTTGAAGACGTTGTTGTTGATGTTGACCTCTCCCAGCACCGTCACCTCCTTGCCCTTGATGTCCGTGGCCGTGGTTTTGTCCCCGACCCACATGCTGACGCTGTCGCACACCGAGAACTCCCCGCGGTGCAGCACGGGGTGGGTGGACCTCTTGGTCCTGGCGGTCCTGTTGAGGGACCCCAACTCCTGCGCCACGGGCGGGGGCTCCGTGCTGAACAGCACCCGGGGAGAGCGGAACCGCCTCTTCTTAAAGATTTTGGGGTCCACGGTGACGTTCACGCCGTCCCTCCTGCCGCCGGCGTGGCCGGGGGGTGTCTGTGGGGCCGCCTCGGGAAGGTGGTGCCTGATGCTCCGGTGGGGACTGAGCGGGGCGTGTGGTGCAGGGTACTCCAGGGGAGCATTGTCCTCTGCCTTTGGAGCTGCCTGTGTGCCGATCAAAAAAGCTACAATCAGAGTGTAGTACAGCATGGACATTACGCTACGCACCTAGAACGAAAGAGAAAGGCACTGTTACTGCGGGCCATGGGGGCACAAAGTGCTGCTGCTGCTGCTCCTGCTGCTGCCCAGAAATTTATAAGATACCCAGGATCATACGGATTTCATCAGGTATTCATGTGGGTGCCAGATGTTGTTCTTCCGGAAGAGCTCATTCAGACGGCATAAATGTTCTTAATAAAGCGAGAACATTAGAAAATAATAGCGAGATTATTATTAATTCCTCTGGTATTTGTTATTAGAGCACTGTTTATGAAGCACTTGTTTGGTGTTATTAATGTGGAGACCATATGGCGACAGCGTGTTCCCAGGAGTCGAATCTCCAGCGATTTTTGCAGCAACCTTTTTGGCCAGGGCTGCTCTCTTGGCTGCAAATACCCTGCAGAGGAGTGAAACTGGAAGCTCAACCAGGCTAAACCAGCTGTGCCTTCCCTAAAGTCGTCTGCAGAGGTGTCCTTGGAGGTGGGGGCCACCAAGGCAGCACCTCGTGCTGTTATCACACCCTGGGCAGCCTCACTCACCTGCCCTGTGGCCAGGACCCACCTGGAGGCTCAGCAGGCTCCAGCAGCCTCCAGCTCTCCCACCTGCCCTTCCAGGACACACCACACGGCTGATTCCAGGCAGATAAAGCCCAGGCTCCTTCCCCAAAGAGCTCATGCCACAGGGGCAGGTGGCATTTTACCACATTCAAGGGCAAATATGGCTATGACACAGAAGCACCGTGGGTGCCAGGCTGGTTCTGCACTGGCATCTCAGGTACAGCAAAGCTCAAGCTGTTGTGGCCACAGTGCTGGCAATTCTGGCCAGGGAAATACCTGCCTTTCCTTTTCAGAATGCCACGAGCAAGAAGCTCCTCGAAGGTCCCTGCAGAGCAGATGCAGTGCCAGTGCTAGCCCTCCTTCCATGCAGAGGACACGCACATGTGTTTGGGTGTGGAAAAGTGGCAGCCAAATGCCTAAACCTTTGCTAAGCCCCATTTTATGCTGACAGACCAGCAGCAGTAATAGCTCCTTGGGCAACTACCACGCGCTGACTAATTCAGCCACATGTGGGGAGCAAGAGGCATTCAAGAACGCTCCGAAAATCGCAGTGAAGGGCAGACATTGTATTTCCTCTGTGAGGACTCCACAAGAGAGACGGGGTATAAACAGAAAAGCCCAAGCAAGGCTCCTCCCCGTCTCTTTGCCTTGTTTTCCTGACATGTCTCAGCTGGCCCCGAGCTCTGCTGGGTCCGGCCAGCAGGCAGGAGGCCCCAAATCCACTGGACAAACAGGGTTTTGTACAAGAGGAATCGGCCTCTGCAGTTCCACTGTGATTTCCCAGCACGTCTTAAAGTTTTTTCTGGGTGTTGGTCAATTATTGTAGCAGTTCCCCCCCTTCTCTGTTCAGCTTTCTCAGAGTAGAATCCCAAACAGCACTAAAAGGACTCGGCTTTGCCAGAGAACAATCCCGTAGAAAATGCAGAATAACCCTAAGATGTCCCACAGGGTCTTGTGTGTCTTATCTCAGACAGGAGCTGAAATGACATAAACAGCAGGGTCTGTTCAGGGCTGAGCAAACATTTAGGGAATTAGCAGGAGGTGCCAAGTGAAGGTGGTGACTGAGGAGGGTGGAGATGCAGCCCCAGCATCCAGGGGAGGAACGAAGGCCCAAACCCACAGGAGCATTGTCTGTGCCACAGCTGGGCTGGACGAACTGGGGGCAAAACAATGACGAGCAGAGTCAAATCCCTGTCACAGAGAAAACCCAAAGCTGCTTTAATTTGCCTGAAACAGGGCTGAGGGTTCTGCTTTGCCACGTGCTGCTCGTGCTGGAGCAGTCGGCATCGCGGGCTGTAGAAGGAAGCAGAGCTGGGTGTAGCTCACGGCTTGGCTGTGCACGGTGCAGAGAGTAACCCCTTGTTCTACAGCCAAATTAGAATCAGATGGTTCATTACATGTCTCAAGAGTTAGCTTTCCCGACAGAAATGTTAATGGAAAAGGTTTGCAGAACGAAATCCAGGCACAATTTAGCCATGCCAATAGCAGCCTCAACCTATTGTGTTTATACATAAACCCCTTTTTTATTATTTCCTTCTATAGGAAAGAGGCGTTGCAGTGTCAGCAAAGAGCTGGTTCTGCTTTTGTGCTCCACAAGATTTGTTGCTCTAAAATGTCCCTGCTCCAGATTGCTGGTGTTGCATGTGCTGGCATTTTTGCTTTAAGGCAATTAACACAAAAGCACAAAGATCTCTCCTGCTTGCCTTTTTCTTTTTCTTTTTGATTGCCTTGTGTTTCCTCTCCTTGCAGTAAAACTTTCTGTGGAGAGTGGCACAAACACAGACAAAATGTATTTGGGGCATTCAGCTTTGCTGAAGATTCAGGGGTTGAATCTTTTTATCAGTTATTTATTTAGTGGAGAATAGACAGTGAAACAAAACAACAAAACCAAGAAGTGGACAAGCCTTGATGTTAACACAAGCAAGACAAGTTAACATTTAAAGAATAGGCTGTGAGGGTTGTGGACTCTTTCACTGACATCTACAGGTATTTTCCAGGCTATTTTGGGGTGTTGGAAGGGGCTTGGAGCAACCTGGGCTAGTGGAAGGTGTTGCTGCCCACGGCAGAACGAGTTGAGCTTTCAGGTCTCTTCAAACCCAAACCATTCCATGATTCTACATCTAAACCTCGTCACCTACTTAGCTCCTGGGCCCTTCCATGGTGCTTTCTGGAGATGTTCACACCAGACCTTGCAGGGAGAGGAGCAGCTGCCACTTCTGGTGCTGGTGCTCCTTGTTGTGCCCATCGGTGGCGTTTGCCACAAAGCCTATTTTGACACCACAGTTCCAAACCCCGTGCTAACCCCCAATTTCTGCTGGCCAAGTGTCCTTTGGGCACTGGCCCTGGTGTGGCTGCTGCGAGAGGAGCTGCTGTGAGCAGGGGCAGTGCTGTGCTTACCTCGGAGAGTACTGCCCAGAGAAGTGCTCCCCAGCCAGGTCCTGCCTTCATCCAGAGCTGAGCCAGGCTGGGCTGCCGCTTGCCATCGGGCCCTGGGCTGCACAGCTGAGCCTGCCACGTCCTCGGGCTGGGGTTCACTAGAAGGAGAAGGATTTGTTTCAACAATCAGTGTTTTCAGCACCACTCCCCACTCGACAGCAGGAGGACAGGGACAAACCCTCTCTGAGCCGTGCCTTTTCCCTGGTGCAGTGAAGAGCTTGTCTGAAGCAGTTCCAGACTTTGCCTTTATTCAGCACCTTTCCCAGATCCAACAATCCACCCCTTCCCAGCCCTCTGGGATGTGCCCCAGGCTCCCCAAAGCTGTGTGGGGCAGCAGGACCTGCATGCATGGACACCCCAGGGCTCACACCCCCAGCCTCTGTGTCTGGGAAGCAAGTCTGGTTGCAGTTAAATTCAGGAGGAGAATCGCAGAGTGCCATTTATTGGCAGAGAATTGTCTGATCGTGGCTGATCCTTGAGAAGAATTGAAGACACAAGACTTGAAGGCATTTACTTAAATATTTGTCATCTTGCTACTGTAAGGGTTAGAAATAACTCCAGTCTTAATTGCTATGCTGTCAATGCTCACATAGACCCCAGTTAAAAGAAAGTCATTATTTTCTTTCCCAGTGCAATCCAGCACGCTGACACTTTCTCAGCAAAGCACATTTCTGGCTGTAAACTCATGAGTGCCACTGAAAGGGACAGAAATCCTATTTTATTAAACTTATGAATTAAATAGCCTGTCTGTTCCTTTTAATAAGGTAAATAGAGCTTGTATAAGGTGCTCCTGTACTGCAGAAAGCCTGCTGGATTCAGTGTGGGGGTTGAAGTGCATTTGCTGCAGAGGACACGCTGCTGATGCCAGAGCATGAACTGGACTCGTTTTACACCTGCACAGTGTCTGTCCTCAGCAGAGGGGGCTGCCAGCAAAGGCAGCCACTGGCTTTGGCTCTCAGGACAAGCCCCTTGATGCTTCAAATTCCAAGTGGCATCTCCCCAGCCCGTTTTCCTCAGTGCAGGGTAGAGGATTCACCCCGTTAGTGCTCATTGTGTCATTGTGGACCACCCTGGATTTGCTGCTCAGGTGAGGGTTAGGGTTGGGGTTAGGGTGTTGCAGGATTTGGGAGCTGAGATAGTTCCAGTGTTGGGAAGGTCAGTGAGAGCTCCAATGGCACAGCTGGAACGTGCTGGCTTTGGGCAGGAAGGTCCTATTGAGGCACTAACCCTTTGGGTGAACCCTGCAGAGTTCAGTACCAGGAATGGCAGGGCTATAATGTGCTGGCCACTGCCAAAAATAATCCAACAACTTTTCCGACTGTTCTGCCACCCTAAGAAAACACTGTTTCGCTTCCAGCTGGCTGGGGTTTAACCACAAAGGAGTTTATTTTCAGCAGGGCTTCTTTCTTTTTTTTCAAAGCTCTCTTACCGCCTTTTTCCCGGATTCCTGGTTGTGGCAGAATCCAGTAAATGATGTGGTGTTATTCAGCATCTATAGACTATTCCTTTGTACCTACCACTCCCAGACACTCGTAAAATATCCTGCTGAAGTAACTGTTTATTCAGAAGTTGTGTGTGTTCAGGATGACAGACCTGGCGGGTAAAAATTGCTCACTTCAATCTTATTTCTTAGTCTCAGCTCATATAGAATGGAGTCATGGAATGCCACAGTGGTTTGGGTTGGAAGGGACATTAAAACTCAGCTTGTTCCATGGGCAGGGACACCTTCCACCAGCCCAGGGTGCTCCAAGCCCCATCCAACCTGGCCTTGGACACTCCCAGGGCTGGGGCAGCCACAGCTTCTCTGCCCAAACTGTGCCAGGGCCTGCCCACCCTCCCAGTCAAGAATTCCTTCCTAATCACCCTGTCATAATTCACACTGGAGTGCTCAACACTCTGTTCCTTTCTAGGCATTGGCACAGTTGTAACTTTGGGATTATCCGTATTTTTATGCCCAGGATTTCCCTGGAGACAGCTCGGCCCTGCTCTGTTCTCTGTCCAGTCTTTGTCACCCTCAATAATCAGCAGTTATTTTATGGAACTGCCAGATCCATGATGATCTGACTGCTGTTCAATCACACAAATCATCTCCCTGAGCCATTTGAAAGAGGACACACCTTCGGTTCCCCTGGACACAACTCATGCCAGACCCACCGCATGTATTGTCTGAGGACCTCCAGATGTTCCACAGATGAGTGTTGGCAAAATGACCCATTTCTGGCTGCCCAAACCATCAGAGATGCCAACCAGCAGGGAAAAAGGAGCCAAACTCCACCACCATCCTTTCCCACCGTAAAGTTAAACTGATCTCTTTCACTTAAATGAAAAGGAATGTGTGTCTTTCATATTTTTTTTACTGACTTTTCAAAAAGAAAGTCAACATTTACTCAGAAGGGGGCACTTTTCAGCTCCTTCCAGGAAAGCAAACCAGCAGATATTTCCTCTTGGCTCGATGTGGTCCCAGTTTCTCCCTTTTTTGGCCACACCCAGGTCAGACCCAGCTCTTTTCTGCCCTGGTGCAGGTGTATAAAGGGCTGGCTTCTTTCCCAGCCCTGCCAGTGCTGCAGAGATGGCAGGTAAGGTCAATACCCTTTTTATTTTGTATCTATGTTGGCTATTTCTGGATATTGGATATTGGTATCTCCCAAAGAGATGGGAGGAGGAGCAGAGCCTTTGGAGATGGTGGTTCTTCATACTTGCTTGTCCCCTGCTATATATTCAATTTATGAGAAGTGAGAAAAGACAGTTTTTCTCCCTCCTGCAGCAATATTCTGCAATCTGAAATCACAAGAAATGAGCAGCTTTCAATCCCCAGGAACATGGTTGAAGGATTTCCACAGATCACTATAAGATAACCTCTCCCACTGTGAGAGATTCCTTAGTTCTTCCAAATGTTGCCTGTTATTCCAGTTCCAGACATTGATTAAATTACTTAAACTAGATCTACTTGCAACCTTTTGGCTAAAAAAATCTCCTTTCAGGGAATGCTCTGGTGTGAGACACTGAGGAGGGCAGGTGATGTGGAAAAGGAACAGAGGCAAATTTTAGGAAGCAGCAGGAAGACCAAGAGAGGAGGTTGGAGGTTGGAGGGCTGGTGGTGGATGTGGCAACTTTTGTTCTGTAACAAGACAGAGAGGGGGCTCTGTGGGGTCACCCCCTTTCCACCAGCCACTTGTCCCCAGGTCAGGCCACCAGGACGCTGCCCTGTTCCAACACACCTTCCCAACACTCCCCATCACTGAAGCTGGACTGTTCTTGGCTGCCTCCTCCTTGGCAGCTCCTCAGCCCAGTTTCCTGAAGGTCCCACACCACGGGGATGTCCCTGTGTCCTGCCAACAGCTCAGGAGGTCCTGCTGACAGACTTGGACGGAGGGCAGATGTCTTTTGTTTCTGGATCCTGAAAGAGATACTCAACCCAAACCTCTCCTGATGCTTCAGGGAAGCCCTGCCCCTCCAGAGGGTTTATGTTACGTTTCTCCCCAGGCATAAACCCAAGAATGGCTCTCTTGGGATCCATCATCACTCTCTGCTTAGCTGGGGCCGTGGACTCCTCGGTGAATGGTGAGTTTCTGTTTGTCCTGTGGCTGCTGCTGTGCCTGAAAGGGTGTGAATCGAAACTCAGCCGCATTTCCCAGTGAGACAGAGCTCCAATAAGGATTTGAAATGTCCTGGAGATCGACCCACTATCAGTGAAGTCAATCAATACCTGAGAAGTTTCCCTAAAGGAAATTCCCTGGTTAACCAACAGCTTTCCCAAGTGCATGATTACCCCTTCATGACAGGGAATGGGAATCAGGCATCGTATCTTTGGCTTATTCTGTGCATTTATTGTTTCCTTTGAGAAGGGAAGAAGAGCTGGGGAAGGGGCTGGAGCAGCAGGAGCGGCTGAGGGAGCTGGGGGAGCTCAGCCTGGAGAAAAGGAGGCTCAGGGGGGACCTTCTCACTCTCTGCAACTCCCTGCCAGGAGGGGGGAGTTGGAGGGGTTGGGCTCTACTCCCAGGGAACAGGGACAGGAGGAGAGGGAACGGGCTCAGGCTGGGCCAGGGGAGATTTAGGTTGGACATCAGGGAAAATTTCTCCCTGGAATGATTGCCAGGGGCTGGTGGAGTCACCATGCCTGAAAGTGCTCAATAAACCTATGGCTGTGACACCCGAGGACATGGTTTAGTGGTGAACGTGACAGGGCACACTTAATTTCTGCTTTGCCTTCTCTGATTTCCCGAGCAGAGGTCTCCAAGGTGCTGTCAGACTCGTCTCTCCTGAGCACCATCAGTGAGGCCAGGCAGCTGGTGGACACAGCTTATTTACAGGCCCGCAGGAGGTGAGTCCTTTTGGCATGAGGGCCCCCAGATTACAAGGAAATAAGATAAAATATATGTATTTTTGTTTTCCAATGCAAGTTTATTATGGAGAAGCCTTTGTTCAAGGGCTCTTCCTGGTGGAGGGATCCTTCTGCCCAGTCTGGCTGCGTTCTGGTGTCCTGTCTCAGTCCCAAGGCCACCCACCATCCCCCTCAGTTATTCCTTCCTCACCTACAATACCACAGGCAGCTCCCACCAGTCCACAGTGGTAGAGACGTTCCAGACACGTGGAGTCCTCTCCTGGCTGCTGGAGCTGTGCCCCTCTCCAGAAGGACCACAGTTGTGCAGGTGGACACCTTGGCAAACCCCAGGTATCCCCTGTGGTTATCCCAAAATGCTGCTTCCAGGCACCAGGATGGTTTGGGAAGGAGTTTTTCTCCATCCATCCTGCAGAAGTAGCAAGACAGAGCCATGGGAGCAGGAGGAGATGGAGCAGGAGGAGATGGAGCAGGAGCCAGGTTGTCCCTCTGCTCACAGAATGCGTCTTGTGACACACTAAATGTTAAATCTTATCCGGTCACAGTTCGTTGGGCTGGATTTCCATATGACAGAAGAAAATTTATTGAGACAAGGAAGTAATGCAGCCTTAAAGTTGGGGATCACAGGGGTTTGTTTGCCCAAACCATCTGAGCTGACGTGCTGAGGTGCAGGTGAAGGTGGGCAGAGCCTGCCTGGGACCCAGCAGTGCTGTCACACCTAATTACACCCAGCCCAGCCTGACAAAGGAGATCTGATTTCAGACAAGGCACTTCACTTGATGGGACTCTTTTGTGTTCAGCTTGATGAGGAAACTGGAGGAAAAGTTTGCCAACCCAATGGATTTCCTGAAGCACCTGAAGGATCCCGTAGGAAGAACCAGATCTGCAGTCCGGGCTGCTGATTACCTGGAAACCACCTTGAAACTCCTCAAAAGGAAACTGCATCTCTCTGGGGAACAGAGATTCAATGTCACAGGTAATGTGGTTTGCACCAAGATGTCTTATAAACAGCCAAGAGCAGAAAATGAGCCACAGCAGGAGTGTCAGGGAGCAGCTCTGCCATGACTGGAATATCTGGGAATAAAACCATTCCCCACAACAGCCCTGGGGGTTTTGTGCAGAGCCCTGGGGGTTTTATCCATCATTTTCTGCATCATCTCCTATCTTTGGTGATAAAAACAGGCTCACAATGAGTGTGATAAACCTGGGGCAAACTCTCTTACTGCCAGGAGACTCTGACCAGTGAGACCCATCCATCTTCCACTTCTGGTCCTCACACCTGGCTTGTACCACTCTCCAAGCTCATCATTTTATTCCCAGCCTAGGTTAAAACCTGATGGTGCTCCCCATATCCCCCTGCAATGTTGTTCCATGCCCATCCAGCTTCCCTAGCCCAGAAGTTGATCCACAGAAGGATTTAGGCACCGAGTGAACAATTGAAATCCAAATGTTGTATATCCAAGAGCTCTGACTCAGCTGATTCAAACACTCCCCTAGAACACCAAGAAGCTAAAACAACAAAAAAGAGTGGGGTGGGATGTTACTTGACATGGTTTCTCTTGCAGACCTGCTAAGCAGGAAGCACAAGGAGATGATTTCCAGAGGTACTGGCTGTGACTTTCAGACTCGTTCCATGAAGTGCCCAAAGCAGGACGTTTATCGGACCATCACTGGGGAGTGCAATAACAGGTGGGAATTGTGGGGGGTGGCCAAGGAGGCTCCCAGGTCCACTCTGACCCAGGGCAGGTGGCTCCAGGTCATCTGTGAAAGTGCTTTTCAACAGGGCAAGAAGAGTGAAATGCTCAGTTTGATGATGTCCATAAGATGGTTTTTTTTTCCCGACAGGAAAAAGATGCAATTTCTGAAAGATTTCAGCTTTGAGCCCATTTGGCTACAAAATGTTGGTGTGATGATGGTTGAAATACTAAGAATGTTTGCTCTCCTGGTTATGCTGCAGGAAACACCCTCAGTGGGGCTCCTCGAACCGCGGGTTCGCTCGCTGGCTGCCGGCAGTGTACGAGGATGGAGTGGCTGTTCCCAGGGGAGCGAGGGAAGGCAGGAGCTACAATGGGTTCCCACTCCCCCTGGTGAGACCCCTTGTCCTAATCCAGCCCTCAGCGTGGGCACTGCCCTCACTGCACCCAGGAGAGGGGGAAGACTGGAGACGTCTAGAGTGTCAGTTGGGGGTTTTTGAACCTCAGGAGATGATTTGAGGGTGGGTTTTTACAGCTGGGTTATGGTTTAGGGCGGTGTTTTTTGCAGGAGGCAGAGATGAGGAAAAGGGTTGGGAATGCTTCACTAAGAGATTTCCAAAGGGCACATTCCAGGGATTGCTGAAGATCAGGAACACCAGGAGCTCTGTACCAGCTTCAAGGGGTGTTCCTCAGTCTCCTCCTTGCTTTTCCAGATGTGTGCAGGAGCAAGTTCCAGCTGTAAGAGGCTTTCCATGAAATCAGGTTTGGCTGAAGGACTCGGAGTCGAGAGGGTGCTACTCATCTGTTTAGATAGAGCTGGGGAATGACACGGATCTGTTTAATGCCCTTATCAACTTATCTAAGATCATCCTGTGCACAAAGGGAGCTCCTGGAGAGGTGGGGCTTGGCGTCTTCCCCCAGGTGACAAGTGACAGGACCGGAGGAAACGGCCTCAGATTGCACCAGGGGAGGTCTGGCTTGGATATCAGGAAAAATTTCTTCCCTGAGAGAGTGTTTAAGCCTTGGAACAGGATTCCCAGAGAGGTGGTGGAGTCACCATCCCTGGCAGAGTTCAAAAAACAGGCAGACGTGGCACTTTGATATGGTCTAGCGGACATAAGGGATACTCGATTACAGATTGGACTTGATGACCTTGGAGGTCTTTTCCACCCCAAAAGATTCTGTGATTTGGTGATTCTGAGGTCTCCCAGTGGGTGTTTGAGAGCTGAAGTCACCGTGGCTGGGACAGTCACACACCTTTGCCCTCCGATTTGCTGCAGGTTCGAAAAGTGTCCAACGAAATCGCCCACGCGGCCAACGAGGACGTCACCGCGGACCAAGAGCTCTCTCTGGTCTTCATGCACTGGGGCCAGTGGGTCAACCACGACATAGACCTGGCCCCTGCCAGCGGGGAAGGAGCCAGCCTGGAGCTCCTGTGCCACACCCACTGCGCCTTCAAGCCCCCCTGCTTCCCCATTAAGGTAGGGTGGCTCTCCCTCCATCCCTAAAGCAGCCAAGCTGAAGCCACACGACTTTCTGAGGCAGCACTTTGTGTCTGTTGGGTTTAGTTTCCCCCCGATGACCCTCGGCCGGTGAGTTCCGACACCTGCATGCCCTTTGTCCAGTCGGCGTCGGCGTGCAATGCCGGCACCTTCACCCGGGAGCAGCTCAACGCGGCCACCTCCTTCATCGACGCCAGCACCGTGTACGGCAGCGACGGCGCCCTGGCCAGGAGCCTGAGGAACCTCACCAACCCTCTGGGCCTCATGGCCACCAACCAGGATTTCACGGATGCAGGGCTGGAATTCCTGCCCTTCGAGAACGTGACGAAGAGCGTTTGCGTTCTCACCAACCGGAGCGCCAACATCCCCTGTTTTAAAGCAGGTAAAGGGCGGCTCTGGGGTTGGTTTTGAAGTCACAGTCACAGAACCAAGTAGGCTGGAAAGACCTCTGAGGTCATCGAGTCCAACCTTTGACCCAACACCATGGTGCTGAGTGTCACATCCAGTCTCTTCTTGAAGACCTCCAGGAATGGTGATTCCACCACTTCCCAGGGCAGCCCTTTCCAAAGTCTGATCACTCCTTCTGTAAAGAATTTCTTCCTGATGTCCAACCTAAACCTCAGGTGTTTCTTTATAATTGGATGATGCCCTTCAAGACATGTTTGTGTAAGGTGAAAGGCAGGGGACCCTCCCCCAACTAAAAAGAACAAAAAAATCAAGCAAAAATGAGTTAATTAAAGATAGAAAATATTGTCATTTCCCCAAAGCTACAGCAAATCATCCTCCTTTTATGAAGTCTTTTCAAAGGCAGGAGGATCTTTCAATAGAACTTTTCAATAGAATAACCACCAGTGCTTCAAACTTCTCAAGGACCCCTTTTGTCCTGCCTAGAATTCACTCTTCATGAACTGAATGCCAGTTGTCAGTCTGTCAATGCTCAGAAGGTTGGGGCTGTTCAACCTGGAGAAGGGAAGGTTGTGTGGAGACCTCAGCAGCCTTCCAGGTTCTGAAGGGTCTACAAGGAAGTTTTGTAGGGACTGTCCCCAGAACCTGGAGTGTCAAGACAAGGAGTAATGGCTTAAAACTGAAAAAGGGAAAATTTAGGTTAGATATGTGGAAGAAATGCTTTCCTATGAGGGTGGTGAGGCCCTGACACAGGCTGGGAGCTGCCCCATCCCTGGGAGTGTCCAAGGGAGGCTGGACATGAGCAGAGCTCCTTGCTGAGTGAGGAGATGCTCAGTGCTTGTTCCACCAGCTCTCAGAGAGTCTTCACTGCGTCCCCTTCAGTTTGTTTTGCTTGGAAGGGACCTTAAAGCCCATCTTGTTCCAACCCCTGCCATGGGCAGGAACACCTCCCACTAGCCCAGGTTGCTCCAAGCCCTGTCCAACCTGGCCTTGGACACTCCCAGGGCTGGGGCAGCCACAGCTTCTCTGCCCAACCTGTGCCAGGGCCTCCCCACCCACCTCCTTTGCTGGAAGTGTTGCGGAGGTGTTGACAACCTGGATGAAATGAGACACATTTTCCAACCCAGACACCCACAGTGCTGATATAACAGAATTTGTATCCTTGTGGCATGAAAGGAAGGCAGACAGGAGATCCTTCACCAAAGGAGAGCTCACCAGCACGGGCAATACAGTTTAAATTGCCCAAAGCCTCTTTGATGCTTTTGGGGAAACAGAGAATGTTTTTTCTGGAATGAAAAACTAGGAAGCTTCACCATGAGCACTATCACCAGGAAACACGGTCAGCTGCCACTCACCTGTCCTACCACAGGAACCTCCTGCTGAAATGCAATCCATGTACCAAATTCCGGGGACATTTTCCTTTCCAGGTGACAAACGCGTGACCGAAAACCTGGGGCTTTCGGCGATGCACACCGTGTTCCTCCGAGAGCACAACCGCCTGGCTACGGAGCTGAGGGGATTAAATCCCCACTGGGAGGGGGAAAAGCTGTACCAGGAGGCTCGGAAGATTGTGATTGCCACGATCCAGGTATGAGCACTGCTGGTTGGTATCATCCACACGCTTGGGAATGATTATTTCTCCAGGAAAAGGAGGAAAATTGAGCTTTGCTGAATCAGCAGGAGGTGGAAATTGTGAATAAGGATGGCCCGAGCATGGACACCCTTTTATTTGACACTGTATTTAATGTTTGAATGATTTATGATGTTAAATAGCTTTGCCTTTGAAAATATCTTTATTATTAACTCATGCCATTACTACAGTCATTTTTCAGAAGTTCTTCATGGATTCTGCCACAGAGTCCATGTTCATGCACTTGACTTTGATGGCATTTCTGCTGCAGAGTTGTGGGATTCATAAACTGAGCAGCCAGGTGTTTCTCCCCGTGGCAGAAGATAAACTGCTTTCTTGTTGAAGAAGGCAGTGTTTTCCTCTGCAGGAAGCAGAAAACACTAAGGAGTGTTCCTAAGTCGTTGTTACAAATAGGAGTTTTGACCAGCCAAAGTTAGTTTTATTTCACTGGTTCATTCCCTCTGGATCTCCAGATTTCAGTAAGGTTTTAACAGATGGCTTCTTTTGGCAGAGCTCATGTTTTCTGGTTGGTCTCACTTCTCCTGTCCCTCACCTCTCCATTGGAGTGCTGCTGCCCTCAGGAACTTAGTCAACACATTAGCTGAGATGTGTATTTTAAACCTGGGGACAGCACCTGGCAAAGAACGGAGCAATTTGCATTTCCCTTTTAATTAAGTTATTGATTTGCCAAGAAGCAATCACAGTTTAACATCCAAGAGAAGTTCCTGTCCAAATCTGGCAAAACGTTAGAAATCTGGTCCGAGTTTTACAGCCACAGAGTGTAGAAGGTGTTATGAATATTGTTAGTAATAGGAAGGTTTTAGGAGGACTAATTGGTTCAATAAACATGAAAGAATTAATAATACTTCAAAGTATGCTTGGGGACGATCCTGTGCAGGGCTGAGGGTTGGACTGGATGGTCCTTGGGGGTCATACACATGGGGACGATCCTGTGCAGGGCTGAGGGTTGGGCTGGATGGTCCTTGGGGGTCATACACATGGGGACGATCCTGTGCAGGGCTGAGGGTTGGGCTGGATGGTCCTTGGGG
>JAWWMP010000077.1:2130268-2143704 GCA_035047865.1 Dendrocincla tyrannina | reverse complement strand
CTGCTGGCCACACTATTCCTGCTCCAGGCCAGGATGCCACCTGGGCACACTCCTGTCTGTCCAAACCCCAGGTCCCTGCCTGTCCAGCCACTCTGTCCCCACCTGTAGCCCTCCATGGGGTTGGTGTGTCCCTGTTGAACCTCATCCTGCTGGACTCAGCCCATGTCTCCAGCCTCAGCTGGGCAGCAACACCGTCCTGCTGGTCCAGTCTCCTGTTCTCTGCACCCCAGCCCTGCCCCTGCTCATGCCTGTGCCCTGACATCCCGTGTTTTGTGTCCTCTCCAGCTCAAAGTGCTGCTCCACGTGCCTCTGACTCGTGGATTTGCAAGTCTCTCTGCCTTCCTTCACACATTGAGAGCAGCTGCCTCCGAGTTCCTGCCCCACACAATCAGCACACGTGGAACCTCTTGTTGTCTCCAGCACCCTGGCTTTCATCTGCTGGGGAAGGTATTTACTCCCTGCTCTGTGACTGGATTAATCCTTCACTGGATTAATTCACATGGCTGCAAAGCCAGACAACTGCTGGCAGCCCCAAAGAGGGGTGGGTAACAAACCCGAATGGATTCTGTACATTAGCAACAAAATATATCTCCAGGAAAACTAATCCCAACTGCATTTCCTTGCACTGAGCAAGTAGATAGACTTGATTTAGGAGCCAGCTCATTGCTGTGCTCTGAGGATCTCAGCTCTGCCCCAGTGGGGACCCTGACACTGAAGCTGTGAGGCCAGAGGAGCAGAGCCCAAACCCCAGCACTGGGAGTGTGTCAGGCAGCTGCTGCTCACCAAACCTGCCCGTGCTCCCAGGGAGCAAACACAGCCTCAGCTGGGCCATATTTCAGCTGCTGGGCTCAGGCCCAGGAGAAGTGGGGAGTAGGAGTTTTCCATCTTCCTCTGATGTCACCCTTTGAGGGGAGGCAGCTGCTGGGGATGCTGTGAGACAGGAGGGGTTTATTCCCCCCCCCGCTCAGCCATTTAAGGTGAAATTAAATTTCGGGTAACATTGACACGTGGGAAGGGGGTTGGTTTGTCTGGATATTGAGTCACTGGAGCCTGCTGGCTCTGGAATAGCCTCATCTCACACAAAGATCAGTGTAAGAGGCAGAGAAGTGGCTGGCGTTGCAGAGTGCAGGACGTTCTGCCTTGCTGGGAGCCTGCAGCTGTCTCTGAAATAAATGCCTCGTCTCTCCTGGGCACAGAGTTAGCCTGTGAAAAAGGACAGCCCAGCACAAAAGGGTTGGTAAAGGAAAGATCTGATCCTTTCCTGAACTGTGGGAATCCTTCAAGCAAAGAACAGAGCTCAAAGAAGTTTAAATGAAGTTCAGCAACCTTTGCTTAAGAACAGGAAACGGGGAGTTGGACTGACCTGGCAGTCTCAGCCGTTCTTATAAATCTGTATTTGGCAACTCAGTTGCTTTAGGAGCATTGGAAGGGGCTTTACATGTTCTCTTTTCTGGCATCATCTGGTTGCTGAAAGCATTTTTTGATACAGTCAGAAAGTATAACGGGGAAGAAGCATCTTTTCCCTTTCTAAACTGCTCTTGCATGTTTCTGCCATGGTCTCTAGAACTCTCTCTGGCCCTGCTCTAAGCCTGAGTAACCCTGAATGCCCAAATTGCAACACGATGCTGAAGGCTTGGAACATCTTTGTGTTGTTCACACCTCAGCTTTCTCTGGGGCTCACTGACTTCCCTGATATGCAGACATGGAAACGTGGGAATTCTCCTAAAAGTAGGCCAGGATTAGAAGATTCCTGTTACTGTGTTTGCCAGCGTGTTATTTTCCTTGCTGCCTTTTATTATATTAGATATGAACCTTTTTTTTCCATTTCCAGGGTGAGAACAATCAATAGATTGAACGTGGGAACTCGTGGGACTGGGAGGACTCAACTCCTCTAACAAGTTTCCTCATCCTACATTCATCAAAACATCCTCTTGCAGGAGCTGATTAAACAAAACCTTCCCTTAGTGCTGGATCAAAACCTTCCAGAAAATACAGGGGGAGGAGTGGGACTGGGAACTGCTGAAAGGTCCAGAGTGGGACTTTCCTGTGGGAAGGAGAAGCTACAGAACTGATACCTTGGAAATAATATTTTTAGGCTGCACTTGGTAAGGGAAATACAGCTTGAGGTTCACAGGACCATGGAGGTTGGGAAAGACCTTTAGGATCATCGAGTCCAAACATTAACCCACCCCCAAACCGTGTCCCTCAGCATCACATCCACATGGGTGTGGACATTTACAGGGCTGGTGACTCCCCCACTGCCCTGGGCAGCTGTGCCACTGTCTCACCATCCACACAGGAAAGAATTTCTCCCTGTTACCTGATCTAAATCTCTCCTCTTCCAGTTTGAAACCATCCCCCGTGTCCTATCACTACCTGCCTGTGTCAAAAGTCACTCTCCCTCTTTTTCTGAGCCCCCTTCAGGTCCTGAAAGGCTGCAGTGAGATCTTTAGGCACTGGAAGGGGCTCTGAGGTGTCCCCTGAGCCTTCTCCAGGTGGAACCCCCCCCAGCTCTCCCATCCTGTCCTCGGAGGAGATGATGCTGATGCCACTACTCCAAAATAAAGCAGTGTGGCTAAAAAGTGCTGGCCTGCAAGGAAGAGAGCTGTCCTCGTGCAAGCTTTGATGTTAAAAAATAGTAACTTGAACTCACAGATGGACTGATTACCCTGCTAAAAGAAGACGTGGAACCTCTTCCCAGAATTACAGCATTTTAATTAGAAGAATGTGAGCAAAGTCTTAATCTTGTTAGGAGGGATAGATACGGATAAGGCAGAACCAAAATCCACAGCAACACAGCCCAGACACGAAACCCAGAGTCTTGGAGGCTGGAACAGCAACAGAGCTGCTCCCTGTCACTGCTTTTCCTGCAAGACTAAGCTTGACAGTGACTAAGTTGGAAAAAAATCCCTCTTGTACCTCGTAACACTGAGCTCCATCACCCCCAGCTGTTTGAAAACACGCAGCTGGAATGCAGGGAAAGGTATTTTAAATTTACAGACCAAAAAAGCCACTGATAACACGATTACCACCATGAAATTTGCTTTTAGCCCTCCTAAATTCTTGTGGCGTCCAAGGATCAATAAGAGCCTCATCTGTAGCTGATCCTGACAGATGTTAATCTTTGCCTTGGCTTTGGAGTCTGCTGGAAATAGAACTTGTTCCTTCATGTCAGGCCTCTGGCAACGCTGCTGGAGTCAGGCTCGAAGTCTCCAGTGAATCCCACTTTTACTGTCATTAACTTTCTCAACTGTTCCCCAGAGCTGGCAACCTTTCCATGCCTGGAGACCGACTGAGTGGGAAGCTGGGGGAGTGATGGGGTTTGCTGTCTGCAATCATTGTGCCTCTAATTGGGATTTGTTTAATTTTGTCATGAAGTGCATTTATGTTGTAGGCATTTCACGACCATGATCACACACCGTGCCTGTTTCACTGGCTGCATTTTGTTGTGTCAAAAAAGGGGAAAATATTTATCTTAAGTTTCACTTCAGATTTTTACAAGTAGCCACGTTTTTCCTTCCATTGACTTGGTTAATAAATTCAGTAAAAAATTTTTATAATTTTAATAATAAATAAAAATAAAAAATAAAATAAATCAATAAAAAATTTGAATAAATTCAAATTTTGAGGGTTGGGAATTAGAGACATGGCTAATCTGCTGATTCTGTGCTGTGTTCTATGGAAGGGACTGGATTTATTTAGCAAAAGGCAGGTGTGGGGTCAGCATTTACTTGTCTAGAAGGAACTGATACCACTGTCAGAACCCTTAAACCTGGGGTTTATGGTTGATTCCAAACTAGGGACAAATCTCGATCAGAAATGGGAATCTTTCTCCTAGGAATGCCAAGGACTTTGTGGTGAGCGTTGCTGAGCGTGTCCATCGCTCACAGAGATGTGGGACAGCCCTGAGCGACCTGGGATGAACTTTCAGGTCCCATCCACCCCAACCCAGCCTGGGATTCTGTAATTCCAGGATTCTCTGACAGCTCAGGGTTTGCAGGTGACTTTCTCTCCCTTGGGATGAGTCAGGGGTGACCAAAACTATGTGAGTTACAACAGGAGCTCGATAGAGATCACTTCAGCAGCTGGGGAAGCCAAATTCTTGCTTCCCAAAAAGCAAAAAGCAAGCTGATTAATCAGCTGAGTCACCCTGCTCTGCCTCACTCGTGGTATGAGTGGCATTGCCTGTGGATCAGCCTATTCCGAGGGGAAAGCCAAGCCAGAATCAAGGCTAATTGACTGAGCTCAATCAAATGGTTCAAAATACCACCCGTGAGTTTCAGATCAAACAAAAAGCAGGGCTTTTTCCCAGTCAGGCACTTAATTGCTTCCTGCAAACTTGTTCTTTGCAATAATTGGAAGATTTTTCTCCAGTGCTCCCTCCAAGTAGAAGGGTTTTATTCCATTTTCTGGGTTTACAGTAGTGATGCACAGGGGAACAGAGTGGAACAAGACACCTGCCCTGTCCTGCATTCTTCTTTCTGACTGATGCTGCAGTCCCTGGGACAGAAAATTTACAGCCTCTAGAAGTGAAAACAACTTTTTAGAAGCTCATAGAAATATAGACAACCCCAACCTCTTGCACCACTGTACATCAGAGCGAAGGCAGCAGGTTTTGCAGTTATCATCTTTAGACAATTAACCCCAAAGGATATTTCTGTGGGGGTTGTTTCTTCTGTCTAGCAAAGATTGTTCCCAAGGGGAGCTGAAATGTCCAATTTTTGGACATTTTCTGTCTAGTGGAAAAGAAGGGTGGCATTTGAAGTATTTCTCTGGGTCCTGATGTGCCCCAGGTTGTGTTGCAGCGATGAAGAATTGATATCTGCACATCTGTAGGTGAATCAGCTCTCCCCCTGCACGCCCAGGGCTTGCACAAGTTGACTGCCTGCCTGCTTTGATGAGTGTTTGATATTTGTCACGTGAAGCTAAATCATCACATTTGTAACACCGGGAATTCCAAGCACACTTAACAACCTAATACCATGTCACAGTGAATGAATTCGATGCAAGAGGGCCCAGGGTGAGGGAGTGCCCTGGAACCAGCAGTGAGACCAAGCTAAAAGGCACAACACGGACATCTGGCTGCAAATCCTGCACCTGCCCTGGACATTTTCCCCTCTGTGGAGCTCAGACTGTGCAAAGCAGGTGGTGGGACCTCAGGTGAGACCCAGGATTACAAAGAAAGGGACCTTGGAGCTCATCCAGTTCCACCCCATGTCAAGGGCAAGGGCACCTTCCACTAGACCAGGTTTCTCCAAGCCCTGGCCAACCTGGCTTTGCTGAGGTTGGAGGTCTTTTCCAACCTTGATGATTCCATAATAAATTCCATAATCCTTTCCCCACCTAATTAGGACCTAATTTGTGAGAGCAGGCAGGACAGGAGCCATGGCTGCCCTTCACACCCTCTGCAGCTCCACAAAAAGCCTGTATTAATTAGTTCAAATAACCTGATTTATTGGAAATTCACTCTCATTATGCCACTCAACCCCCATATAAACCCACATATTTCCCTCATCTGCATGTTTGATGTTCACCTTGTATTTATTACAGTGTGATTGTTGTTGCTTTTGTGTGGTGGAACAACTGTCAGGAAGAACCATAATGGTCCCAAGAAAGGAGTTTTATTCAGAATTGGACATGGATGAGCACAGAGTGGAGGGAGACAAAGGATGGCATTTGCAGCCAGCTGTGGCCTGTATATGACAATATTAAATGCTGTTGAAGAGTGGGACACATTAGTGACATCATTGTGGCAATAGGAATAGGTTTTCCCTTGGCATTTGCCTATTTTTGCCACCATTTTCATCAGATGATGAATGCATGACCATTTCAGATTGTCTAACACAAGAAAAATAAGCTTTTTCTTCTGCCTTTTTTTTTTTTCTTTTAAATAACATATGTCTAGCAGATTTCTGACTGGAGAATCTTTTTAAAGAGGCCTATTGTGTTTGAATTTAGCATCTTTCAACTTTGCTCTGGGGTTTCTTTGCATTAATATTAGGTTCAAAGCAGATAATCAAGGTCTAAACCTTACAAGATCATTTTTTTTGCCTGCTTAAAATGAAAACCAGAGGGAAGTTTGGATGATTAGGTGTGTCCTTCTTTTCTGTGCACAGTGCCAGAGTTTAAATACATGTCACTTGGAAATGAGCTTTTGCCAAATGCATTTTATTTCAAAGGGAGGGAGAGGAGCTTTAAATCTGAACTTGAAACATTACATCAGGTTTCCTGTGGCATTGGAAATGTGCTATTTTCTTAGAAAGTCTTTCCCTTTGCTTTCAAGTGATGGCACAAGCAAGTGCTGAAGGCTCATTCAAGTGACTTGAATTCTTTTAAAAATTTGAAAGGTTGACCAGAAGGGAGAAATTCTGCCCTTCATTAAGCAGTTTTCTAATTTCTTTGCTTTCAGATAGAAGGGGAGAAATGGGAAGGAAAGGGCCACGTGGTTTTTTCTCACAGACCACACAGAGGAAAGAAGTGGTCCCTGGTGCAGCCCTTCCCAGCAGTGCAGGACGTGCACGCAGGGAGAGCTCGGGGCTCACACTCCCCCTGATGCTCGGGATTCTGGATGCTTTGCCAAACCCAGAAACTCACACTTTTGGCACACAGAAAGTGTCCTGGAATGTGAGGCTGAGCTGTGACCCTTTGCACTCTCCTCTTTACAGCGTGTGCCTGAGCAAAGGAGGAGAGGAAGGTTTGGCAAGAGGGGCTGGGACAGGGAGGGTTTGGATCCAGGCTGAGCAAAAACATGGATGTTGGATATTTAGAGCATTCATAACACCAGGATGGTTTGGGTTGGGAGGGACCTTAAAGCTCACCCAGTCCCACCCCTGCCATGGGCAGGGACACCTTGACTAGCCCAGGTTGCTCCAAGTCCCATCCAACCTGGCCTTGGACACTCCCAGGGATGGGGAGTCCACACCTTCCACTAGCCCAGGTTGCTCCCCAGTCACAAGGGAAGGAATGGAAAAGCTTCTGGACACGGAAAATAAACCCACACCTCATTCCAGTGGCTTATTTTGGGTTTATTTATTCCCCCTGACACCTAAGGTGTGCAGTCACTGTGATCAGTTCTGCTGAGGGAGATGGGTCAAATTTCCAACACTGAGCAGAAGAAAGAATAATCAACTTATTGCCCATCAAATCGAATGCCTTTACCATCCTCTCAGCAGGAGTGACCAGCTGAAAGGCTCATCTTGGGGATCCTCTCTCTGCCAGAGGCAAATAGAACAAGATAAGCTCATTATGGTGCCAATAATTCAAATGAATGCTTTGTCTTGCTTTGGGAATGAGTGTGCCTTCAATCCCTTGCTGGTCGGGGACTGGGACATGGAGCATCCCAAAAAGATCCTGGAATAATGGGCAGGAAATGATGCATTTTGGAAAATGCAGGCTGTGTCATCCACCACAGGGCAAAGCTCTTTGTGAACAAGCACAGGTCTTTTTTCATACCTGAGTCATCCAGCACATAAAGTTGTCAAAGAAAAAAAAAACAAAACACCAAGAAAACTCTGTTTCAAACTAACAAAACACATCTCCTGTGAGCCAGAGCTGTTAAATGTATCATAATCAAAGTCTTACATAGCAATGAGGTGCCTGGCAAATCCCCATCACAACAATTCCTGAAGAATTCTTTCTTTTTTTTTCCTTTTTTTCTTTTTAAGGGCCTGGATCACATATGGTTGTGTCAGGAATAAAATAAAACAGTCAAAGCAAAGCAGTGAACCAGAGAACACCAAAAAAAAAATATATAAATCTGTGTCACGTTTGTACCTACACAAAAGGGGGAAATACAAAATGATCAAGGACAGGAAAAAAATCAAAATAGTAATTTTTTGCCAGGCAAAGCCATGCTTAGCAAATAGAATGGTATCAAAGACATAATGTGCTTCCCAGCTGTATTTACAATTTACTCAGTGTAGGTCAGAACTGTCAGAATCAGCCTAATCTTTATAAATTTGGGGCCAGTTAACAAGCAATTCCTTCTGCATCCTCTTCAAGGCAGCAACATTTGTCAGGAGCGTGACAGTTCCAAAGCACTGACCAGCCCTCAGTGCAAGAACCAGATTCATTCTATCAATTATTCATTCAGTTCATTCACTTTATTCTTCTTGGAGGGAGCTTCATATTTGCATTATATGAACAGCCCTTCTGGTTTAGTGGGCATGGTGGTGTGAAGTTGGAGGTTGGATTGATGGGTTTAGAGGTCCTTTCCCACATAATGAGCCTGTGCTTTTGTCAATAATATATAAACCAAGGCCCAAAACAGTCAAAGAAGTTGTTTTACCTTCTGTTCTGTTTATTTTCTGCCTTTGTGCTTGAATCCTTTCCCACTGAAACCAGTGGGAGTTTGGATTCTTAACAAGTCAATGGGAGAAGAATCTGATCTTTTATTAGCACATTGTTATGGCCCCTATGGGAACAGGAAATTGGATTTTGGAGCCAGGAACATAAAGGAGGGAAAGACTTTTTGGAATCAGTTTAATGGGCTCTGCTCAGTGCTCAGTTTGAGAAAATCCCTGGGTGAAAGAAGTCTTGAACTACATCAAGTGGTCTGGTCACTGCAGGTTTGACTTCTGCCAGTCTGAGGGGAGATGGGTTTGGGTTTGGGTTGCAAAGTCCAGGCCAGGGTGGTGAGAGCCCAGCACAGATTCCCAGAGAAGCTGTGGCTGCCCCAGCCCTGGAAGTGCCCAAGGCCAGGTTGGACAGGGCTTGGAGCAACCTGGGACAGTGGAAGGTGTCCCTGCCCATGGCAGGGGGTGGAACAGGATGAGTTTTAATGTCCCTTCCAACTTAAACCATCCTGTGAAAAAACTGATCCCAGCAACAGAGAACATGGGTGTGATAGACCTTGATATGGGTCATCTGGTGGTGTCACCCACTGTGCCATGAAATCTTGGTCAGTGCAAGAGCCCAGGGCAAAAAAGACAAAAGGAAAACCCCCTTTGTTCAAGATAAGGCAAATTCAGAGGTGGGAATTCAAAGGATGCTCCAGAAGCCTGGCAGTGAAGCCATCAAGGATGTTATTTCAGCCCATGCAGTCAGTTGAATTTTGGATTTGGATAATGTGCCCCAGAAGCCTCATTTATGTCTGTGTGTGTGTGTGTGTGATTTCTACCTGCACTGTCAGTGTAATTAGTGATGTATTGCCCTGCTGCTTTTTACAGAGTTGTGTATAATACTTTTAGGAATTATTTTAGCTCAATAATGAGTTTCAAAGGTGTCAGCTCCAGCAAAAGACCAAGGAGATAAATTTGTATTTCCTCATTTACAGGATATTTCAGTGAATTCCACAGGATCACCAGATTTGTCCTTTCACAGCCCTTTCTCCATTAGCCCAGTCATAATCTATTTAGACTCTTCTTTGCCTGAAGAGCTGCAAATCTCATCACTAATGTCTTTCTGCAGTGGTAACTTAGATGAACACCAGCCCACACCTAATTCTTGAGCAAAAATCAAATTCAAAGATGCTATTTTACCTTTTCTTTCAGCCAGAACTGCCCTTCTTTTATCAGAGGACTGGTGACCCACAGCAAATATGACACAGTCACCTCTCTTTGCCAGGGCAGGTGAAGGATTTGCCCCGGATAAGCCCTGCTGGGAAGGTCCTAGACCAGAAGTGCCTGCAGGTCAGTGACTCCTGCTGCAGCAGCTGCTGCTGGGTGGGGATGGTGTTGGAATAAACCACATGGGGCTCATCTCTCCTTGGAGCACTTTCCCACTCAGCAATCGTTTGGGATTTATGGACCCACAGGCAGCAGCTTTGCTTGCAGAGTGTCTGATTGCTTGCTGAGCCCTCTGACCTGCAGCATCCCATGGAAAGGAATTCTGTGGCTCCATTAGAGTGGAGCCACCTTCTTTTGTTTGCTCTGGACGTGCCACCTGCCAGCTTTATTTCCCACTCCTTGACTTTTGATCTGGCAGACAAGAAAGCCTTTTCCTTTGAAACATCTGAAGGAGATACTTATGACTATAAATACCTCCTTTACAACCCCTCCTCAGCCATCTCTTTTCCACACTTAGAAATCACAATCTCTGTGGTTTCCCTAAATACAGAAAATCTTCCAGCCTTTATCATCCTGCACCTTTTCTTGGTTTACTTTCTGCATGTAACTGATGACCTGAACCACAAGCAGTGCCCAGGCTTTGAGGGCAGTCTGAGTTACTCTTGAGGGCCTGAGATCTTCTTTCCCCCAAATTCCATGGCTTTGGTATTAGTGGAACTGGGCAGACAAGAGTGCACAAAACTCACAGTAATTGATACTACGCTCTCTTGGCAACAGCAAAAATGATCTTGCTCTGCTCGACCACATCATTTTTGGTATAAATACACACACACACAAATATTTAATGGATTCCACAGAGTGCACAAAGGGCATTGTGTCAGGAGAACAAGCCACACACATCCCACAGGATGGAGAAATGTTCTTAAAAGCGTTGCCCTCCGTGACCGGGCTCAGCTCAGACCCAGCACAGGCACAACTCCCCTCAGCCTGGGGAAGGGCCACAGTGACAGCAGCACTGGGGCATGTGCCTTTTGTTTGCATGGAATCAGGGAATGATTGAGGCTCAAAAAGCCCTCTAAGACCACTGAGTTCAACCATCAACCAGCTCTGGTGTGGTCACCACTAAACCACATCCCCAAGTGCCACATCTAAGCATCTTTTGAACCCTCCTAGGGATGGTGACTCCACCACTGCCCTGGGCAGCCTGCTTGAAATTCCTGACCACCCTTTCAGCGAAGAAATTTTCCCCAATATCCAACCTAAACCTCCTCTGGCACAATTTGGGTCAATTTTCTCATGTTGTCCCTTGTTCCCTGCGAGCAGATCCCAAATCCCACCTGGCCACTCTCCTGTCAGGGAGTTGTAGAGTGAGAAGGTCCCTCCTGAGCCTCCTTTTCTCCAGGCTGAGCCTCCTCAGCTCCCCCATCCTCTCCTGCTGCTCCAGCCCCTTCCCCAGCTCCACTCCAGTCTCTTTACCACGAGCCAAGTTGGGTGGGAAGAGGTGCCAGGGCACATTTCTGTGAGTGTAGAACGTGATTTAATAACCCTTTGGGCTCGTGGTCCCTCTCTGAACCAGCCCTGCAGTCTCAGCTGCCGGCAGAGGTCACCGTTGCTGTAGCTGCTCTGGAAGGGGTTGAGTTCCCCCGGCTTTTATTGGCCTCACATTCGGCATTGACAAACATTTCTAACCCCACCAATCCGGCCCTGACTTCTGCTGTCAGAGCACTGAGTCTTTTGGAACGAAACAGTGAGTTTCATTAACCCTTTGAGGCTTTTTTTATCAGAGGATTTTGTGCTTAAAATATAGACCACAAAAAAAAATCACAGATTTCTGTTAACTTCTTAAAATTATCAGTGTTTTTTCCATTTGCCTTTAATTTAATTCAATTAATTCTAATTAATAAGTATTCAATATTCTGTTTGTTGTGTGGGAACAACAAAAATAATTAATAGATTTTGTATTGAAATGAACATTTTTATATGGCCAAAGCCACGGAGCAATAAGGGAATTTATGGGATTTATTCTATTGGTTGAAATAATCTAGTTTTAATGTTCTATTTGACCCTTGTTCTGGGCACCCCATTAAAGAAAGACAGTTTACACCAGAAAATGCTAATCTGAATACATAGTTTAGGTATTTTTCTAACGTGACTCTTTAAATTAATATCTTATGGTGATTCCATAGAGTGCCCAGTTATTCAATGCAACTATAAACCAATGTCCATGCTCATTGTAAATCTCCACTGAACTTTAAATGAAGTAACTTAAGAGATCATTTCAGAGCAAAGGGGCACTTTTTAGCCACGAGGATGAGAAAAAGAAAGTCAGAGCTCCTTTCCTTGCCACCTTGTTGTGAGTGACAGATCCCTTCGGGGTGAGTGGCTGGGATTGATCAAGATGTGAAATCACTCTTTCCCCACTGCCCAGATGTGGCGGGGGGGCTCCTCTCCAGACCTTGCTGGGATTTGTTGAAAAAGTGATTCATATGGATGATTATGAATGTATTTAAAGGCCAAGCCTTTCTTATCACACTTGAGAACGCTCCAGTAGATTTAATTCTTCATTCCATCACTGTAATCTCTTTGGGAAAGTGCAGAAAATATTGTAACCCTCATCGTTGCAGACAAATGCCTGAAATGGGAGTTTTCAGGGGGGTTTTAAAGGCTCATTTTCCACAATATCTGAACCAGCTCAAAAGTGCCAAGAGCAGGAACATGCAGACAAACCAACTCCCTCTCTGTCTTATTGCAGATAATTGTCACATTTTAGCTTGGCTTAGCAAAAAAAAAAAAGTGCCCCAAAAACTTTATAGTGATACTTTAATGCACGAAAACATCCATAAATTATCTGTCTAACAGCTACAATGCAACTTCCAAGCTGTGACAACTTGGAAAACCAGCCTGACAAGCACGCTCACTTTTGGTGTTTTTCTAAAACTTCTTGAGCATATAAGGAGAATTTAAAGTGGAGAAAGACCCGAAGCACAAACCCTTTCTGTTCCCAGCACACAAATTCCTTTTGTCTCCCTGCCTGGGGTCCCCAGTTTTCATCTCCGAGCAATGTCTCGGCTCAAAGAGTGTTGTTCTCACCGCCAATAAATAATAAACATTGGCAGCCCCATCCTGTCACCACGGGCAGGCAGCACGATGGTCGTGAGCTTTTCCAAGTGCACATCCCAGAGGATACAGGGGCTCTGGAGAAGTGCAGCCCTGTCTGCAGCGAAAAAGGATTCTGCCTCGGGCCAGTCACGCTTGGATTTAGCAGAATTCCTATTTATTTATACTAGTAAAGGAGGAAAGGAGTTTTTATCCGGAGTAGAATTATCACAGAGGGAAAAAAACCCAAACAAACGCGCAAACCCCAAACCAAAAAAACTCCAAACAAGCAAACAAACCAACCAAAAATAAAAATAACAAATTAGAAAGTCTTAATACTCAGAACCAAGCGAGGAAAGAATTTTCACATCGGTGTAACTGCTGCAGAATGCAAATAAAACTCAGCTCCCGGATACCTGGAGAAAAAGAGTAACAACACTTGCCTTCCCCCGAGATTAAGCTGCTCTTGGTAAAGATGTTTTCCAAGCTTTAAGCTTCTCCCCAGCTGCTGGAGGAGCCCCTTCCAGATGTGAGCGCGGCCAAACCTGCGCCGGCAGATGCGGTTTGCGGGCTCGCCCCGCCGCGCTGCGCTGCGCTTTGCAAAAGCCGCTTTTAAGCGCCCTATTCCGGCGGCATGCGATGTGTGCCTCCTCCGGAGAGCGAAAAAAACCCACCCCAAACAAACCCAAAAAACACCCCCCACACACCCCCTCCCTGCGACGAGGCGAGCGGCCATCCCAAAGTTGCGGCGGGGGATGGATGGAGGGATGGAGGGAGGGAGGGATGGATGGATGGATGGATGGATGGATGGATGGATGGATGGATGGATGGATG
>JAWWMP010000077.1:2103510-2130168 GCA_035047865.1 Dendrocincla tyrannina | reverse complement strand
GGATGGAGGGATGGATGGATGGATGGAGGGATGGATGGATGGATGGAGGGATGGATGGATGGATGGAGGGATGGAGGGATGGATGGAGGGATGGAGGGAGGGATGGAGGGATGGATGGAGGGATGGATGGATGGATGGAGGGATGGATGGATGGAGGGATGGAGGGATGGATGGAGGGATGGATGGATGGAGGGATGGAGGGATGGAGGGATGGATGGATGGAGGGATGGAGGGATGGAGGGATGGAGGGATGGAGGGATGGAGGGATGGAGGGATAAGGCTGGGCGCGGCTTTGCGGGGCTCACTCACCTCAGCGCGGCTCTGCGGGGCTCTGCTCGGGGCTGCAGCCCGCTCGGCGGCCGCTCTGCCGAGCCCCCGGAGCCATTCACATGCCCTCCGGAGCCTCATTGAGCGCTCGCACTGACTCACGGCTCCCTCTGGGTCCTAGCGCAGGAATGCGAGCGCCTTTGGCTCGGGGCCGAGCGAGGCGAGGGATGCGCAGATGTGCGGGGCAAGTTTGGGAGCGCCCGGGCGAGCTCCGTGCGCTCCCCGGGGCCGCTGGAGAGGAGGGGAACCCTCCCAGAACCCTCCCAAAACCCTCCTCAAACCCTCGGCAAACCCCCCGAAAACCCTCCGCAAACCCTGCTCAAGCCTGGCCGCTCGGCATCCTAATCCTCGCCCGTGGGTTTGAGGAGGAGATGAACGCGGTGAAAGTGCCCGGCTCGCCCGTGAACGGGGTTTTTTTAGGAAATCAGTCTGCAGAGCCCTTTGCTGGCGTCGGGAGCGCCTAAAATTAAGCTGGAGGAACAGCAAGAGTTAAGCGGGGGAGCGGTGCAAAAAGCGGGCAGTCCCCGTTATCAGCTGGCTTGAAGCGGGGTCAGCCAAGCACTGATCTAGAGTAGCAAGGAAATATTTGACCCTGGCTTGAGGCAGAGGAAAAGATTATATAAGTCCCCTTCCAGCTGTAATATTCCGTGTTTAACATGCTTACCTTAAGCAACAAGCAGATAGGGAAATGTTTCCCAGTGTGGTTGAGGAGGTGCATTAATCCCACAGCAGTGGGGTTTAGGCGCTGATAAAATGTGAAAATGAAAAATGTCATGAGATATAGATATACATAAAGGAAATTTGGCTAAAAACTCTCCTCTCCAAACAGTTGGCAGCTCTGTAGAGGATTAGGAAGCAGCCCCTTAGAATTGCTTAGTTCTCCTTCTGGAACCTTTGTGATTACACAGACCCGAGGAGAAAAATGAAAAGCAGATCACTGCATTTTATCGAAGTGGAAATAATCAAAGACTTTTTGATTCCATCCAGGAGGGGGCAGCCAGCTGGAGAGCCTGGTCCTTCCAATCCTTTGGGAAAGATGTGTGAAAGGCACTACATCAAGGCAAAGGGCAAGGAGGCAAAATAGCCTTGAGATAATCATGTTATTTGCCACAGGGATGTGCTGCCTCCTGAACCTGGAGCAACCATATTTTCATGTTCTATTAAAACCAGTAGGCAACCCTTAAATTCCTTCCCCACGGTGCCAAAGACAACAGTGGCTCCAGTGCTAGATTGATTCTTGGAGGTGATGTGCATTTCAAATTGCCTGGAATGTCCTCAAGGAAATTGCAGCACAAAATGTTTGATGCAAGTGCTCAAATTGCCTTCCCAAATCGCCAGCATTATGCAGATTGCTTTGTTTTTCTCCAAGAAAAATGCTTCCACACATGACAGCACTCACAGGCCAAAGTGTGATGTCCTCATATACACAGAGAGAGAGGTCCTGTGAGTTTTGCCTGCAAACCTTGACCTCGGGGTTTGGGCTGAGCTTTGGGTTTCACGGCAGAACTGCCGGGCTGTTCTTGTGCTGAGCATTTGTCCCACTTCATCAGAATATCCTCAGGTTAGGACTTTGTGCTGGAAAATTGGAAAAGAACATTTAGAGCCCATTGTGACTGTAGCAAACAACATCAAAAGAGAGATATAAAACCGTAGGCTTTTCCTTTCCTTTCCTTAAAGGTTAGTGCACATTTGTGCTGAGCATCTCTAAGTTGATTTCTTGGCAAGAGCTATCTGCTTTTTTTTCTTAAAACTCTCTCACAAAGGCTCGTTTGGACACAGTAATAAATGATATATTGTGTTTGTACTTAATCTGTATCACAAGCACTTAAGTCTGGAAGAAATCCTCCTCTTGTCCCATATTCTTGTCCCTCTGGAGTTCACACCAGCTGATATGTGCAGGCAGCCCAGCTGTGACTGTCCCTGGGAAGCAGCACGAGCTTGTCTGCTTGCCCTGACGTTCCCATGTCACCCAAACAAACACCAGTTCAGCTTTTGGAGGAGGTGTGGCAGCAGCACACGGGGGAATTCCTGCTCCCAGGTGGGCTGTTGCACTCAGGTGCATCCTTCTCTTTCAGCTGGGGTTGGAACAACAGGTTTAAAGAGAAAAGTCTTGCTCAACTTTACTCCTCCCTGAGCTGAAGAAGACTGGTTTTCCCTCAAACAAACAGAAAGGCTCAGCCTCTTCTTCCCTAATGCCTTCCCTGGGACTTTCGACTGCACAGAAGACACTGACTCCAGGAGGAAACCCCGGGGACCCAGAATGGTGTGGGGTGGAAGGCACCTCAAATCTCATCCCCTTCCACCCCCTGCCATGGGCAGGGACACCTTCCACTAGCCCAGGTTGCTCCAAACCCTGTCCAGCCTGGCCTTGGACACTTCCAGGGATCCAGGGGCAGCCACAGCTTCTCTGGGCACCCTGTGCCAGGGCCTGCCCACCCACATAGGGAAGAATTCCTTCCCAATATCCCATCTAAACCTGCCCTCTGCCAGTGGGAAGCCATCCCCCTTGTCCTGTCCCTCCATCCCTTGTCCCCAGTCCCTCTCCAGCTCTCTTGGAGTCCCTTCAGACACTGGAAGGGGCTCTCAGGTCTCCCTGGAGCCTTCTCTCCTCCAGGCTGGACACTCCCAGCACTCCCAGCCTGGCTCCATAGGAGATATTAAACCTTTAATGCTCAGCTGGAGGAAGCTCACCCATGTTTGGCTAAGTGGAAGTTAACCAAGAGGTTGGAATGAATGATCTCCTCTTGTGTTCATTACAGAAAATGAAAAAGCTGATACAGGGATTAAGGGTCTGTTCTGCCTTAGTTGGTTTGTGCAGCATCACCGTGTGCGGGAGAAGTTTCTAATAAAAATCAGCAGCTCACTTATGGGTCATGAATAAATGGGTCAGACAAACAAGTTCATTAGTGATTTACTGGAGGGCCCAGTCTCCTGTAAATAGTTCCTTAACTGTCTCTGCCTCGTCGAGCTGAGTCGATAACACCCAGGGAATGCAGCTTGGGCATGTTGGAAAATCGATGCCTTCCCGATGCCCTGCAATTGGAGGCGGGCAGGGACAGCAGCCCTCGTGTGTGCTGCGTGGCAGGAGCCACCTGCACCAAGCCCTGCTCTCCTGGCCACCCCTTCGGGAGTGCCCAGGGCAGGGAAACCCTTTGACTCCAGAGGGAAACTTCCCGAAAGCCTGAGCTGACTGAAAGCACAATGTGTTGGATGGTTCAAGTGCTGGTGCAGATGGGGAGTGTGATTGTCATGGCAGTGACACACGGGCAGAGCTATGACAAAACTCCACATTCCGCCTCAGACTCGGCACAGATTTGGCCTGAGAGTCGTTTGGAGAGATAGAACTGTGATTATTTTCTGGAATACACAGGCTTGCAGTTCTGTTGGAATACAGCCTTTATTTAACATGCATTTTTATTAATGGCTTTAAACTGAAAGAGAGCAGGTTTAGAGCAGATATTAGGGAGGAATTCTTCCCTGGGAGGGTGGGCAGGCCCTGGCACAGGGTGGGCAGGGAAGCTGTGGCTGCCCCTGGATCCCTGGGAGTGTCCAAGGCCAGGTTGGACAGGACTTGGAGCAACCTGGGCTGGTGGGAGGTGTCCCTGTCCATGGCAGGGGGTGGGACTGGATGGGCTTTAATGTCCCTTTCACCCCAAACCATTCTATGATTCTACCATTAAAGCTCAGCTTTTGGTTGGCAGAGGATCAAATGAGATATTTAAAATGAATGCTCTTTAAAATAATGAAGGAACTATGGATTAAGAAAATCAGCACTCCGATGTTTATTCCATGCTCTTTTGTGAGGGGATGAAACATTTGAAGACATTCCACTTAGTATTTCCAAGGTTTTTTTCCCAGGATGTAGCTTTTTGTGCTTGGCTGAGCCAGACTTGGGTTAAAGTCTGAGTTGTCCTTGGAACCCCCCTTTTGTCAGTCAGAGGGGACTTTTGTAGGAGCTCTGTCTCCTTGGAGAGAAGCTCCTTAGATGGATTTTCAGAAGGAGCACACGTGCTCTGCTGTACCTTTCACACTCATTTCTGTGACAGGAACACTTCAAGGGCCAGTAAAACACATCTTTCCCCTGTTTTGGGGTTGGGTATTTTTGCCTGGCTCTTTACTACTAACACTGCACCAACATTAATCTTCCAAAGATCCCCAGTCTGACAGTGGCCTCCTTTTTTGGGACACTGTCACTGTCACTGTTCAAGACTCACTCGGTGGCAGCATGAAAAGAGACCTTTCCTTGGGAGGGCTGGACGTGCCACCTGTTTCTGGACAGTGGGACCATCATCTCCAGATTCCCTGAGGGTCTCTGGCTCCCAGCATCACTCCTGTGCTTGCTGCACAGGATTTGGGGTCAGAGAGGAGAATCAGCTCTGGCCTAGAATGGTTCCTCTCTGCTCTGATGGACAAAATGGCCTCAGGTTTTCCCTCCTTGACATCTCCTGCTCTTCCACCACACTCTCCATAGGAATTGTGTCTCTTTGTCAAAGCCTGGCCTCATCCCATGTGCTGAGATAATGAGAATAATTTGCCCCTAAGACCATGCTTTGCTCGTGACCTCTGCGAGCTGGCAGCTGCTTAAGGGATTTTATATCCAAGGGGGGGATGAGTATTATAATCTGATCCTTTTTGCCATGTTAGTGGGCAAATGACCTCTGATCATATCATGATTTTTCCTCCTTTCAGGCTCACAGGGCTGAATCTTAAGGTCTCACAGGAGGCACAGGGTCTGAGCTACAGGCAATGCAGCCTGTACTTGTTCCCAAGGGAGGCTTTGGTGGCCCTGAATTGCAGATTTCTATCCCCACCCTCACAGGAACTATGGCCACTGTGCCAAAGATCCTCCCACCCAAGTGTCTTCTGCTTTCAGAGTGCCCCAAAACTTTTCAGGGTGCCCCTTGACCTTCTGTTGTAGAGCAGAGCACAGCAGGAGGACTCAGTGCTATCAGGAAAGGTGGCATTTAAATCCTGTGGAGGAGCTGGGACAGACTCCTTGGCATTTGAGTGGCTGGTGTATAATTTTGGAAGTGTAGAATTAGGCTTTTCATGAAATACCCTTTCCTGCTCTTTGCTCTGAAGATGGTCTTTTTCTACAGACACGCTGCTTAAATCTCCCTTCTCAGAAATACCAGTTGTGCTGAAAGTTTTTAAGAGAATATTTGTGGAGAGGAGGCAGAAGTACAGCCTGGCAAAATGTCACCAAGCTCTGGAGCTGAGGTAGAAAAGGCCATTTGGTGAAAGCAGCAATTATTCTGTGATGACAGGCATTACCTGGCTGCTTTAAAGTCCACCCAGGATTTTTCCAAGCTCTGGTACCAGGACAGGCTTGACAATATCAGCCAGTTTCCTCAAAAACTCATGCCCTGTCAAAGTTTCCAGGCTACCTGTGCTTTCCCCTGAATCAGCTACCACGAGAGAGGCCAGACCTTGGGGGGAACCCCACTTTGCCTGGCGGTCATTCGAGATTTAATTTCCTTCAGCCGAATTCCGACTTTGAAAAAGAATCCCATGTGCAGGAATCTCCCTGCCTGGCCCTTCTCTGTGTTGCCAAGGAGGAGCACACTGAGGAGCTGCTGTAAAACACAGGGCTCTCTTCCTTGCACTGTGGCAGGGCTGTAATTAAAACCAGCACCGTGATTTACTCTTTCTATACCAAGGCCTGAAAGCGTGAGCTTTGTTAGGCTGGGTTCTGGGGGAAAGGAACTGGCTTGGCTTGGCTTGGCTTGGTGTTTTGGTTGAATTTATTATTGCTATTATCACTAATAATACTACTATTATCATCATCATTATCATCATCATCATCGCTGCTGCTTTAGGAACAGAAGATAGTGTGAAATCACTACAGCAGATTTAGATTCATTAAAAAAGGGACTTTGTCCCCAGAAGTGACAGCAGGAGACAAGATTTACTCCGAGCTGTGGAGGACACAGCCCTACCCTCATTCCTCTTGTAGCTGGATGAACCTGTTGTCCATGAACTTGTCTGCCTGCAGGCACTGTTTGCTCCCAAGCCCTTTCTGGCAGCAGGAGCCAGGATTTCTCCACCATCTCTTGTACATGTTCTGAACTGATCTCATGTGAGTGGCCCCAAGTTTCAGTCGTGTCAGGGCTCTTGAGCAGCAGTTCCACACTCACCTTTTCCTTCTCTGAACCTTCATCCTGCCCTGCCCCACCTCCCTCCCCAGTCCAAGGAGCCACAGTCTTGTCTCACAGGGCAGTTGTTTCATCATTTTAATCTCTTTCCATGCCCTTCTGTGAACCTTTTGTAACTTCACTGTGCCCTTCCAGAGGCTGGAGCTGCACATGGGCTCGGTGGGTGGGTGCAGAGAGGTGCCCCGAGGTCTGTGTAGGTGATTTCTGAGCCTGCCACATTTTCTGCCACATTTGCAAGCAGTGGTGATACCCAGTGAAGCCATTTTTATGTCCACAGTATCGAGCCATCTGTTGCACTAAATGTTCATAAAAAAAAACCCCCAAGGAACCCCTTTTCCATGTGAGGAAATCATTTTGCTGTTCCACAGCAGGGCATTGCAGCCCTTTAGTGCTGTGTTTGCAAGTCCCTACAAGCTGATCCCTCCAGCTGCTGGGCTGTCATTCGCTCTTGTCACAGGGCAATTGCATTTCCAAAAGAATATTTCAATTCAGAGGCCTCTGGGGGCACAGGGGCTTGTCTAACCTGATGGAGAGAGAGAAGCTGCCCAGCCCTAGACCAGCCTCAGCCCAATGCAGTGTGAAATGTTTCTCTCCTGCCATGGCCTTTACTCCTGGAGGAGAGCAGTGCTAGTGCTCTGAGCCTCAGTTTGAATGCTGGGTTCAATCCTGCAGGCATTGGCAAAGCCTTTCTGCTCTCACAGCAGGAACAGCAGACCTGGCAGCAGTTTTTCTTCAGGCATGTGGGTTATGCCCCAGGCTGGACATCAGCCCACCCTGTTGAGCACAACTCACCTGGCTCACAGGACCTGGTTCTATCTTTTTGAAGGGAACCCTTTTTTTTCAGGCAGTCATCACTAATTTTTAAACCACCTTTTTTTTTTTTAACTAAGGATCGGGATATCAGTATTATCTTAAAGTCTGAAGGTTGTCCCCTGCATTTAGGGGTGTTCTCTCACTGTGTCTGACCCAGCACTCAGCTGTCATCCCTCCAGCACTGTCTGGGGGAGGTACAATGGATGCAGTAGGGAATCCTGCTCTGGAATTAGGAATATGGACTCAACATCAATCCCAGAGTGAGACCCATTTGACTATTTGACTCATCCCTGGAAATGTCCAAGGCCAGGCTGGACAGGGCTTGGAGCAATCTGGGCTAATGGGAGGTGTCCCTGCCCATGGCAGGGGGTGGAATGACATGATTTTTAAGGTCCCTTCCAACCCCAACCATTCTGTGATTCTGGGATTCTCTTGGGGGTGAGACATTTTAAAATAGTTGGAAGAATGTGCCCAGTTGGAGGGATCCTGCTCTGCCACCAGAGCCCCAAAGGACGGACTTGCCCTTCAACATCTCTCTGTCCACTATCTTCTTGTCTTTAGGGATAAATCTTTAAAAGGCTTTAGGGAAGGCTGACAAGGATTGCAAATGATTGCATTTAAAGCAATGCTCAAAGAATATTTCATGTCCTACTCGTCTTCCAGGACCTGAGCCTTGTATTGTAGAACAATAGAACTAATGAAAGTGTAAAAAAGCTGGGACTCCCTGCCAATGTTACAACTTGGTTTTACTACTAAAAAAGGCAGTAAATTGGGAGGGTACATGGAGGAGTGAATTGCTCTGCACTTGCCCTGTTCCTTACACTTGTTTTCTCCACCTCTCCTGGGCTCTGCTGGAGGCAGAACTCCAGGCCAGAGCTACCTCTGGGCTTAGCTAGTCTGGAGTGCTCGTGCCTGGGAAGTTGGTCTCCAGGAAAACACACAGTTCTGCATGTGAGAATTATTCTGAGTTGAGAACTGAATGGAAGCAAAGCTTTCCATTTTGGTACAAGGGAAAATGTGCACGGAGTCAACCTCTGGTAGGGCTGTCAGACTCACACCCCAGGGGTTTATTTCAATAGCACAGACTTTGTCTTGTCTTCACCGTGATTTTCACCCCTGTATTGCTGGGTAAATCTTCTCAGAGAGTGCGGAATGAACCCCCCAGTTATCAGCAGTGAAGTGAAGCTCTCAACCAACTCCCTTCTGTGTGTCCTGGACTTTCTTGCCCTCTGTGCTGATGTGGGACCACAAGAATTAATGGGGAGGTGGAGGAGACTGGGGGACACAAAGGTTTGAGGAGAAACAGTGGAACATCTGGAACAGAGATGTGGGACAGTGGTGAGAGCCAGGTGAGGTGGGAAGGAGGCACTCAGGAGGAGCAGAAAGGCCACCAGTAACCACCAGTAACCACCAGTAACCACCTGCTGCACAAATCTCCATAAATCATAGTATTGTCAATGGGCTTGTAGGTAAAAGGAGAATCTTGGGGAAAGGAAAATTACCTTCTCTTTTTTTGGCCACCCCACTGTAGTGGGTCAAGCCTTGCAAACAGGAACAGCTTTGCTTGTCAGGGACAGTTTCACACCCCCCTCCCAGGGGTGTCCTGGAGGGCATTGTCTGCAGACCTACAGCAGTACAAAATGAAAGCCCACCTGTGGAAGTCGGACCCACAGCCCCAAAGGCAGGTTTAAGACATGCAGCTGCAGCATTAGTTGGAAATGGTCTTTGCATGGCCAGGAGGAATCCAAACCAATTTGGGTTTGAGGAAAGCAGGGTTTACTCCAGGACACAACACACAGCGTTTGCAGATCATTGGACAGCTCAGTCTTGTACAGATCATGCCTTTTTATGGGGACATTCCAGCTCCAAAGAAAGCAAATCCTTCTCAAACACATTGTCTTAGTTAAACTTTTAATGTGTTTTGATATTGCTAGCAGCAGCTTTATATAATGTGGTCATGTAGTGCTCGGCACACAAAAGTCACTCTGTGTGCTCTTGAAGAACTGGAGCCCACGGGTGGAGTGGGTGCCTTCCCACTGTGGCACTGGAACCTCTGGCTTAATCACCTTGCCAGCACTGCCTGGGGCTGCTGAAGCACAGAGTGTTCTAGAAGCAATGGGAAGGGGCTTGGTTTTGGTCAGCTCACCTTGAGCCCAGGCTGTGGAACTCAGTGAGACCAGATGACCCCCAGAGCAGGTTCTACCCATCCTATTTCTCCTTTCCAGGGCACAGGCCATACCCTCTTTCCAAACACAAAGAAGACAACACTGGAGCAGTCATGGCCATTAAAAGGAGTTTGGATTGTCCATCCTGTGATCACTTACTTATAAAAGCATGCAGATAACCAGGATTTCTGGAGGCTCTGCCTCTTGTCCTCTGTGTCCCGTGCAGAGCAGTCAGTGACACGACAGGGACGTGCAGCTGCCTCGTGGGGAGCATCATCCCTGGCTCCTGCCCCCCTGCCCAAGGCCCTGCCATGCCTGTGTCCTGGCACCCTTCCCTCTGCTGTGCTGGGATTCTTTGGCAACCCTGAGCCACATTAGGTCCTAAAACTGCTCTTCATTATCCAAGCAGGGAGAGTTGGTGTTTTGGGTTGTCGTCCCCTTACTGTTCCCTTCAGGAAGACAAAAGCAATTTTACGTGGTGATCGTCATTCCATAAGCCTTTCCAAAGTTTGTGTCTTTCCAAGTGCAAGCTGTCACGTGGGGAAAGTCATTCTGCTTGGGAATTAACCTGGGAATTACAAGTGCTGCTATATTAAGAGCAGAACTCGAACTTGGAAATGTCCTCTCATAAATTTGCTGGATGTTTTGCTGCAAAGAGCAGCTACTCAGGGGTTCTGGAAGCCCAGGGTAACTTCGAGGATATCCAAAGAGTCCCCCCTTTCTGCTCTTTGGTGGAACCTGAGGCTTTGTTCAACCTTGGGGCCAGTGGGAAAGGTTGTGTCGTTCATGTGCCTTTCTTTTTCCCTCCTGGATTTTCTGTTCCCACAGTGGACTTTGGGAATGGGAGCAGCTGAATGTGACAGCTCTAAGGACAAAGGGACATCCCTTACCTGCAGCTTGCTGAGGAATTGGAGATACTGAAATTGTCATCCATAGTCTTGGCTATCCAACAAATCATCATGCATGACTGCAAATCTTAATTCCCAGCTTCTTTCGGGCATTCTCCAGGGAAAGCAGAGAGCAAGAGGGATGCAGGATGTTGTCAAGGTGATGGGAAACACTCTTGCTTGTCTGAAGCTTGACTCTAGCCTGGAGAAGGCAGGGAAAGGGAAGGCTCTGCCCAGTGCTGGAGTGAAAGTGAACTGGTCAGCTCTATTTTTAAACGTCTCCCTCTCTTTTAGAACTGTACTTGACATTGCAAAGCCTTTAGATGTCCAGCAGTTAAATTATTAGCACTTAGGGCACTGATGAGAGCCAGCAAACCGAGCTGGAGCACGGCTGGCAGGGAAAGTATTTACGTAAGAGGTGACTGACAGCAACTTGTCCCCTCTGCTAAGTTTCTTCTGTGACTTCTGTGTCAAAAGCGAGTTCTTCAAAACCTCCAGCTCCCTTCATTTTTTAACCTGTGTGCTGGGAACAAGAAAATGTCTCTTTCCCAACATTCTCCTTCTCACATTGGCCTGGTCGCAAAGAAGAGCTGAGTGAAAAGGAGAAAAACCCAAACCAGAAGAAAAAAAAAGGAAAAAAAACCAACACAACTTTCATTCCAGAGTCAAATTTGCACTGAGAATCTTTGAGTCTATTTTTGTCCAATTCCATTTGGACAAAATTCAAGAATTTGATTTTTCCCATTGCTTTACTTTGTACTCCAGTTGACTCGGCGAGCACGGGCTGAAACCAATGCTGAACCACAACATTCAATTAAAACCCAGGGAGTAAGAGGGAGGAGAAATCAATGGGTGGATGAGTCTATCAGCTGCTGTTCCCATGATCTTCTTATCTTATCTTGCACTACTAGGAGAGCTGTTGGGAAGTGGAGTCATTCTCAAATCAGAGCAGGCTCCTCTCAGCACAGCAGAAAATTGGATCAATAGCCTGAGCCTATTCCTCTTTGCTTTCCTCCTAAGCAGCTGGACTGCCAAATCCACCCCTACTATGGAGGCTAATCTGGGGTTTAATCCTCTGCTCTCCCTCTGTGGAGTTAAACAAGAGAGCCTGAAACAAGCAGAGAGCAGTACAGATGACAGGCTGCTTAAGGTTTAGAGATATAATTATTTTTTATATATAATTTTATATTTTTTACTGCTGTTATTGCATCAAGCAACCAATACATTTGGAACAGAAACGTTTAACAATCTTGAAACGACTCTTGTGTCCATTGAAAAGGAGGACAATTAGCTTTTAATTTGTTCCTACCTCTATCACATATGTCACTGTTGATGTAGAACTCAATAGCAGCACTTCTGGAGTTTCCCATCAAGGCTCCAGAGACCAGGAGAAGTGAACAGAAAGGAGCAAATGTGGTCCTGAGCTTGTGTGAGCTGCTTCAAAACCTGCCAGTGATGATCTCCAGGGTCTTTTCCAACCTTGGGGATTGTGAGATTGGTGGAAGGACTTTCATGTAAACTGATGGTGTTCACTTTGAAAAGGCAATTTTTATTCTTTCCCTCTTACTCACTAGTAATATTAAATTGGTTTAGTGATGGAAAACGGTGTGGGTAAATGGCCAGAACCCTGGAGGAAAAGGGGATGAACAGACTGAAACCTTTCAGTGTGGGAAATGCAGGTCAGCAAGTCCACGTGCCTGGAATGGTTGTTGGAACACCTGCTTTGTGGTCACACGGGGCTGTTCTGAGCTGGCAGTCCATGCTGGGAACTCGGACTGAAAATGGGGTATTTTTAGGTGGGTTCAGGTGGGAAATTGCAATGTTTGGGTGTGGAGGTGGGAGCTGGAAGGTGTTTGGGATGGGGGATGACCTGCAGCCTCGTGCAGGGATGTGCTGCATTCACACACTGTCCTGTGGACTCAGAGGGAATCAGCATCGTGGAGAATCCCAGAATGGTCTGGGCTGGAAGGGACATTAAATCTCATCCCATCCCACCCCCTGCCATGGGCAGGGTCACCTCCCACCAGCCCAGGTTGCTCCAAGCCCTGTCTAGCCTGGCCTTGGACACTTCCAGGGCTGGGGCAGCCACAGCTTCTCTGCCCAACCTGTGCCAGTGAGACAAATATCCATGTCTGCCTCCAGGAACAGAAGGATTGACACAACCAGCTTGGCTCTGGCTCATCTGAGCCGCTTCCTGAGTGCTCATCCAAGAGCATGTTGTCTCCCTTAGGCACCCCCAAGCACCCATAAACACATCTTCCTCTCTGCACTCCTCTCAGCATATTCATTTTTGCAGCAGGGAGAGGGGGAGATGGAAAATCCTCGGAGCAGTAGCCACAGAAGCTGATCCACCACTGAGCAGGCACATGGCCAACTGGATGCATGGGCATACATGCAGACAGCCGAGAGGACAGATGTATCAAATCAGATTTATGAGGTCAGTTTTCCCAGCCAATAAAGTCCAGATTGCTGTCTGCCCTGTTATAACCTTCCTGTGTTTAAATGGATGTGAAACAGATAATCCAGCCTTTGGCGGGAACAGCCCCGATAAAACACAAACATTACTTCTGTGGCCACAGAAGATTATTTTTCCAATTCAGCACAAAGTATTGGCTTGAAGATTGTTAAAGAGGTCACAGTATTTTTATACTGGTGGTGTGTGAATAAAAATTTTCTCAGTCCAGGAGAAGGGCCAGAGGATGCTCATTAATTATTGTGATATAGTGGAGGAGAGCAGGGAGGAAATGTGGGTCTCAGTGTAATGAGATCTGTCCTGAGCAAACCTGGGTAAGTGATATCTGCTCCTGGAACTCCAAATCCTGAGCCCTGGGACAGGCTGGTGTTTCCCTCAGGTGAGAGCCTGAAGGCTGGATCTGTCCAAGAGGTTGTTCTATAGATTGGGACAATATTTTGAGAGCACTCCATCCCCCCGTTTATAATGAGAACTGAGCCTGTTATTTTCCCATCCCTGTAAAATGAAATGCAAATGGTGTTGTACCCATTATCTCCACTACAGCTGTCTGAAAAAGTTGCATTTGCCCTTTTATTTTCTGTAAAACAAAGCAGTTTCCCAATCTATAAAATCCTTTATCTCAGCAAACAAGCCTAAATTCTTTTGATATTGTTGGTTGAATCTCTATTTACTTACCCTATGGGAAAAAATGCAAAATAACATATAAATGTTATATGCAAGACACTTCAAGAAGATATTGAAATTGTATAGTAAAAATAGCTTTCTGATGGGAATATATTAAATAACATTGAACATAAAGGCTCATTGGCAGTGTCATTTGCCAGCTGCAAAAACAGTATTCGGATGGGAAACATGCTAGGAAGAAGCAGGCACTTGGGAAGAATACATTAGTAAAAATGCTATTTTTATTTAAAGTTCTATACAGTCAAAGTTCATCTTCCAGTGTTTTCCAAGGATTAGGCTTCGAGTGACATTGAAATGTTCCTGGAATTGTATTGTCCTCACTAGAATCGAACGAGCAGAAACCAATGCGGGATATTAAAACTTATTCTTGTGGACTTCATAACCTACCTTTGTTTTATTCTCATATTCTTTGTCCTGCCTTGCAAAGCTGTGGGATGAGGGGGTAATTAGTGCCCCTGGAAAGTGGGTGGGTTTGTTGGTGGTTAAAGCCAGTAGGTCACACTGGAAACTTCAGCAGAGAGAGAATTCAGGATTTGAGTTTTACGAAGCTGACGCTGAAGTGGAACCAGCAGAGTCAAAAGGCATCTTTGGGAGAGATCTCAGATGGAGAACTCTCAAATTAGAGCTCTGCTTTGATGTCTCAGGCTGTGCCCTCCAGCACCCCAAATCTCACCTGGGCCAGTGGAAGGTGTCCCTGCCCATGAGGGGGGTTGGACCTGGATGGACTTTAAGGTCCCTTCCGACCCAAACCATTCTGGGATTCCTCCTCCGGCTGTTTCTCTGCCTCAACATCAACGGAAAGAAGAAGTGTTTGGGATGTGCTGCGACAGTTTCATCACGAGGAGTTCAAAACACTGTCTGAGCAAACTTCAGCTCCAGGCTGGGGTGATGGAAATAAACCTTGCCATGGAATCCCAGAATGGGTTGGGTTGGAAGGGATGTCAAACACCGTCTCGTTCCACCCCCTGCCGTGGGCAGGGACACCTCCCACTAGCCCAGGTTGCTCCAGCCTGGCCTTGGACACCTCCAGGGATGGGACAGACACAGCTTCTCTGCCCAACCTGTGCCAGGGCCCCCCCCAGCCTCACAGGGAAGAATTTCTTCCTAACATCTAATCTAAATCTCCCCTTTTTTAGTCTAAAACCTTTCCCCCTTGTCCTATCATTGTTTTATTCAGCTGGGAAAAGAATCAGAGGCGGATTCTGTGTGAGAAGGAAAAAGAGCTTCTGTCCTTCAGCTCCTGTGCCTGTGGTTGCAGCAATTCCCTCAACTCCTGTGTTGTAAATGTTAAGCACATGCTCAAGATCACTTCAGAAGTCTGACCTCTTCTGTTCTCTTCTTCCCCTTCCTCAGCTGGATGGGGCAGGCAGTTCTGGAGCTGCCCAGGAGCCCCGTGAGGAGCAGAGAACAATGAGGTGATAGTACACAAATGGCAGAATTCATCCCATTAATCCCAGGACAGTCCCCCGGATGCGTTTCCAGCAGATAATCTACACACAAACACAACGTTCTAATCCCTGCCCTGGTGACTCACGGCCAGATGCTGAACACAGCCCTGGCAACCTCAAGGCAAAGCATCAGCAGCTGGTCCGGGGTGCTTAGGACTGTTTCAAGGTATGGCTTTTATTTTCATTGCTGTTGCAATCCCATTTCGCGCTGACCCTTGAAATCCTTAAAAGTGAGAACAATCAGCAGCGTGGAGAACAGGCAGGAATTTCAGATGCAGTCAGAGCAAGTCAGGAATTCTTCCCCCAGAGGGTGGTGGGCACTGCCCAGGCTCCCCAGGGCAGTGGGCACAGCCCCGAGGCTGCCAGAGGTCCAGGAGGGTTTGGGATTTTGGGGTGTCCTGTGCAGGACCAGGAATTGGACTGGATGATCCTTGTGGGTCCCTTCCAGCTCAGGATGTTCTAGAATTCTGTGAAGTCAAGGACAGTAAGCCTGATATACAACAGTCCCTGGTGTTCTTTGGATGCTTTTGCTTGGAGAAGGAGAACTCCGTGGTCTAGAGGACACCTGCGGCTCTTCAAAACTTTTTAGACTGATGTGTTTTTATCACAGGTTGCTGAAATCTGTTTATTTTTCCTTTCTTTCTTCGAGGGTGAAGTGGTTCTGTGCAGCCCTCCAGGCACAACAACCATGGGGTTTTCTTCCTTTTCCTGGATACTCTGAAGTTTGGCTGCTTTGGCACATGGTGATGAAGGAAGGGAATTTATGCAGGAAAACAAAGGCTGACTGCTTCTGTTTGAACCTGCACTCATCCTCCCAGGCAGGGAAAGCCAAGTACAGGTGACATTTGTGAGGAATTAATATCCTGAGGAGCAGTGACTTTCCTTCTACAAAATTAAACTGCACAGCACCAGGTTCAAATTTTGATAGACTGGCGTGTTTTACAGTTACCATTATCAAATAATGTGATATTATATAATAATATCACATTTTAGACATCTAGCATTAAAAAATAATTCCCTGTAGTCTTTCCCTTGGAAAGAAAACCAAGATCCACTCCCTGGCACTGGGAGATGAGAACAAATTCCACGTAGCTCCTGAAATATCGCCAGGTGATCAATACAAGTGTCATGTTTCACCTTTTATTGCTCGTTTGATTTCAAACCCTAGACTTTAAATACGTCAGGATGGTCAAACTGCAGCCTCAGAGAATTAATGTCAGATAAGAAGCTCCCCAATAAGGGGTAAAGGAATCCAAACCTCAGTTTGGGGACAGGGAACGTGACTCCATGACACGAAAAAGGAGCTGAATGTTCATACAAATACCGACCAAAACCACTGCAGAGAGTTCTCAGCCCAAGGCTCCCAGAGGACACCAAATAAATACTAAGGAATCTGGGACATAAAGAAATTCTAGATAAAAATTTCATGCTCCCATCCAGCCCAGATAAAAGGTGGTCTCTCATATGCCAAAGACTTTACAGAAAGGGATTCAAAGCACAGAGAAACCAGAGGGCAAAGTTTGGTCACCTCAGTTTAAAAGAGTGATGTGGAACAACCTCTGCTTATCTCTTGCTCTCCCATCAGCTGCCATCCTGCTCTTTTCTTTTCCAGTTAATGAAGTCCCTGGAGACTCAGCAGTCTTGGAAAGGCTTTGCCCTTCACTCCATGAAGGGGCTGCCTTCCCTGAGCCTCTCAGGAGGGAAATTGGATCAGCTCCTGGGAGTGTGTTGATCATCCCTCATGATCCCAGCAGGAATGAATCCAAGGAAATGGAGATTGGAGCCCTTTGGGTCTTTGCAGGTTGGACTGAGCTGGTTAAATCTCCCTCCACTGCTCTGAGGGTCTCATTTCCCTGCATGTTTTGGTGCTTTTCATCTCAACACGTTGAATTCCACAGCTGAGTCAACCACGGAAAACTTCAGTGTTTCAGTCATTGATTTAAAACTATCTGGAAGGATTTGAAGTGATGACATGCAGAATTCAGTAAACTAGAATTATTTACAACAGCTGAGAGAGAAACTGCCCTGCTGGTAAATTTTGGTATCATTTTATGAATGTTTGTGGATTTTGGCTTAATGATTTGACTGTGTTATAAAAAAGGAGACCCTGTTTTCATGGTCTTCAAACTCCCTGAGGAATTGCAGGAGAATGTTACCACATTACGTGTCAAACGGAATGAAAGTGAAAAGTCAGTGGAAGTAGCAGGATTCAAATATTACAGGAAAACCCCAAACTCCCTCAAAAACCTGGTGTTACATTTATAGCAATTGGCTCTGAGCTGGCTATTGAAAATCTGGAAAAATCCCTGTAACAGTCACTGGGGGATTGGCTTTGAATGAGTCTGGAATGGGGAATAAAGGCAAGGGGAGTTGGAGAATCAATTCTGTCACCATAAAAATCCCCTGTGCACAAAACAGCAGCTATTCCAGTGCTCCAGGGGGAAGGGAATGGGACTGGGAAAGGTTGAAAGGAGGATGAGAAGGGGATGCAACTTTTTTTTAATGCAGATGTAGAGGAATCAGTGGAACCCTTGAGTCTGGAAAGGGGTAAAATAATGGGAAAAGGGGGTTAGATAATGGGAAAAAGGGGTTAAATAATGGGGAAAAGGGGTTAAATAATGGGGAAAAGGGGTTAAATAATGGGAAAAAGGGGTTAAATAATGGGAAGAAAGGGAGAGCTGTGATGGGATTTGCTTGAGAGCCACGGCAAAGGTGGTGCTGTGTGATTTTACAGCACGGGAAGCAAAGGGCAACCAAATCCACTCCTGGGCAAGGGGAGGGATGTTCTTCCTGCAGAATGTTGGGAATATGGGAAATGTGTGTGGATTCAAGGGAAAATGAGCACATCCCTGGGAAGGAAATCCAGGGAGGACCAATGCTGTCTTCTGACTTCAGAAACACCCAAAATGCAACTTTCTGGAGGAAAAGAGAATATTCTGGAGCACTTTAATACACGTATATGTCTTAATCTTCTCCCCTTCCAAGTCCTTCAGATGATTATAGGAGGGAAGATATTTAACTAAACAGATGTTTGATCTAATCCACTACTCATGGGAAGGCACTTGGTGTTGGAGGGAAGTTAAATATTTGTTCCATGTACTTGCCACTGTAATATGGAATTTATTGAAATGGGAAGCCAAGTTGTGAGTTCTGCAGGTTTTAAGTGGAATAAAACAGGTGAAAGTGGACATTTTCTTTGCACTCAATTTTTTTGCCTCAACAGAAGGTTGAGGGAAGGAAAGAAACCTGTTTTCATGTAGTTTATTTCCTGTATGTGGTTTTTATACCACTCAGTTCTGGACAAACTTAAAGGAGTTGCCTGCCTGAAATACCTTTGATGTCAGTGCAAGCAGAAAAAGGGGTAAAAGGGCACAGAAAAATAGTGGATAGTTACTGTAATGCAACAATTTCTGAGAGTGAAAGAGAACTTTTTAATATCCTGTTATATTTCTGGTAACTGCATTTATGGGTATGCAATCTATTGCATATATCATATAACATATTCTATAACAATATACATATTGCAATATATTATATATATTTATCTATTTATTTATTTCTGGGTGATGCTGTTGGTCACATGGTTTAGTTTTAGATATTCCTGCATGGAGCAGGGACTTGGACTCAATGAACTTTATGAATCCCTTCCAATTTGAGATATTTTGTGATCATTTGAGGGAAAATATTATGCCTTGCCCGGGGTCAGAGCCCAGGGCAGGCTCTTGTTGTGGCTTGGGCTGTGCCCTCCTCACCCCTGAGCTCAGCCTGGTCCCTCCCAGGCTGGGGTGGCCTTTTCTCATGTCCCTGCACACACTCCTGCAGCAAAGCCTGGTAAATTCGGATTTCAGTACAAAACAGAGCACAGAATCTCCCCAAACCTCACATCCTCCCTGGGCAGAACCTGTGACAAGAATTGGAAGCTGCCACAAAAATCAGACAAACTCTTTTATGGGTTTCACTTAAAAACCATAACGTGACAACTAGTGAACTGAACCCGGAAAAAAGAGTGAGCTGCAGCTGGTTATTTGTCATATCTGATTTCTAGTTTATTGGGAATACCTGAATTTTAATTTATTGGAAATACCTGGTTTTTAATTTGTGAGAATATCTGATTTTTAGTTTATTGGGAATACCTGATTTTTAGTTTATTGGAAATACCTGATATTTCATTTATGGGAATATCTGATTGCTAGTTTATTGGAATATCTGATTTCTAGTTTATTTGAATATCTGCTTTCTAGTTCATTGGAATATCTGAACTTTAGTTCATTGGAAATACCTGATTTTTAATTGATGGGAGCATCTGCTTTTTAGTTTATTGGAAAACCCTCCACATTTATTGATCTCACCTTGCTCTGTGGTGACTCAGGATAAAAATGGGACTGTACCAACCAGCTTTTTATCCCAGAAACACCATTACCATCAACCTCCCAAAAGCCTTAAGTACCAGCCCTAAATCCATAAAATGTTTGGAAAGAAATGCTCCATTCCTGAAAGGCAATGGCGTTTGTGTGAGCAGGGGGGGTGAGAGGAGCTGGGCACTTGCTGAGTGCTGGTGCTGGCCCAGTTTAACCAGTTTCCCATGGCCCATGGCTCCCTGAACCCCCAGATCAGCGTGGTGGGGCATTCCCACTGCGCTGTGGGAATGGAACAATTCCCACAATGGAACCCTCCGTGAGCCACCCATGCTCTTTTCCCTCTGCCTCCCATCCCCTGTGGGACTGAGGAGGGCTTTGGTGAAGGGTCCCTGGAGGAGATCTCTAATTGTGCTCCCTGGGTGAGCTGCAGCTCTTCCCGAGCAAGGCTGGGCTGGGGGAGGAGGGCTGGGAAAGGTCAGGGATCCCGCCTGGGCTCCTCTCGCTGGTAAAGCCCCCCAGACATTCCCTGCTTGCCACACCAGACAGGCCATTTCCCCCTCCAGATTTAGAAGGCTCTTTGAGGTTGTGGCATCCCCAGGAGGCAGCCAGGATCCCTGGAATTCTCTGGGAAAAGTGCAGCCAGGGGAAGTGAGGGAGTGATGCTGGGCTGCTCAAAGCACTGCCAGTCCCAGCTGCTCCCACCAAGCTGCCTGGGCACCAACCACGCCTGGTTGCTGCAGGAATAAGCTTGAACAATCTATACTTGGAAGGCAAAACGCTGGAAATTTTGTTCCTGGAACTCCAAAATATTCCTTTTTTTTTTTTTAGTTTTTTTTTTTCTTGCTATTTGGTTTTTAAAAATAATATGGTCCTTTTTTTGGGCACACATAAATGCAGGGATGCTCCTTCTGGGTCTCATATATTCCAGCAAACAGGCTGTCAGCTTCTGGAAGAGAAGGGGATGTGGAGCAGGAGATTTATGAAATTGTTCCATCTCGCTTTTAAGTGAATTAAAAACCGTCGTGCTTTGGGGGAAATCAAAGCTCTCCCAGCAGTGTTGTGGGTTTGTTTCTTAAATTGGTGAGATGGAGCATTTCATTTGAAGAATTCCCTCCTCTGACAATTGTCGGGGAGTTCACACGAACGGAGCGTTTCTTTTTCCAGCAGAAACCCTAAATTGTGTGAGTGATGTCATCTATTTCCCTGCTCTGTTTAGACAGCCTTGCAGGCTACAAAGTGCATTCAATGGAATGTGGATCTCTGTTTTCTGGGGGGAAATATCAGGTACCTGCAGGGAAATCTTGGGGGGTTTTGTGCCCCTTTCCCCCACCACAAACCCCAGGGTGTTGGTGACAGTGCAGCATCCAGGAACCCCTGGTTTGCAAGGCAAGGTTAAAACACACCAAGTTTCACTTCATCTTCCAGTGTTTTTTATGGAAAGTGGAAACAGATGGACCAGACAAAGGGAGAGTAATCATGTGTCTAACGTTAACCAGAGGGAAAAACCCAGAGCAACTATTCCCACATTGCCTTTTCTTCTTGAACATGTTCCTGCAGCTCAAGGTTTGTTTAAAGAACTTAATGAGCACACGGATCTCTCCTGGCTGCTGGCCTGACAGGGAATTCCAAAGGGGTGGCCTTGCACGGGGTGCTGGACTGCTGTGGGATCAGGAATGGCACTGAAAGGTGATTTCAGTCTCAGTAAATCTCAGAGCAGGAGAAGGAAACCCAAGGGACGGGCCATGAGTGTGAACAAAAGTCTGGTTCACCAGGAAATAATATTAATTTTGTCTAAGGCTTTTCATGTTCGAGGGGAAATCTGGGAGTGCCTTTCCTGGTAGGTGACATTATTCTGCACAAGGCTCTGGGGACACAGAAATATGTTCAAAAAACTCACACAGAGGTCAAAAATAGCAATACCAAGTGGTAGTAAACAATAAATAAATAACACAAAACTGCAGTGAATATAGAAAAACCAGCAATACCAAAAAACTGTCTGTAAGTGAGAATCAGTGAATGAATTATAGTAACCCTTAAATAGTGTATCCAAGTGACAAAAATTCCAGAACTTTGTTATTGAAGGAAATGCTTTTTTGGCACATGCAAGGCCTGTGTCATAAATCAGTGGGTTTGGAAAAGCCCATCCAGAACTGCTGGATTATTCTCAATTATTTGTCTTAACCCACCTCATTGAAGGGCATCATTCTGGGTCTGATAATATTTGAGCTCAGGTTTTGTTGCAGAGGATTCCCTTGGCTTTCACCCACAGTTCATCCCTGTGGACAGGACTTTTCCCACATCCAGAATATTTCCTGGGAATAGTTCATTCCTTTCTATCAGGTGGGCGCTGACACAAAAATCATTAATTGATTCAGTAATTACTAAGGCCAAACTTATAAATTAACCAAAGCCAAGACTTCCATCCCATTTTTTGTTGTCTATTTTGACTTTTTTCTTAACTTGAAATACATGATATTCATCCTATATTTCTATATATTTGGATTTCATCTGACCAGGAGTTGTTTGATTTGACAGATTCTGTATTTGTGGCATCAAAATACGTTGCTATGGAAAAAGTTATGAGTTCTAATTAAAAATGCAGAGGTCACAAGTTTCCCAGAACCAGTAGGGCATAGATCCTAGGAGGAAAGAAAGAATCACAGCATAAAAAAATCCAGAGATATGGCAATCTGCAGCTTTGCAGACCCCAAAAGGGAACAGCAAGGGGTCAACACGAGGCTGAAATCCATTCAGGTGCTGAATTGCCCCTTCCCACTGGCCAGAGGTGCTCCTGGAATTGATGCAGGGCACTGAGATTTGGAATGTCCTAATCCAACAGAAAAAGGGGCCATCCCTTCAAATCCAGTATTGCAATAATTGTCAGGCAATGGTTTGAGTGTTTGGTCAACTACCTGTGTCCAGCACATCCTTGGAAGGATCATCCCTGTTGGAACACTCTCAGGCACAGGATGGGATTTTGGGGTGTTGGTGCAGGGCCAGGAGTTGGGCTCGATGAGCCTTGTGGGTCCCTCCCAGCTCAGGGTATTCTTGAATTCTCTGATTTTAGCTGTCACATTGATTTCTCTTCAATACCTCTTTAGCTGGTTAACTGTTTGCAGTTTCCCCTTTGATAACTTTTGATTTGCCACCAGTTATTCTGGTTTCCCCTTGCTGCATTTAGCCAGGCTACAAGAATTATCAGTACAGACACAGGCTGGAGTCACACTGAGCCTGCGACAAGGTGTGGCCACACGAGACCTCAGTACCATCCCAGTATCTCAATATCCCAACATCAACATCTCCATCAGAGCATGGGTTTAAGATCAGCTCATCTGTCACAAACCCCTGCTCTGGTATGAACACACCTGGACTTTCCTGATACATGAAATATTTAAGACACAGGATCACAGAATCTCCTGACTTGGAAGGGACCCACAGGTCCAATATTTCCACTCCAAACACAATCAGCTTCTGATCCCTTGTGGTGTTGGAGCTCTCAGTGCTCCCACTGCAGTCATTTTTTACATTTAGATGATGAATATTGTGGCAATGTCCCCCCATTCTGTGCTCCCTGTCCTCACTCCTGCAGTTCCTGTCTTAGGGAGATGGGAAATGTGTGGTCTGATGGGTCCTGCGCCCCAGTTCCTCTTCTAGTTAAAATTAATTCATTCATTAATGAAATGTCCCTTCACTCACAGTCCAGGGGAAGGTGTCCCTGTCCATGGCAGGGGGTGGAATGAGATGAGCTTTTCCCTGCTGACCCAAAGCAGTCTGGGGTTCTGGGATTCCCTAATTCTCTCTTTTGAGAAGCAATCTGAGAACGTTCTCCCCAGGTTCCAGTTCTCTGCTGAAGGACCCCCAGAGGTGCAGCAGGAGACTCCAGCAGCAGTTTGATGCTCGGATGGGTATGGCATTTTCCTGCCAGTCCCTACGAGAATTCCATCCTTTCTTTTATTGCCAGAGTTCTAAATATTTCCCTCTCATCCCCGGGGCCTGGGGCCACAGCCCTTAAATTGAGGAGACAGACAGTCAAGTGCAATTCCAGAACATGGGGCTGAGGTTGTTGTTGGCACCACTACAGAGGCAGGCACTGGGCTGTGCATTGCCAAGCCTATACACATCACTTTAGTCTGATTAAAGATGCTAAAATTGAGCAACCAACAAGAGATATCTCCCTCACCCTTCTTTTTTTAGGTTTTAAACTACTATATCTAATTAGGATGAGGGCTCAGTGCCTTCCTGGGGGCTTTCAAATGCTGATCTATAGTTTTCTGAATGCAAAAAACATCATTGTGCTCTATTTAATGAGTCTTGTTTATAGTTTTGAAGTCTATAAACTCAGCTAATTACCATGAAAAATTCCAGGCAGCTGCCTTGAAACTGTTTTACCAGCTATTTCCTTTCACCCTGCTTTGGTTTTTAATAAGGCAAGAAGTTTCCAGATAGTTACAGACTCTTTTCAGGATCGGGATCCACATTTAATGTCGTTCTATTGAATTACAGCAATGGCAGATCTCAAATTCTGTGTTCTAATCCTAAACCAAACTAGATGGGAAACTGAAAATTCAAATTTTAGGGCAAGAGAATGCACAAACTTCACTCATTTCTACATTGATAATTTCCTTTATGCTTTTTAGTAGGTGTTTGAATTGAGCTCATCATTTAAGAATACATATTCTACACTACCCTACATTATACTATACTATAATATATGATAAGATATGATATAATATGATATATGATATAATATTATATCATATATGATATGATATAGGATAGGATAGGATAGGATAGGATAGGATAGGATAGGATAGGATAGGATAGGTGATATGATATGATATGATATGATATGATATGATATGATATGATATGATATGATATGATGTTTGTGACTGAAATATTTATTATTGGCTCTCTATATTCTATAATTATTAATGTCTATTATTATGTTATAATTTAATATTCAAGATCCAGCATGAAATATTTACTATACCTCCTATTTGAGAGGGAAAAAAGTACAATTCTCATTTTTGTGTGCGGATTTTCTCTCATCCAGCCAAACCTCCCCCCCAACACACTCCAGTCAGTTCACAGAAGCTCCTATTTCCACGTTCCCATATTAACTTGGGGGCATTTTTATTGCTTTGAATTTATTTTCCTCAACAAACCCAAGCAAGACACCCTGCGAGAGCTGTGAGCACCTTCCCTCGAGTGCAGCCCCCTGGGAAACTTCTCAGCCCTGCAGGTTCCCAAAAGTCAAGAAGCCAAACCCAAAGTGGGGGGGAAGAGCGTGGAGCAACAGGAAAGGCCCCGTAAACTGATTTTGCACTCAAAATTCTGCTTCGCAGTGTTGCTAAGAGCAAACAGAAATATTTCTCTGGCACTTGCCAAACAAGCGGAAGACTCTGGGAGCTCCTTTTCACCACTTGGAGCTCTAAAAAAAGGGGGTGGGAGGGGATTCGGGGGAGCCTGGCAGGGTTTGGGGCTGGGTTTAACCCCGTTTGTGTTTCTCCAGGAGGGTGTAAAACCAAGCCCAAAGCAGCAGCGCCATAATTGGGACCCATTTCAGCCCAACACAGGGCACAGAACAATGTGAGGTGCTGAGAGGGGCGTTTTGGCTTGGGGGAGACCCTGGAAAGGAAAAGAAATGAAAATAAAACGGGAAGCCACACGGTGATGATTCCATGGGAAGGTTTGCACGGAGACGTCGGGATGAAGTTGTTTCTCACGTGCCCCCAGGATTTCACTTAATGAAGACAATTATGTGAAAATGGTTTTATGTGATTGTAGGATGAAAAAAGAAATCTGTGGAGTCATTAAAAAAACATCCCAGAACAAGCCATATAAGGCACAGAGAGTTCTGCCCTGCTGGAGAGCAGCACTTAAAGCAAAAGGGCCCTTGGAACAGCAGCAGCTGCTCCCTTTGGGCTCCCTTTGGGCTTCCCTGGCCCAGTTTCCAGCCCTGATCCTGTCACTGCTCCTTCCCTCAGCATTTTTACACCTCTGGGTGTTCTAAGGTCAGGTTATTATGGCTATTAACAAGTTTTAGGGCTGGTGCGTTGTATATTTAATAATTGTAATTATTATCATTATTGTTACTATATAATTTCAATATTTAATATGCAATATTAAATATTTACTATCCTGTGTTTGAGAAGGAAAATAGTGACATTCTCATTTTTGGGTGCAGAGAGTGCAGCTCTGTTTTCTGTCATAGAGCAAAAAACCAACATACTACAGTAATTTCACTATTTCCAGTTTAATTTGGAGGCATTTTAATTGCTGTGAATAGGAATTGATTTTTCAAAAACCCAAGAAAGACATTCTGAACGAGCTGTACCCCAAAGGGAAGCTGTGGGCATCTTTCCTTGAGTGGACATCCATCCATCCATATATATATAAAATATATAAGTATATATATATCTACACACCATGCTGGTATTTCCATATGAAGGAAATAATATTTAAGCTATATACTCAAAAAAATCTTTGCCAAGAGGTACTGAATGGCTCTGGTTCCCCTTATGGCTGCACCTGCAAGGAGCAGACACCCCTGGAGGGCACTGGCTCTTGAAAATTGAGTTGAAAAACTCACTTAAGGATAAAAAGCAGCTCTGGGTGGCAGGTTTGCACCTAAACAGCCCTGGGAGAGGCACGGGGGCTTTGAATGGATGTTGATGGCAAGGGGGAGTTTATTAAATATTAAATTATTTATTATCAAAGCTGCTTGTGGTTTTATTTTTGACCTTATTAACATTGTGAGCGCTTGGGTATGAACTGTGGCCAGGAGATCCTGTGCTCCTCCACAGAGGAAGAGCTCTGGAATGTGGGTTTATCTGGAACGTGGGATTATTTGGAACGTGGGTTTATTTGAGGAGCATCCTGAAAACTCTGCTGTGATGCCAGAGCCGTGCTGGTTTTGGCCTGGAAAAGTGGCTTTGTTGGGAATGGTTGGCCTTGCTGCTGGGATGGGTGTCTGGAAGGGTGAACTGTGAGAACAGCTGGGAGAGCTCTGTCAGGAGGGAGGGAAGGTGGACAATTAGGAGGGATGTGGGAATTCTGGGCTTGGGAGAACCTGCTCGAGCACTGGCTCCCAGTGCAGGGAACTGGGAGCAGAGCAAGAGCTGGGATTTGTGGCACTGTGGCCTAATGGGAGGAGTGGTTTGATCTGGAATGCCACAGAATCCCAGACCGGTTTGGGTTGGGAGAGACCTTAAAACTCATTCCCTTCCATCCCTTTGCCATGGGCAGGGACACCTCCCACCAGCCCAGGTTGCTCCAGCCTGGCCTTGGACACTTCCAGGGATGGGGCAGCCACAGCTTCTCTGGGAATTCCATCCCAGCCCCT
>JAWWMP010000077.1:2078324-2088481 GCA_035047865.1 Dendrocincla tyrannina | reverse complement strand
GGAAGTGTCCAAGGCCAGGTTGGACGGGGCTTGGAGCAACCTGGGCTGGTGGAAGGTGTCCCTGCCCATGGCAGAGGCTTGGAACAAAATGTGGTTCCTTCCAACCCAAACCAGTGTGTGATTTGATGAATAGGATGAGAAACACTCTGATTACAAACAAATTTTCTTTTTTTTTCTTTTTATTTTATTAATGTATTAAATAAGGGCAAATGCCACCTGGTGAGGTCATGGCTTAAGAGAAACAAGAAACCACAGGTCAGTGGGAGAAGGCTCCTGTCCCACCCTGTCCTGCAGTGCCCAGGCCATGCTGAGGGTGCTCCAAGCTGCACCCAAACCTCCCCATCCATCCTATTTGGGAAGAGTGGGATGGCAGGGCATGTGCCCCAAACCTGCCCATCCATCCTGTTTTGGAGGAGAGTGGGATGGCAGGACATGTGCCCCCACCTCCAGCCAGGTATGGGAGAGCAACCCCCTCCCAATCTGCAAGAGCAGGATGCTCTCTTGCCTGCTGCCACCTCCCAAAATTCCAGAAGCCCCTGAATCTGAGATCCACCTCCTGAGATCTGCTGGAAGAAGAGCTGTCCCTGGATGATGTCCTTGTCCTGCTTGAAGGGGACATACCCACAGACCACGTTGTGGAGCATCCCTGGGGGTGTGGGGGCTGCCTGGGGGCACACAGAGTGACCTGCTGCCTTCCTGCCGTCACCTGAGTCTTGGTTACAAACTCGGGGGTGTAAAACAAAGGCACTGGTGCAGGAATAGGACGCTGGGGATTGTTACATGCAAGGGAAAAACCACCCACGTGTGGGGAAAAAACCTGTGTTTATCCGGCCCTGCACTGGTCGAAAACCACAATCTTAAGCGAAGCAAACCAGGGGAGCAGAGCAGCCCAAACCCTTCTGTGCCTGCAAACCAAACCCGGTGGGTGCTCAGGTTCTGAGCCCCCCTGTGTGACCTCCCCACGGGTGTTTTTGTCACTCTGGCTCCCCCTGCCCCAGCCTGAGCCAGGGTAGTTGATGGAGCCTGTCAGCAGGGCCAGGAGCTCCTGTTTCACAACATCCATCTCCTGCCAAACAGCAGCTTGGCAGGGGCTGAACAATGAATTCCATCCCCTCCAGCCAAGGGGGAACCTCCAGAGCCTGGTGGGCTCACCTGCACTTTGGGTGTAGAGGAAAATGCCACAGCCAAATCCAGTCACAGAATCCTTGAGGTTGGAAAAGACCCCTGAGACCATCAAGTCCAACCTTTGACCGATGACCACCTTGTCAACCAGACCAGTTGTGGCATTAAGTGCCACATCCAGCAGTTTTTCGAGCACAGCGTTCACCTCGCTGATGTCCAGGTCAAACAACCCCTCGGGGAGAGGCTTGGAAAGCCTTTCAGGACTCGCGAGGGCCGGCAGCACTTAAAAAAAAGGGGAAGAAAATTCAAAAATCAGGCGGTTTTCTACAAACCCGCCCATTTTGGGAGGCCGGGGCTGACGGCAGAGGGCGGCACGGGCTCGTCGCTGGAGCCTCAGCACCTGATCCAACCTCTGCTGCTCTTTCCCTCTCCATCAGCTGCTCCCGGGGTACAGGGAGATGTTTCAGAGGGCAGAGCAAGCCCTGGATGTCACAGCGAGCCCTGGATCTCTGACAGCGAGCCCAGCTTTCGATTCTGAACAAGACTGAAACTCGAGAGAGAAGAATCGGTTCCTTTTCCCATCCTGAAGCTGAAGCAGAGAAAGGAAACTTCAGAGCTGGCAAAAATAGCATATTCTGGGCTTCCCAGCTGCAGGGAGAGCACTGCCCTCCTGGTCAGAAGAGCTGAGTTGGACTAGAAAAGTTTCCAGGAAGGAGCTGAGTGGAAATGCCGCTCCTTCCACCCAGAGTTCAAAACCTCTGGGCTACGAGGTGTGACGAACAGGGTTATCACAAATCCCTTCATCCCGTAACACGACTGCAAGCTCTGGGAAATGGGAAGCATCCCACATGGGAGTGGGAGCTCTGGGTGTCAGTGGAGTCCCAGAGTCACTTTGGGCTTCTGTGCATCCCTGCAAAGCTCCCTTGGATACCTGATGCCCCCTCCACCAGGGCAGGGCAGACTGGCTTGGCTGTTCCTCCCCAGCCTGAGGGCTAGAGCCTCCCTGCAGTTTTCTCTCCCACTTTTCCATGGCAATTCATGCATCGTCTTCTCATGCTTCACGAATTGGCCTTATCAGGACTTTGTTTGGAAACACCCTGCTACAGCAACAAGGGAGGGACCCCTCCACCCTGGCAAGGGAAGGGGGCCCATTGTCTGCTCTGCTCCCAAAAGGTGAGAAAACCCACCCAAGAGGGTGAAACCCAAGTCCTTGGCATTCACAGCTGCAGCTTTGATTGTGTCAGGTCTTGATTAGCAAGAGCAGGAGCCAAACCGGGACAAATGGAGCCAAATCTGTGTGCTTTGAGGGGGGAGATCCACACTCCCGGGCATCTGTGTGCACCCCTGCACATACGGGGGATGCTACAGAGAGCAATCTACTCCAGGCAGTAGCTTGGCACTGAGATTACTTGCCACAGCCGGGCTGGAGTCCCTCCAGGTCCCTTCCAATACTGAGGGACCCAGCCTTGCCTGCCCATTTCGGGGAGAGAGATGAAGAATTTGGGCAGGGGGTGACCTGAAATGACATTTTGCTGCTTCTGTTTTTCTCACAGCTTTGGTGGCAGGGTGAGAACTTTGTTCCCGGCACCCGCTCGCCCCTCTCATTCACACACGTGCCTCTGCGGCATTTCAATGCTGCACTTTGAAACAGGAGCTGCTGTTTCATTTTGGGGGTTGCTTAACCCCCTCCCAACTGTAATAAACCCAATGAGTAAGGACACAGAAATATTGCCCTGGAGGAAGGGGACCAAAAGCTTGGAAAGGGATGAAAGAAACATTCCCATTACGGCTTTCAAAATATGTTTCTTTAGCTGAAGCTGCTAAATTTAACTCGGCTTTACGCGCTGGAAAGGTTTTGCGGTTGGTTTGGGGTTTTTTATGGTGAATAAAGTGTTTTTTCCTCTTTAAAACCCCCACCAACTCGCAGGCTGAGTGATGCAGTTTCGGTGTGTCACAGAGGCAGGGTTGGCACAGATCCACTCACGGGTCTGTCATGTAAACTCCAAAACATGAAACTCTGGTCTTGAGGGGGCTCCAGGTGCCTGAAAGCAGCACCTGGCCCCCCTTGGTGGCATGGCATGGCGGGAGGGTTTCAAAGGGACACGTTTCACCCCAGGTTCCCACTGAGAGGGGTGCAGGGCTTTGGTCTGGGCTCCTGCAGGACTCAATCCCCTGCCCAGGGAATGTGGGGACATCATGGGAGCTCCTGCAGCTGATCCCCCCAAGGAGGGAGAGGGCAGGGAAAGGAAAGGCAGGTGAGCCCAAGCTCCACCACAAAACATCTCCAGTGAATTGGGTCACTGTGCCTCCGTTTCCCCACATGCCCTGTGGAGATAATGCTGTTGCCACACAGGCAAAGCCCTTGGAGTCTGCCTTCCACAAGGATTCATTCCCGGGGAGCTGGAGCCGTGGGACACCTGGTTTGCTGATAATTCACCTCCTCCTAAGGCAGGAGTTGAAAATAGCTCCTGTGAGTCACCGTGCCAAGAAGGCCAAAGGGTTTCAGACACCGCCTCAGGGGCAGCTGGATGTTTTCCTAGGGACAGGGAGGTGGTGAGATGCCACCTCCGAGTCTCCAGCTCTTCAGGTCCCTGTGGCAAGCCCAGCCCCTTCTCCCCCGGTGACTTTTCAGTGCTCATCTGCCTTTCTCCAGCCTTGGCAGATGTTTGGCTGTTGCTCATCTCCCATTCCCAGAAAGGGACATGGAAAACATAAATATCCCTTTTGCTGTGGCTCCAGGCTCTCCTGGCCGGTCCTTCCTGCATCACAGAGCACCTTAGCTGGGCAGGGATGCGCACAGGAAGGCACAGGTGTGATGAGTGCTGGCCCTTTGCAAGTCCTCTGTCATCCATGGGACTCCAGTGCTCCCAGAACGGGAGGTCCAACAGCCTGGAATCTCCTGGTCCTGCTTCATTGTTTTTTTTCTGGTTTCTGCATTGTGAGTGCTTTGCCTGTTGACACCGGGGAGCAAGAAAAATTGGTGAAAGGGAGGTGGGAGAGCAGTGCTGGCTCTGAATCACTTCCCAGTTTGTATCTCCTGTGGTTTTATCCCCTCCTGTCATAGCTGATGACCCCAAAGTGCAGGGAACATCCCCCAGTGAGGAAAAACGAGGGGTGAGAAGGGCATCCATGCCCTGTGTGCAGTGCCTGTGCCACAGTGGGCAGCCTGGAGGGGATGCTGTGAGTGCCCATCTTTGAGTCTCCCATGGTCTTTTCCCTGTGGGAGAGGCCTGGGATATGAATCTGGTGGTTCTCAGCCTCGTGAAGGTCTTACTGCACAGACTGGTGCACGTGGAATCAAACACACACTGATCCTTTTCCAGAGTCCTGGGACACAAATCCGGTGGGTCTTGGCTGTGTGAAAGCATTACTGCTCGGGAAGACTGGTGCACCGGGGTTCAAATACACCCCAACCCAACACCCAACCCTTGGATGTCACCCTGGCAGGGCAGGACGGGACCCACCAGCGGGATCTTTCCAGGGGGACACGACGACACCGTCCCCCTGTCACAGCACGAGCCTGGTGGTGACAAAATCACCAGGAGCAGGCGGAAGCCAAGTGGCTATCAGCCCGCAGCCCCACGCAGGACCTGCTCAGCCTTTCTGCAGTGGGTTTTCTAAGAAACACCGCAACAGTCGGGCAGCGTTTACGGGAAGGGTGGGACAGGCTCAGCCCGTGCCGGGGTGGCCGTGATAATGCTTTGGTGGTGCTGGGGGGGACAGTGGCCACCCCAGGGGCTCAAGCCCCACAGGAGGTGTGGTGGTGAGAGCAGCTTCCCGGATGGTCTGGGGGGGGAAAGAGAGAGAGGAGGGTAAATACAAACCACATCTCAAAATAGGCGTAAACTTTGAAGGCGTTTGGAGCTGCGTTTCCTGCTTCGAGCAGCCTGGAGGAGATGAAAGATGCAGCTGAGTGAAATAGAAAAAGAAAACAAGAAAAAAAATAAAGAGAATGAGGCAAAACAAACAAAGAAATTTAACGCTTTCTGGTAAAGGCAGAGGCAGAGCAGTGACATCAGGTCACTCCACGAGGCTGGGATGTGGTCACAGGATCCCCACATTCCCTCATAGCAGCACCATGGCTTGGAGAGCAGTACTGGCAAACCTGGGGTGAGCTGGGGAAAGGGACCATTCACTGGACATGGGGATATTAAGGAAAAAGCCCTGGAGCAAGCCAAGGAAAGGAGGGTCCTGTTGTCTCAGATCTGGCTGGGGGACTTGCAAAGTCACCTGCAGAAAGGGAAAGGTGCCCCTTCCTTGGGGCAGACAGAGCCCTGTGCACACAGCAGCAGGTGCAAACAGGGCTTCGAAATTCAGCACACTCAATTAATGCTAAAAAAACCCTTCCGATAAAACCAACCAACCAACCCAAACCAAACCAACATCCCCGAAGCTGAAAGCAGTGGGGTTTGACAGTTTGGAGGGCAAAGACTCGACCGCTGCTGACTGACAGCGACCGACTTCTCGTAATCCGACGATCGGCTTCCTCTGCTCGGAGCCGGAGGTGGGACAGCCCACGGGTGGCTTCCTGCACCCACGAGGCACCCTGCATGCAACACCCAACGGAGCCGGAGCAACAGGATCTGCCTTACCAAAATTGAATTTGGCTGACAACATCCGGCCTTGCGTAAGGTGCCTTTGATGTTTGTTTACTCGCCGGCCCCAGCACATGCTCCGCTCCAGCCTGCGGATGAATGGGAATGAAAAGGGCCCTGCACCTCTTTGATCTCTCCCAGGAGAGCTGCCAGGAGCAGTCAGGGCTGGAAACACCCCGTGGAGGGATGGATCCGGCTGTCTCCGTGTGTTTTTGGCTGGCAGGTCCTGGTTAACACTGGAGTAGGACCTGTGGAATTAGTCTGGCTGGAGACAAGCTGTCAGTCCCTGGAGTAGCCACAGTGTGGTCACTGGTACCCCACACACTCACAGCATCCCTCATCCCGCCAAAGGAATGTCTCCATCCCACCAAAGGAATGTCTCCAGCACATCAAGTGTTTTGTTTTTATTTAAAACCGCATAAAAAAAATAAGATTTCTCAATTCCCCTGTACAATATCAACTATTAACAAACCCTGCCGGCTACACACTTGGTTACAGGTACAGACTGGACAGTGCAGACAGCCCGGGCCAGCTCCCCCCCCTCCCCAGCCCCAAACGACACCCGTGGAGAAAACCAAAACTCATCTGCAAACTGGTATTTGCACGTGGCAAGAAAACAACAGCACCCAGAACTATGTACACAGAGAGCTGGGGAGCAGCAGCCACTCCACACCTACGCCAGACACCCGACAGAAACACGGTGGGCCCGGGGGTGGACACAGGACAGACACGGAGGGAAGACCCCAATGGAAAACCAGGGGATCAGCAGCTGTAGAAGCAAGGCATGGGTTGGAAACCCACATGAATTATAAATAAATAAATAAGTTATCCTAGTGGCTAGGACTCTTCCTTTAAAAAAAAACCCCAAAACAAAACAAAAACATAAACGGCAAATTCATGAAAATAAATTAAAAACAAAAACTGGAAACCAGGGAAAAAAAGGCAAAATGTTATCACTATTCACAACTGTACATCAAGCTTTGCTCCTGTAGAACTATGTACACATTTACAGCTGTTGGTTTGCATTGTTTGTGCATTTGCGAGGGCACAGAGAAGCAAAGAACCCCAGAAAATCCATGTGGGATGGAGGCACAGGAGGTGAGGCATCACTCACTTGGCTCCCAAGCATCTTCTGACCCATTTTCTTTTTGAAAAGGGAAAAGGTACTATAGGCCCAGGTGAGTCTTGTAAAAGCAGCACTGCAGGAAAAGTCAATTCTTTCCTCCAGCACAGCCCAGATGGAAACAGAAGGCACTCAAGCATGGGGGTGGCGAGAAGGGACAGTCACTGAGCCATGGGCCCTGACCTCCCCAAAATCAGGTTTCCTCCAATGAAGCTCTTCTTGCAGTCAGTTCTCTGATCCTCTCGCCGTCCCCAGTTCAGCAGGTCAAGATGACACTTGAGAGCCTCCAAAACCAGAACTAAAACTCCCCCCCAAGAAATTACTGGCAAACCCTCAAATGAGACACAGTCATTCAGATCGAGTCCAGGGCAGCTGGTTTTGGATGGTGACAACCAGAGCTTGGAAGACCAGGTGTCCAGCCCAGCTCCAGGACAAGATGTGTGTGTTCCCATCTGAGGATCTCTACTCAGTGCTACGGCCGTGATGAAAAAGTCTGGTTTTCTTTGCTTCTTATGACCAGGAGCTGCGTGGAGCTGTTACTTGCCAGGCTCCTGGATCAAACTGTGCAGGTGGATCTCTGCTGGTTCCAGGTGAATGTCCTGCAGCCAAGAATGGTTGAAAATGTCTTCCAACGACGGCCTGTCCGAGGGGCGCATGGACAAACACCACTTGATGAGGTGTTGGCACTCTGGGGAGAGAGAAACCAGAAACCACAGGTCAGTGGGAGAAGGCTCCTGTCCCACCCTGTCCTGCAGTGCCCAGGCCATGCTGAGGCTTTCTCCAAGCTGCACCCAAATTTCCCCATCCACCCTATTTGGGAAGAGAGTGGGATGGCAGGGCATGTGCCCCAAACCTGCCCATCCATCCTGTCTGGGAGGAGAACAGAATGGCAAGACAGGTGTGGGAGAGCAACCCCTCCCCAGCTTTAAGGGATTCTCGGGTGCCCCCTACCACCTCCCAAACCCCATTATCCCACCCACGCCACAAAGCCAGGCACCCACCTAGAGAGACGCGCCGTCGGAAGAAGAGCTGTCCCCGGATGATGTCCTCATCCTGCTCGAAGGGGACATCCCCACAGACCATGTTGTAGAGCAGGACACCCAGGGACCAGATGGTGGCCGAGTGGCCGTGGTAGCGGTGGAAGCGGATCCACTCGGGCGGGCTGTACACCCGCGTTCCTGGGGGATGCAGGAGGAGAGCCCATGAGAGCCGTGCCCGCATCCCTGGCACAGGGCATCCCTGGCACAGGGCATCCCTGGCACAGGCGTGACCCGCCGCCTCCCGCCAGCACGTGACTCTTGTTTACAAACTTTGGGTTGTAAAACGGAGGCGCCGGTGCCGGAAGAGGGCAGCAAGGCTCGGGGAAGGCGCAGCCCTTCCATGCCAGGGAGAAAAGAAAAACCCACCCACGGGTAAGGGGGGAAAAAATCCACGCCTTTCCTCCCCCCCCCGCAATGGCAGAAAAATAAAAAAAGAATTCAGAAACCAAGAGGCAAACAAGGGGAGAGGAGCAGCCCCAGCCCTTCCGCGCTTGAAAAGCAAACCGGCGGGTGCTCGGGATTTGCAAAGCCCGCTCTGTTATTCCCCCCCACCCCAAACCACGAGGTGTTTTTCTCACACCGGCTTTCCCCCGCCCCAGCCCGGGCCGGGGGGGTGAGGAAGGGAGGGAGGGATGCTGTCAGCAGCGCCGGGAGCCGGCTCCCGTTTCACAACATCCGCCCCGTGCCAAACAGCAACTTGGCAGCGGCTGCAGAATTAATGCCGTCCCCCCATCCCCAGCAACCGGGGAATCTCCAAAGCCCAGCCCGGCCCCGGGAATACCACGCGGGTGCGGGCTCACCGTCAAACTGGGTGTAGATGGTGTCCTTGAGGAAGGTGCCAGAGCCGAAGTCGATGAGCTTGAGCTCGCCGGTGGCTAGGTCGAGGAGGATGTTCTCGTCCTTGATGTCGCGGTGCAGGACGCCGCAGTTGTTGCAGTGCCGCACGGCCTCCAGCACCTGGCGGAACAGCCGCCGTGCCAGCTCCTCGGGCAGGAACCCCCGCTCCGTGATGAAGTCAAAGAGGTCCTGCGACGGCTCCGGCCGCTCCATCACCACCACGAAGCTGTCCGGGAGCTCGAACCAGTCCAGGAGCTGGATGACGCCGTGGAAGCCGGAGCCCACCTTGTTGAGGAGCACGATCTCCAGGGGCACACGGCTGCCTCCGGGCTGCGGGGGGACCACGCGGCCATCAGCGGGGCTCAGGCAGTGCCGGTACCCCCTGCCCAGCCCCGCCGATGCTGGGCATCCCCCAGCCCCAAAGGATGCTCGGTGCCCCCCTGCCCGCTCACCCGGTGCTGGGCATCCCCCAGCCCCAAAGGATGCTCGGTGCCCCCCTGCCCAGCCCCGCCGATGCTAGGCATCCCCCAGCCCCAAAGGATGCTCGGTGCCCCCTGCCCGCTCACCCGGTGCTGGGCATTCCCCAGCCCCAAAGGATGCTCGGTGCCCCCCTGCCCGCTCCCCCCCGGTGCTGGGTATCCCCCCGCCCGGGATGCCCCACGTCCCCCGGTGACCCCACGCCGCTCCCCCCCGCGCTGTCCCGGTTTCCCCCCGTGCCTCCCCTCGGCTCATCCCCTCCGTCACGCCCCGGCTTCCCCCTCTCACTCACCATCTCTCCCCACTGCGAGATGCGATCCCGGGCCACGCGTTTGATCGCCACCTGCGAGCCAAGGGGAGCGGCGGGATGAGCTGGGCGCCCTGCCCGCCGATCCCCCCTTCCTCCCCTTCCTCCTCCTCCTCCTCCTCCTTACCGGCGCGCCGTCCGAGAGGCGGATCCCGGAGTAGACGCTGCCGAAGCCGCCGCTCCCCAGCAGCGGGCCCACCCGGTACAGCTGCTCCAGCGGCTCCTTCTCCTTCCCTATGGACGGCACCCTCCCATCAGCGCTCCCGCCCCGAACCAGCCCCGAACCAGCCCTGAACCAGCCTTGAACCAGCTCTGAACCAGCCCTGAACCAGCCCCGAACCAGCCCTGAACCAGCCCTGAACCAGCCCCCAAATCAGCCCCAAAACAGCCCCAGAACCAAACCCAAACCAGCCCAGAATAAGCTCCGAACCAGCCCCGAATTAGCTCCGAACCAGCCCCGAACCAGCCCCCAAATCAGCCCCCAACCAGCTCCGAACCAGCCCCCGAATCAGCTCCGAACCAGCCCCCAACTCAGCCCCAAACCAGCTCCGAACCAGCTCCGAACCAGCCCCCGAATCAGCTCCGAACCCGCCCCAAACCAGCTCCGAACCAGCCCCAAACCACCTCCGAACCCGCCCCCGAACCAGCTCCGACCC
>JAWWMP010000077.1:2053246-2068847 GCA_035047865.1 Dendrocincla tyrannina | reverse complement strand
TCTGGCAGCCTTGGGGCTGTGCCCACTGCCCTGGGGAACCTGGGCAGTGCCCACCACCCTCTGGGGGAAGAACCTTTCCCTGACATCCACCCTAAGCCTGCCCTAACACAGCTCCAGCCCTTCCCTGGGTGCTGTCACTGTCACACAGAGCAGAGACTGGAGCTGCAGCCCCCAATGAGATTCCACTCAGTCTCCTCTTGCCAGAATTGGAGGTTAAATGCCCTTTTCTCCTGCACTGGAAAGGAAAAGAGGCTCAGGGCCATGAATCCATGGCCAGCTTGGTTTCAGGCTCCTGCTGCTTGGGCTTAGCTCCAAGAGCCTCACGGGACTCAGGAGGGCAATGTTGGCATGGCAGGAATGGGGATGGGCAACATTGTGTATGGAATTGGTTTTGATGCAGTGTGTGTTTGTTTTGTACAAAAGATCATTTCATCAATTTTCTTTTTTTTTTTCCCCACCCAAACACATTGGGTTTGATGAAATATTCATGAAAAACAGTTTCTCTGGTCCAGGAGCAAACTTTCAATAAATGAGTGACAGAATTACATCAACATTTATGTGTTTGGGGCATTGACACAGGACTCCAAAGAAATTCTATTCCTCCAGAAGGGAGTGGAGCAGAGAGCTCCCACTACAAGGCAAACCCTCTGCACAAGAGACTTGCTTTTTAGGCTGACTCCCCAGGACACAGTTTTTGACCTGAGATCCCATCCCAGATTTTGGCAGCTTTCCCAGTTCAGCTTTAACGGAGACTTTCCAGCAAGATGTTTCACTTTGGACAAAAAGTAAAAAATAAACAAACAATCGAGGCTAGGAAAAAAATAATATTTTATTTAGTAAATTCCCTGATCAGCCTCTTGGCTGTCTCCATCCCATCCAAAATCTGCTTCTGTTCCTGCAAATAAAGCCTGCAGGCACCTTGCTTTGGCTGCCTACAGAGCTTCTCCTGCCTGTTCTTTCAAATGGATCAAACTACACCAACTGGGCATCTGGTTCTTCTGAGCTCCTGATACCCCAGGGCTCCTGGAGTGGGGGATCCTGCTAATTCTCCCTGCAGAGGGATGGCCCGAGCTTAGTCCTGAGCTGCAGAGCCCACTTGGCCAAGAGGGAAGGTGATGGAGAAGGTCACCTCAGGAGCAACTCCTTGCCTGGGGGAAATTCCAGGGAGCAGCAACCAGTGTGTCCTTGCCCTTCTCTCTTTGAATCCTCACTGACTGCCGGGGCTGCTCCTCTGCTTTGAAGGGGTCTGGCAAGAGAGGAAGGCAGCACTGATGGCACAAGGAACATGGCTACAGTGGGAAAAAGGAGTGGAAAAGGAGGTTCAGGGGGGACCTTCTGCCTCTCTGCAACATCCTGACAGGAGGGGGGAGCTGGGGTGGGTCGGGCTCTGCTCCCAGGGAACAGGGACAGGAGGAGAGGGAACGGCCTCAGGCTGGGCCAGGGGAGGTTTAGGTTGGACATCAGGACAAACTTCATAGAAATGGCTGTCAGGCGCTGGAAGGGGCTGCCCAGGGACGTTTGGAGTCCCCACCCCTGGAGGTGCCCAAGGCAGGACTGGCTGTGGCACTCAGGGCTCTGGGCTGGGGGATAAGGTGGGCATCGGGCACAGGTTGGACTAGATGGGCTGGGAGGGCTTTTCCAGCCTCAGTGATTCCATGATTCTGTGATTCCATAAGTCCTTAGGGATCCAAGAACTAGGAGCTACAGGTACCAGGCTGGTCCTCAGTGTCACAAGAGTATCTGCAGGGCTGCTTCAGGTCATGGCAGCTCAAACCAGCCCTTGCTCCCCCTGTGCCAGGGAGGGACTCTCACAGAGCAAGTGCTTGTGCCACCTGGAATGGTCCCAGTGTTGCACTTAGAGCATCTCCAAGGCCACATGGCCCTGCTGGAACAGGACACTGGTGTGACACCACTGGGATGTGACACTTCCAGCTTTGCCTGTGTCACTAACACCACACTGCACAAGTGCCATGACAACCTGGTGTCTCCTCCTTTCCGGTGATTTATTATCTTTCTGCGTTTTCCTCATGTCAGACGAGGAAAATCAACGCAGCCAGGCTTGTTCTTGCTGGGAGCTGCCTCCTCTTTCAGTCCCTCTGAGTTTTAAATTATCGTTTCATATGCAGAGCTGGGACAGTTTACTCCTCTATGGATGGTTCCTACACTGGAATTTTACCTGAATATTGTGGAGCCCTTTCCTGACATTCAAAGAGGAAAAATAAAGATACTGAGAGCAATTTGGTGACACCTAAAAGCACTGAGTTGGAAAGGGTGAAGAGCCAAAGCACTGTAATTTAAAATTGTGAAATGCCTCAGGGAAGATCAAGAAATGGAGGAGAAATAGCCCTGGAAATATCTAGAGAGCTACATGGAGAACATAGACCAGGAAATAGAAAATACAGAGAGAAGAATACCTCAACCACAGTTTATCCAGGGCTGGAACATGAGCAGGGCTGTGGATACATTTGGGTTTGCACTGAGTTTTGAGCTTTGCAGTCTGGAGGTTTGTAGATCTCAAAGTGAAGGAGCAGCACTTAAAGGAAATGCCCAAGGTCGAAGACAAGGCTGATGTTGTTGGGATTTTGCAGAGAAAGGGCACTTACATTTACTTCTAACTCTGGCACTGCTTTGCAGTGTGGAGATTTCAGTACTTGATGTTCTCCTTCATCTATCACCTTGTTGCAGATCGAGTTCTGCAGGATGAAGACAACCCCCAGTGCCGAGGCTGAACAGTGCTTTGGAGACTGTACATGCTGTGTTAAACTACGAGGGAGGCCTTGATGGATTGTTGCTTTGCTTTCTGTTATCTTTCTAGGATGAAATAAGTCTTCTGGAGTTTTGTGATGACTGTGGATTTTCGATGGGTGATTGGATTTGGATGATTTTCTGAAGTTCTCTTGTCATGTTGTGCATCACCTGATTGTTCCCCAGCACTTCAAATTCATATCCTCATACCCCTAATGTCACAAGTTGGCTTCATTTTGTCCCTGTTGAATTTTGTCATTTATTAATTATATTCTGGTTGTGTCAGGGAAAAATCATTGTAGTGGACACTCTTAAAGCTCAGTTGAACAAGATAGTTACAAAATATTCAGCTGGATCATTTCTACTAAGTTTTGTCCAACTTGGGCATGACTGCAGGAGTGATGGGCAGAAGGTCTCTGTGCTCCCGGACACACTCAGCATCTGGGAGAATTTCAGCACCTCTTCCTGCTACCTTCTACTGCTGCTGGCTCAGCCAAGGTGACAGCACAGCTTAGAGCCACACATGGAAGGTCCCTGTTTGAGGAACTGGAGCCTTTTCTCAAACAGACTGATGTTCATCTCCTTCCCCACCAGCACCAGGAAAAGGAACTATTAGCAGAGTTCAGACTGGCTCCGTGGATAAGGAGAGGCAGCAGCAGTGTCCTGCTTCCCCTTCCCTCTCCAGGCAGGTACTGTTCCTCCCCAAGAGCATCCACAGCCCAGAAACACCTCCTGCTCCAGCTGAACCTTCTCCCCACCACTAAAGCTGTCGGATCAGTGTCTCACACGGTCAGCTGAGGAACCTCCCTGCACAACATGGTTTCCCCCACATTTTGGAATGGCTCAATTGCTGTGCTCTCCCCATTTCTAAGAACAGTCAGCATGAGGAAACATCAAAGGGGACTTTCCAGCCTGCACTTCCTCAAACACAACACCAGGCACCAGCAGATGGGAGCTGGCATTATTAAATATGCATAACCTCAGAGATCACAAGGCAGCACTTAGCTGTCCTCTAATTAAAAGGCAGCTGCTTCCTAACACAGTGCAAAAAGCCTGCTAGAAGACACTAGAATTTCCCAGCATGGTGGCTGATTAATGAGGAGCCATGGAGCTCTTTCCCGCCGAGGTCAGAGATGCCAAAGGGATCCTTCAGCCTTCAAAAGCCACCTTCCAGACCTGCTGGGGGGATCTGCTCAAAACACCCCCCAACCAATTGGGATCTCATTTGATTCACCAAGCTGGTGCTGCAAAGGTTAATGCTGGGAACAGTGAAAGAACTTTTGGACATCCGTGCCAGCTACAGAGCTGCCTCCTGCACAGAAGAACTTGGAATGAATAAAGGAAATATTGGTGCCCAGAATCGGTCCCTCTAGCCATGAGCTCTGGCTTCCCACTGGTTATTTTCATTAATTAATTCCATTTGTATTCATGGAACATGCAAGTGTCCCAACCATGGGCCAAGATTCCACTATGCTGGGCCCTGCATAAACAAACAAAATGAGATCCTTCCTTCTCCAAAATGCTTCAAGCACGGGAAGCAGATGACTGCAGCCAGCAAGCCACAGAGTGCGGTGGTATTATCTTGCCCTGAACATATTTTGGGGAACTGTTGTGGTATTTCATGCCAGTGTGATGCCAAAGCTGCCCTTTGCATGATTCCCAGGTTCCTGGGCTATGGAAAGTCCAACTGGATCTTGCAAGGGAGGTTCCTCTCAAGGACACATCCTGATCCGTGTGCTCAGCTGGAAGAGATTGTGTGTCCACACAGGCTCAGCATCCCCTTTTCCCTCCAGGTGGGGAAGGAGGGATTGCACCAGCTTCCAGGGCCTTGGCACCCCTCCTTGCCCCCCACCAGTGAACCTGCCAGAGGACAGAGCAGGCCTGAGGCCCTTTGGGGGGATTCTGCACACGGATTCTCCTGCTCAGCCCTATCCTCCACAGCTCTGTGGGATCAAAGAGGCACTGACTCACAGTCAGTGAGACACAGATTGCATGTTAAGTGGCTGCTCACAGCTCCCAAATGAAGCTTCCTCCTAACAAGAGTGGAGTCATTAGGGATGAGCCAGTTATTTATGCTCCAGAAGAACAGAGGCAATGCCTAGACGATACTGGGAGGTGCTTCCCATTGCAGCAATAATGCATCACAGCCTCTCCCTGCCTCCCACTTTTTTGCCCAGATTCCCAGCTCCCTGCTGAGAACCTTTCCATGTGCCCAGTGAAGCTACAGTGCCACTTTACCTCTTCCATGACCCATGACACTTAAACCCTAAAACCTAAACTCCAAAACCTAAAACCCAGACATGGGAGAAAAAGGATATGGAATGGGTAAAAAAATCCCTCTTGAATCATATATATATATATTTAATGTGAAAAATTACAAAGCAAACAAACCCTGGATCTATATCAAAGCCAGCGGAATGAAAAGAATTTGCCTGGGGGGGAGTTGCCTTCCTATTTATACTATTTCAGCAAAATCAGGGGGTAAATTCTGCCCAGTGTCTCCAAGAGCCCTCCCAGGTAGTGCCAGACACCCAGGGGTGCAGGCAGCTTGTAGGTAAAACCCAGTAAAGGCTCTTCATGAGCAGGGCCTGAGTTACTTATCAGATCTCAGATACTGTACCTGAGTTGGAGGGGGTGACAATGATTTTGGCTCAATCCCTCCCAAGATGTGAGCTACTAAATCCGCAAATATTTGTCAAAGGTAAACAAAGAGAATAAGATTTACATAAGATGAAACACAGCAAGGAGCCACCCTGGAACGAGCTAAAGAGGGAAAACAGGCTGAAGCATGGAATGGATCCTCAGAGATCAATTCAGAGAGCAGGGCTGGGATGTCCTCAAGGGCAGCACCATGGGAATTCCGTGTGGAATATGATGATTTCCCTGGTAGGGCCTGTCAGGACCAGGGGAATCCTCTCCCCCTGCACATGTGGGGGTGCTGCCCCCCTGAGTAGAAGCTGGATGATGGGCATGTGTGTGATGGGAATGTGTGCAATGGGAATGTGTGTGATGGAACGTGTGATGGGAATGTGTGTGATGGAAGGTGTGTGATGAGAATGTGTGTGATGGGAATGTGTGCAATGGGAATGTGTGTGATGGAACGTGTGATGGGAATGTGTGTGATGGAAGGTGTGTGATGAGAATGTGTGTGATGGGAAGGTGTGTGATGGAAGGTGTGTGATGGGAATGTGTATGGTATGAAGGCAGCTTTCCTGTCTCACTGTTCACAGCTCCCCAGGTCACAGGGATTGGCCAGACAAGGAAAATAAAAGAATGAGGCTGCCTAAATAGGCAGGGAGATGAAGCCCTTGGGACATCATGTCATCACTGTAGGACAGAAGGGAACAGTGCCAAATTCCCAGATCTAACCAAAGTTTCTGACTGGTAACAGTGACCTGAAACACCCCCCTTTGCACTGCACAGGCATGTAAGATGCACATTTCCCTTTCCACCAGGTTCCCTTTTCCCACCAGCTCCAAAGACACTCTCTGTTCTCCCAGCAGGGACCCAGCATGCATCATATGCATCTTGAACAGCTTCCCTTCACCCAGAGGCAGGAGAAGGGATGTGGAATTTATGAGTAACCTTTTTGTTTTTCTCCCATGAACTGTTTTCAACATTTAGGAATCATTTTAATATTATGCAAATTGAAGTGACTTGGCTTCTAAATATCATGAAAAATGCCCACTCTAGCAGTCTGTGCCATATGGAAATTACCTCTGCTGAGATGCTGTGGAATAAATCACCATTAAGGGAAGGATGGATTGGCCAACAGTGAACAGCTGACACGCCAGAGGGGAGGTTTGTGGTTAACTGTGGTTTGCAGGTCATGGGGACCCCCAGGGTGGGTGCTGCTCCAGGGGAGGAAGGAGCAGGTGCTCCCCTAAAAAGGGCACTGCTGTGGGCAGGCAGGTTGTCTCTGTGCATTCTGGGCTGCCCATTCAAAGGCAGGTCCCAGGAAGTTGCAGGTTCCCTTTCATTCCAGCACAGAGAGATTTCGGCACGTCATGCTTAGGAAATGATTCATCTGGAGATGCTGAACGAGCTGGGCACCAAGTCAGGATCCTCAGAAACAGATGGTGATGGTGGAGCTGCAGCCTGGCATCATGAACACGGGTGATGGTCTTTGTCAGCCCTGCACTCTCCATCCATCCATCCATCCATCCATCCATCCATCCATCCATCCATCCATCCATCCATCCATCCATCCATCCATCCACCCACCCATCCACCCATCCGTGTGGAGAGGGCTGTGCTGGAAACCCCCTTAGCAAAGCTTGGACCAGGGGAGTGAGGAGAAGCTTCACCTCCTTGGCAGCACCCAAGAAAGGGTCAGTGGGTGCAGCAATGCCAAACCACGGGGTTGCACTTGTGGCCATGCACTCGCTGGTCCCCCTGTTCTCTGGGGTGGATGTAGGACCTCAGTGCAAAGATGCAGGATGAGACAGGAGTGGGTTGGGGGCTTCTTGGACCCCCCTGTGCCCTGAGCAGAGCAGCCAGTAGCTCCTGTTTGCACCGAGGGGCTGAACAATCCTGGTGGATTTGAAGTGGGTGGCAGGGAATGACAGGCAGGGTCCTGCCTGAGTCAGGCAGCCCCAGCACGGTCCCCTCCCTGTGTGGTGACAGGTCCCTGCATGTCACAGGAGCCACTGCCAGGTCCCTGCATGCCACAGGAGCCACTGCTGTGGGTCAGGGAGGGACAGGAGAGCCCGGCTGATGGGGGGACTGAGGCAGCAATGGGGATGCCACAGCCTGCCAGAACCCTCCTGGAAGGAGACCCAGAGCCCTGCCTGCTCCCTGGGCACTTGTGTGGAGCTCTGGGGTGTGCCCAGAGCCAGGCTGGTGCTAACAGGGTTTGGCCCTCAGCCCAGGGGCCTGGCAGGGGCTGGTGCTGGGTGCTCAAATCCCCCAAAACCCCATGGGCATCCACTCTGCACTGCCCTGTGGAGGGGCAAAGGTGTCCCCAGGGGACCAGCATCCCCCCAGGACACCCAGCTCAAGGTCTGGGGCTCCAGTGTCCTCCTTGCAAGGCTAGTGCATGGCCAAGCACGGCTCCTTGGCCTTATCTGTGCCATCCAAGGAGGAAGTTTGCAGGGTGGATTCCAGTGGGCAGGTAAACAGCGGCCAGATGGGACCCAGATACCTGCCTGGAGTCACCCGCCAAGCTGGGTTTGCACAGCCTGCATGCTTATTTGCTCTAGGGAGGGCTTTTCCCTCCATCAGACGTCAGCAGCAGTGCCAGGACGTCACCCCAGCAGCCCCGCCGGGCTCCTCCGTCACGCTCCTGGCCAGGTGCCTGCCTCCGGGGCGCGGGTGCTGGGAGGCTCTGCAGCTCCCCGTGCCACCCACCCAGGTACAGCAGCCTCAGCCCACACAGCCGGGCATCAGCACATGCCCAGGGCTCCCCCACTGTGGCCAAAAGGGCTCAGGGGGCCTTGGGTGCCCAGCAGTGCTGGGATTGGGGGGCAGGATGCACCATCCTGTCCCTGCTGGACCCTTTTGCTGCAGGGTGAGGGGTGAGGGGCTGCTGCTGACTCCTTGTGTGGCAGAGGTGGCTGGGCAGGGCCAGGCTGCTGGCAGCAGGTGCCAGGCATGCCCTGGCACACGTGTGTGTGCACCTCACACCCAGCCCTGGTCTGCAGTGCCACCAGGATGCTCCCAGCCCCGGTTGCGAGATCCTGTCTTGGCTCATCCAGCTTGGCCAGCTCACCTTTCTGCCACCACACCCAGAAAGCCAGCACCCTTCTCTGCCCCCAGGGGGAAACTGAGGCACGGGGATGGCAGGATCGATGCAGGGACATGGAGGGGAGTTGCTGGGGAAGGGCACCGAGTGTCACCCACCCATGGGACCAGAGCACCTCCGTGCCAGGGTGCTGCTGTGTTAGCCAGAACCCCGGGGCTGCTTCACTCCTGTCCAGTGGATGCTGCAGGGCTGTTTCTTCTCCAGGTTTCCATCTCTGCCCCCATCATTTCTCCATCCCCGCAGCCCAGGTCCCCGAGCTGGAACAGATTCAGGGCACGGTGCCCACCACAGCATCACCCACATTTCCCTGCCCTTTGCGTGGTGATGAATAATGCAGAGCTCGGAGGGTTCCTGGCTGCCACAGGACCAGCACCCCTGGGATGCTGCTCCCTTTGCCTGCCAGGGCATGGAGGGGAAACGCCAGGTCGGGACCCCATCAGTGCGTGTTTACTGTGCCAAGGGAAGCTGTAAATTCCCTTGGTCTAATTGAAAGCCGCTGCTGTGGGTTTGGCTTAATCCACCCTCCTCCTCCTCCTCCTCCTCCATTAGATAACGTCTCGCTGAAACCACTTTGCAAACTCACGGCATTCCTGTGTGCTGAGCACCGGGCAGCCGGCGGGACACGGCCACGGCCACGGCCACGGCCACGGTGGGGGCTCAATAGCTGCGGGGCCACTTCACAGCCACTGACTTTGCTCCTTCACACTCATCCTGCCTCGGTCCCATTCCTTCTCCCGGCTGGGAAGGGGTTCTGGCAGCAGGGAACAGAACAGACCCACTCGTGACACGTGGCGTGGATGGCACCAGAACGGGATGGATGGCTGGGGGTGGTGGGATGCAGCTAGGGATGTGCTGGGGGAACACCCCGAGGGTCCCCAGGAGAGGATTCAAAGGGGTCAGGTTGTAAAAAGATAAAGGGAAGCGTTTGGGGGAGGGGGGCAAAATCCGTGCAATAAACGGGCTGGGATGTTCCCAGAAGAGCCGGAGGGGAGAAGCAATGGGAACCTTCCCGTGTCTGTCTGTGCATCAGAGGGGGCAGCGCCCCTTCTCCTCTGCCCAGCAAAGGGAAACTGGGGCACAGAGCTGGGCAGGGCTTGCGGAGCGCTCAGAGCTGGGGGTGTTTGCGGGAAGCCTGTTCCTCTTTGGGGTTCTGCAGAACTGCCAAAGCAGGAGGAAACACGCAGGCCACGGAGAGGTCAGTGTGCCAGCGTGGATACCCACAGGAGCTCCCTGTCCCCTGTCCCCACCCTCACCCGGGGCCACCTGGGGGGGACCCCGCTGCCTCTCGTGAGGGGCACCCGGCACAGGGGGGTGTTTGCTTTGCCAGCGGAGTTCAGGCAGAGGCCAGGGCCGGCCAGGGCTGTCGGGGTGTCCTCCGGCCGCCGCTGACCTGCGAGGAATGCTGTGAGTCAGCGGCAAAGCATCCCCACGCCGCCAGCCCCTCGCCGAGCCTCCTGAACCTCCGGCGAGCTCAGAGTCCCGCAGAGTCCCGCAGCCCGGGCTTGGGCACCCTGTGGCACCCCGCAGAGCACCCCGGGGAGATGCGGTGCCCAGCCGGGGTGTGGACCCGGCGGGGATGCTGGTGCGGCGGTGGTGGCTGTCACGCCGGTGTGCGGGCACGGGATGGGACAGAAGCAGTGCCCAGCTCCGGGCAGGCCAGACATGAACTCAGCCTCTCCGAGAGGGAAGGGATGACGTGATGCTGGGAGGTCACCCGGGGCCGGGAAGCCGTCCCAGCCCAGCGCTCAGGGCTCTCCTGCTCGGCCACTTCCAGCTGGAGGGAGGGAAGGGGGAAAGATGCTTCGGGGGCAGGTCCTGCTCTGGTCCTTCCCCCAGGGAAGCCGGTGTTTTTGGCTTTATCAGCTCGCCGCAGCTCCGTGCCCGGCATTGCAGAGGAGAGAAAGGCTTTTCCCAGTGGTGTCTTATCGGGAACGCTGCTTTGTTCCAGGTCATGTTGCAAAATTAAAGAGGGACATGGCATTTGGGGGAAGAATTGCACATTCCTGGAAGGTTATCTGAGCACAGCACCTGCCCCTGGTGTGGGGCAGTGGGAGGTGGCAGGGGGCCAGGAGTGGGAATCCCAGGAGGGCACAAACCCCAGGGCATCCATCCCTCCATAAATGAGAACCCAGAGCTTGCCCAGCTGTGCCCTCGCAGCCTCCACAGCTGGGTACACCCTGAACTGGGAGGAACTGAACCCTGGGCTTCTCCTTGGGCACTGGGAGGGTACTGGGAGGACACTGGCTGCAAGTGGGAGCTGTGATGCTGAGAGAGGCACCAGCACTGGCTGTTTCCTCGAGAGCAGCCACTGCCTTTGCTTCCACCCAAGGAAACAGAGCAGGTTATTGAAGTGACAACTGTGGGACAGCAGGAACCTGGTGCCACCTCCTGTCTGTCCCCACTGCCAGGGCAGGAGACTCAGGAGGTGACAGGGAAAGGACAGCCAGGCAGTGGCAGGGGGCAGAAGGATGGTGACCTCCAGGGATGACAGTGGCATCATGAGCTCCTGCTTCTGGGAGCAGAACCATCTCCCCTGCCCGGGGCATCTCTGGGTCCAAAGTGCCACCCCAAGGGGCACTTCACCATCCCATGCCACTGCTCATCTTCACAGGAAGAGCAAAGACCCGATGCTGTTGTGACACCTAATGGCAGTCACTGTTATCAGACCAAGTGCCCTCCCATGAAGGCTCAGCTTGCCATGGGTTGAGGGATGTTCTGGTATCCCCCCCAGGCTGGTGCTGCTGGGCCTGGACAGGGCTGCCAGAGGGGTTTGGGAGGTGGAGATATCACCCCTTGGAAGGACAAGCCCAGGAGCTGCTTTTCCCCCCAATTCCTTATGGAAACACAGGCTGTGGTGTGCTGGTTGTCCTCTTGCCTCTTCCCAGGGAGTTTTGAACCTGCTGGCCACTTCCAGCCCCAGCCTGAGTGGTGCCTGCAGAGCTGAGAGGAACCAGGCAGGTGTACAGACAGGAGAAACTCCGACTGTTGCTTCTCAATCCTGCCCCCACAGGGAGGGAGAGGCAGGAGTGTGCCCACAACCACAGCACCAAACATCAGAGAATCCACACCTGAACACCACAGAGCAGCCCCGACTCCCCAAATCCTGCTGGTGGGGGAACGCCCTGATAAATCCAGCCCTGTCCTTGGGGAGAGGACATGTCCCCTTGCACCATGACACAGAAACCCCTGCTCAGGGGTTGCTGCAAGATTGCATCACCTGGGATGGAAAACTCATGGATCAGCCCTGAATCCAGTACTGAAGGGGTCAAACCCTTTCAGTTACCCAGGACCACCAACCCCAGACCCTCCTGTGCCAAGTCACATCCCTCATGGTCTTCTTTGCTCAGATCCTGCAGTGCTCTGGCTGCTTTCCAAACCCTCATCCCAGCACGCACTGGGACCTGCAGCCCCTCAGACCCCACCGGGGCAATGAGGGCTCCAGGACCCCCTTCCTGCTGATGGCAGAGTAGGATCCTGCCTGCCAGATCCTGTTATTTTTTGCTGGGTGCATCCTGCCCAGCCCAGGGATTTGGCATCCCAAAGGGCTGCAAGACCCTTTACCCCCGACACCCTCCTGCCAACCCGAGGCCATTCTGGGTGTGAGGGGTGTGGGTGATGCAGGGGGAGGCAGATTTCTGAGAATTTATCTACCAGACTGTACACCATGCTCACTACTACTTCTGTTCCGGGGAAGAGGTGATGGGGACACGAGCAGCACCCATGGGTGGCCCCAGGCAGTGCCACGGGCACGATGGGCAAACTGGGGCACAGAAGAGGAACTTTGGCTGGCCATGGGGGACACCAGGCAGGGTTATCACAGCTCTCTGAAGCAAACACTGAAGGAGGCAGCAATCTTAGCAGCTGCCCCTGGAGCTTGGAAAGCATCTTTTGGACTGGTCCAGGCTCCAGAGAATGATTCCTCGGAGCTCCCTTGCTGCCCGCCCCACCCCCGAGTTTCCACCCACCTTCAGGCTATTTTCCCTTCCTGAAGTGGCTCTTTGCAAGGCGGCTGGCAGAGGGGGGCACTGGCTTTAAGTGTATTTGATGGATAATTCCTCATTACTCTAATGCATTTGCAAGCTGGGATAATTGATGGATGTTTAACAGGATGCGTTTCCGACAGTCGGCTGGAGAAATGGACTCCCATTACTCCGCAAACGTTTCTTTTTACCATTGAACTCCTTTGTTTCAATTGATCCTTGCCTTTCCCATCACTCGCTGCTCATTAATAATCCCCAAAGCAGCTGCTTCCCCCCCTCCAGCTCCTCCCGACCTGCTATGCCGGAGGCTTTCGCAGGGGTTTGCAAGAGGATCTGGGAATTGCTGCAGGTTTTATAATAAACAAGATTTTCCCCCCCAAAAAAAAGTGTGGTCAAACCCTGAGCAGGGGCAGGGAAGGGCACGCCTGGGGTATCACCCAGGTCAATTAGAGTGATACAAGCTGCTTATCGAGGGGAATTTGGGGTGAAGAGTTGGCCGGTCTGCAGGGCTGAGCCGAGCCCAAGGGAGAGGTTGCTCTTTGGGGCTGGTATCAGCCCAAGCCAGGCCCGGAGCTGAGCCCTGCTCTGCCTGTAGAGCTTTTATCTGCAGCTCCCTCTGCTAGGGAAGGGCAGTCGGGGGTTATCGGCCCTGCCTGTCCCCTGACCAGGCCCTATTCCCACCTGGAGAGGGGTCTCTGTGTCCCCACCCTGCGGACCCACCCAAAGGGTCTGAGGTGTAGGTGACCACCCGAGCCTCTCCCACTTGTCAGAAGTAGCCTGACATTGAATTCCCCTGTGATTTCCTCAAGAAAGCCCTTGGCATGACTGTAGCAAGCAGGGTCCCTTCCTCGACTGGTGCCACCCCAGGCATGGCTGATCCCCCAGCCCAAAGCTGGAGGGCACTGAAACCCCCGTGTTCCAGGCTGCCAGGAGCCAGCAGTGCTGGGGGGATCCCAAGGGGCTTTTCCCCACAATGCTGAGCTGTTCCCATTCCCCATCCAGGTGCATCCCAAACAAAGGTGCTCCCTTGATGCTTCCCCTGCACTCTCAAGCTGTACCCTTGTGCAGCCCCATCCTTGGCCACTCTCACCCCTAAACCTGCATTTGGAGCTCACTCTCCCATTCCCCAGCAGACCTGAGATCGTGCACAACCATCCGTCCCATCCTACCTTCTCCTTCCCAGTTCCCCTCTCAGCTGGAGACAAACCTGCAGCCCCTTTCCTCTCTCACTCCCTCACATCACCCAGCCAGGACAGCCCCAGGGCAGGAGACCCTGCTGCCTCTCACACCATTCACATACCATGCTCTGACCTGACCCCGCAGCATCCTTCATCCTTCCAGCCCATTTCCCATCCACATCTTGCCCAGGATGGATCAGAAGAGCCTTGGCACAGGAGATGAGCATCCACAGGCCTGGTTCAAGGCAGAGTTAAAGAGAAAAAAGGGATAAAAAGAGAAAAAAAACACTAAAGCTCAGAGAGAAGAAAATCAGCTGGGGCTACTCAGGGTTTATATAGATCCCACGGGGTGGGAAAAGGGGGATTGGGCTGGATCCAGGCCAGCTGGGGAGATGGGATGGGACAGGGTTGTGGCACCTGCAGGGATGGAGATGGCTGGGATGGAGGGTGAAGATCAGGGGGTCCAGAGGAGATGTTCCTGCCCTGGGGTGCACTTAATGGGCTGAGGGGCCAAGGCATGGACCCACCCGATGGAGCCAGGCTGGGAGAACAGGAGAAACCTCAGTGCCAAATGTGCTGCTGCTGTGGCTGAAGCACAAGATTGAGACCCAGTGCTGCCCAAAACCTGGGCTGCACCCTGTGCTCTGGAGCCATTGGATCTGGGGGACGTGGCTGATCACCCCAGATCCCTGTGCCAGGGAGCAGCTGGCTGCAAACCCCCCCTGCCCGTCTGCACAGCCTGGGGAGGCAGTAACCTGCTTTTGGGGGGGCTCTGCCTCTTGAGGTCTCAGCTCAGGAGGATCTGGGGCCGTGAGAGGACCCCACAGGCCATGCCCACCCTCTTCTATAGGATTAGCACTCTGGCAGTAAATAACCCTCTGAGAAGGGATGAGCTCTGTGGGCAGAGATGGATGAAACCTCTCTTGCTGCAGAGGAGGTGCTGAGCAGGTGGGGGCAGGGTGGGACAGCAGGGACCAGAGCTCACCACCTCTCCCATAAAGCACATCCCAGATGCCTAAACCAGGCTCGTGCCCTGGAGATGCCCCTCCATGACTCTGTAGCTGCCCCACAAACACCCCCAGTCAGTCCTTGTCCTTCTGGGGCATTTCTGATGCAGGACCGGGCAAACCCCGGGTACACCTGGGGGGTCCCACCGAGCTGCCAGACATAGCTCTGATCCTCTCCTGAACTGCAGAGCCGGTCTTAAATCATCGCGGGAAGGCTGGTAAAAGCCTCAGTGCCTTCAAGCATGAAATACAAAGCACTCACCACCCCCTTTCAGCCTCTTCCCTGAGTGCCCGGCTCACCGCATGAAACCTTTTATATCCCCCCTCCCCGTTTCCCCCCATCAGCCCAGAGAGCGCCGGCGCGCCGCCAGCAGCACAATCCCAAATTGCTCCCTTTATTAGTGAAAAAAAATCCAGATAAACAGAGGAAAACCAAAGCTTCGATTTCCTTTCTCACCTCCAAAATGGCCTGGAGGGCTAAGGAGGAGAGTGGGGGGGCCAAAGCCGCCCCATGCCCAATGTTGACCCCAAACCCAAATGTGCCAAAGGGTTTGATTTTAGCGGGAAGGGATCAGGGAGGCATTTTGCAATGAGGGAGGGAGTGACTGCAGGTATGTGGGAATATCCCTGTCTCTGGATGAGCCTCTGGCAGAGCTGGGACCCACCAAGTCATCACAGCAAGAAGGGTTGGTGGACCCTGGCGATGCTTCCCCCAAGCAGGAATTGCATCGGGATGCACATCCCACCACAGTCCCATGGGGATGGAGGCACTGAGGGTGCCTCGGGCTGCTGGGGAGCATCACCCCTATATCCTGGTGGTGAGGAACATCACCCCTACATCGTGGTGCTGGGGAACATCACCCCTACATCCTGGTGCTGGGGAACATCACCCCTACATCCTGGTGCTGGGGAACATCACCCCTACATCGTGGTGGTGGGGAGCATCTC
>JAWWMP010000077.1:1991957-2029642 GCA_035047865.1 Dendrocincla tyrannina | reverse complement strand
GTACCTGTGGGATGGGGGTACCTGTGGAGTGAGGGCAGGTGTGGGGTGGGGGTACCTGTGGGGTGGGGGTACCTGTGGAAGAGGGGGTACCTGTGGAATAGGGCGTACCTGTGGGATGGCGGCAGGTGTGGAGTGGGGGTACCTGTGGGATGGGGGGCACCTATGGGATGGTAGTGGGATATAATGGGATATAATAGGGGATCGGGACCCTGGTGTAACAGGGGGATGTGGGATCCTGTGAAGTGTGCCTGTGGGATGGGGATGGCTGTATACAGAGGCAACAGGAGGTCCTGTGTGCTGCGGGCACCTATGGGATGGTACTGGGATATAATGGGGGGTCCGGACCCCAGTATAAAGGGAGGAGGTGGGTGCCTGTAGGGTGCCCCTATGGAGATCCCCATGGGCTGGGGATCACTATGTACAGCTCCCCTGTTATAACAGGACCCCCTGTGCAGTGGGAGGCACCTGTAGAGTGGGGAACCCCCATATATAATGGGACGGGGTCCCTGTGTATGGTTGGGGTCCCCATATATAAGAGGGAATCAGGACCCCAGTATAATAGGAGGAGGGGGATTACTGTTTATTGCCCCTCCTCTGACAGGGGATGGGGTCACCTTGTACAGTGGGGACCCCTATAAAATGGGGGGTATGAGGATCCTCTCTGTAGTGGGGCCTCCCATATAAGGAGAGATGGGAATCCCCTCTATATTGGGAATCCCAGGAACCTCTGTAACAGGGACCCCCAAAATGGGAGGGTGTACATTCCAGGGGCTTTGGGAACACCAGGTTAGGGACGTGCTCATGGGGTTTCTCATGCAGGTTGGGCATGAGCCACTACCTCCAACTGTGGGAAGAAATGTGCTGGGAAGGAAAGTCCTGTACCTGCCTGGCTTCTTCACCTACGGTGAGTGAAGGTCCCTCCCTGCCAACACTGCTCCAAAACAGCCCTGCAATAACCTGCCCCCCCACCCTGCTCATTTGTGTTGTAGATGGAGCCCTAAAGGGACAGAAAGACCAAGAAAAGGGAAGGTAATATGTTTAGAAGGGGGAAAAAAGTTAGTATTTTGCTCTCTTTGTGGGTGGAGCAACATGGGAGAGGTGGGTGGATACTTTGTGGCCTGCTGTCACAGCAGGTTTGCTGTGGGGAAAGGGGATGCACAGTCCTGAAAGCTGAGTTGGGCCAATCCCAAAACCTCTCAGCAGCACCCATGGGGTGAGGACCAGCACAGGAGCAGTACAAGAGCACTGCAAACCCGCCCTGGGACACCTGGGGCTGGAAACACTCTGGTGGGTGCCCTTTGGAAGATGTATTTCCAAATAGATGGACAGTGTTGGGTGATGGAGGGAGACAGAGCCCATCTGGCTTTGCTTGGACAGCACCAGATGGGGAGCTGGAACCATCAGTACCCACCAGCACACACAACCCCACAGCACAGTGGGTTGTATCCCTCCTTGTTCTACCAGGGAGAGACTGGATCTCTTGGCTTTTCTTGTGACTGGAGACCTGAGGAAGTTTACCTGTGAGGAGGTGGTGGGGCAGGGACTGAATGTGGGTTTGTGAGATCCATGTTAGTCCTGAATGTGACCCTTTGGGGTGGAGGGAGAAGGTGACACCATACAGCACATGGGATCATCCCTGGTGATACCACACTGCACATGGGATGTTCCCTGGTGACACCACCTGGGATGGTCCCTCCTGACCCTGGTTCAGTCCAGACTAGCCCTTTCAGGTGAGCAAAACCATCGAAAGATGAGAAGTAGCCCAAAACACTGGCACTTTCCTTCTACTTTAGACAGATGACTGGGAATAAGGATTCTTGGCCTCCTGTATGAAGCTTAGGTAGGACTGTTACAATAATAAATCACTTATGGTGGGACTGGTGTGGTTTTGGCTGAATGCTGGAGGTGTTTGGGGTGTCTGTCCATGAGCTGACCCCTTCCTGACTGACAGCAGCCTGGTGTTTTCTCACCCAGCCAGACACATCGTGGAAGTGGATGGGAAAAGAGGCCTCTTCCGTGGTCTGACTCCTCGCCTCATCTCAAGCACTTTATCAACCATCACCAGGGGGAGTGTGAAGAAGGTAAAGGTTGGATTCTCTCTCCATTAATCACCTCACTGGGTCAGTCAGTGCTACTGCAGCAGAGCTGGGAGCCTGAAAGTGCCTGCAGCCAGCCAGGACTGCACGTGGAGGACTGATGCACCCATCCCTCTCCATGTCCAGAGGGCTTGGAATAATCCTCCAGCACCCCGATCCCCAAAACTTTTTTATTTTAAAACAATTTTAGTTTAATATGAACATTCCCTTGTTTGTCAGCAGTTTTATGACCCCTCTCTTCCTCTATTTTACTTTCCACCCTTGCTTCCTTCTCCTGTGTTCCTTCTTGCCTGTTTGTCTCCTCCCATCTAGAGCACAACTGTTCGTGGTTTCCCCCTGTTCTCAGACACTGAGGGTTTGTGGGCCAGCATCTCCCAGCAGTTTTGACCATGTTTTTTCCCTCTCCTCTCAGGCTTTTCCACTGGAAGACATGGAACACGTGTCCAACAAGGATGATGTGAAAACTTCCCTTAGGAAAGTGGTCAAAGAGGTGAGAAGTGGATATTGCACGTTAATGAGTGATCAGGGAGATCCCACTGGGGATATGCCTGGAGAGCAAAGGAGACTTAAATTGTAGGTGTGATTATTTGGAGAGGAACTTGGGGTGAGAAATCTGTGGTGTTTTGTAGCCATTCTGTGTCCATCCATTAAATACTTCATAGAAACAGAGATTTGCCACAAAGAACAGATTTCAAGAGGGACCCCAAATTGCTTTCCCCACCCTAAGGGAAAGGGCGTGATGTGTGCAGGTGGAGCAGCACAGTTTTTAATACAGCTTGGTTTGTTCTCCCCTTCCCAGACATCCCACGAGATGATGATGCAGTGTGTGTCCCGCGTTGTGTCCCACCCGCTGCACGGTGAGTGCCATCCCTCCTCCTGGCAGCCCCTCCAGGCTGGGCATCACCCCAAACCCTGTTTACTCACACCTCTCTTATCATACAAGGCTGATGCCTGGGTTGGCCTTCAGGGACTAATCTAGCTGAGTGATGAGCTGCTCTCTTCCCTTCATCCAAGAGCTTGTTCCAGAGATCCTGTTGAGTGATGAGCTGCTCTCTTCCCTTCATCCAAGAGCTTGTTCCAGAGATCCTGTTGGGGTTAGGGCCAGTAGCAGCCTTTTAGTACCTAAAGAGAGCTGGAGAGGGACTTTTTATGAGGGCCTGGATGGACAGGACAAGGGGAATAGATTCCCACTGCCAGAGGGCGGGGTTAGATGGGATATTGGGATGGAATTCTTCCCTGTGAGGATGGTGAGCCCTGGCACAGGTTACCCAGAGAAGCTGTGGCTGCCCCATCCCTGGAAGCGTCTAAAGCCAGATTGGACAGGGCCTGGACTAATGGAAAGTGTCCCTGCCTGTGGCAGGAGGTTTGGAAAAAGATAATCTATGAGGTCCCTTCCAATCCAAACCTGTCTGTGATTTTACAAAATCCTTCCTGCCGATTACAGGAAAAGCACCAGTTTCTAATGAGTCTTGCAGTGATGAGGAGCACTGAGAGGAGCTGGACATGCTGTGCATTGAGGGAAGGGAGAGCAGAAGGGTCAGGTTGCATTTTCCTTCACATCCATTGCAAGCCAAACTGGATTTTTTTTGTTTATCAGCCCTGTGTTTCTTTCCTCCCAGTGATCTCCATGCGCTGCATGGTCCAGTTTGTGGGCCGGGAAGTCAAGTACAGGTGAGTGGCTGCAGCTCTGAAGGGCCTGGGGGTCAGGGGTGCCAGATGCTCCCATGCCATGAGAAATACAGCAACCCAGGAGGTTTGGGAGAGCCAAAAATGAATCTGAGCTGTGGTTAGAGGGTGGGGGACTGCAGGGTGAAGGGACAGGGGAGGGCTGGGCTCTGTCCCACCTCTGGTCCACCTCAGCGAGTCTCCTGCCTTTTTCCTTTAGGTGTTAGTGGAAAGGGAAGGCAGCAGGGAGGCAGAGTAGATAATACAAAGCATTGCAGGATTTATCCAAGTCTTTTCCAGCAATATCTGCCCCTCTGCAGCCACAGGATTGCAGCTAACCCGTGGCAGCCAGCAGGAGTTCCCAAAGGCAGGACAGAGTCCTAGGGCTGAGAATCAGCTTAATCAAACCATATTCTGTGCCATGGTTGTGGCACTTGTGTCCACTCACACAGAGCTCTTGTACCTTCAGCACTAAACAGTAGTCTGCAGGGTGAGTGCTGTCCCTGCTGTCATTGCAGACTGGCAGAGGGCAGGCACGACCTTCCTTCCCTCAAACCTGGTTTGAGGAGGATTAGCTGCCTTCTGCTGGAGTGATGTCTGGGGAGGCACTGCTGTGGCTGGGGGCTGTGTGTGGAGCTGCACAGGGCAGGGGTGGAACAACCCCTGCACACTCACAGCTCTTTTCCTTTCTTGGCAGTGGTGTGTTCAGTGCCATTGGCAGGATATTTAAGGAAGAAGGCATCCTGGGATTCTTTGTGTACGTGAGTTGTTTAAATATTTCCTCCCTCAGTCCTAAGGCACCGATGGCTCTCCTGGCTGCTCTGCCAACCTCAGCCTGAGCCACACTGAGCTGAAACCTTGTCTGACCAAGGGACTCTCACATCACTCCTGTGAGCACAGATTAAATCTGTGCCTTTGACAGTGCTCCAGTTTGACCATTAAGTTTGCCCCAGATCTTATCTTCAATCAAACCGTCAGAGCCCAGAGGAAATACTGTATTTGTTCTTACCTTTCTTTTTCCCTTGACACTTCTTTGTGTTTCAGTGAACCATTTAAAGCATTTGTTTGTGCAACAGGCACCAAGATTGAGTGCAACAATAAGACCCCTTGTTGAAATGAAAGCCAGGGCCTTGATCAGCAGCACATTTCTCTGCAGGGCACCCTGGGTGCTTGTAATGAGCTGGTGGCAGCAGGTTTACCAGTGTGGTGGGAGTGTGATGCTGCCTGGACCAGGAGGAGCTGAAAGGTGCTTCCAGCTCAGTGTGGCAAACTGGTGGCATCACTGCAATGGAAGTTTAGTGGACACCTTTTTGCTTGAACCCTCAATGCTTCCTGCCTTTCTTTTTCTCATCTACATAAACGCAGTACCACCTGCTGTCTCTGCTTGTGGTGGGGAGATAACTCACTTTATAATGTCAATAAGAGTAGAGGCAGCTCTGAAATTTCAGGAGGGGTTTTTAGGATGCCTTTGGCTCTGCAATTACAAACTATGGGCCTCCAGATGAAACAGGAATGCATCAGGAAGAGGGAAGCAATCAAGGGGACAGGGCCAAGGGTCTGCAGAGCCCTCATCCTTTGAGTGTCACTGCATTTTCCTTTGGCAGCCAGCAGCTTCTCTGCTGAGCTGTGCAGCTCCAAATATCTTCCATCAAATGCAGGTTCCTCTGGGCTGGTCCCTGTGTGTGGGGTTTGGTTGGAGCAGCCTGCCCACAACCCTCCACCTCCCAAGGAAGTGATATGAAAGCAGCCGCCACATTCCCTTCCATCCACATAAAATAAACACTCCTGGTCGCCTAATTAAACTTAATAGTTCACAGGAAAGGCTTTAAAACAACCCAAATTGTCTCAGGAGGGCTCTGAAGTTCTGCATGCTCTAAAACACTGTTAGGAAATCCCACTGCTGTGAGGGGAACACAAACTGCCTCTGAAGGACCAAACTGCTGAGTTTCTCCTCTCAGCCCTCCTGGTGCAATCCCAGCACATCCACTGCCTTAAAATCCTCACAGTGCACTTGTTTCTCGTGGCCTTATAACCCCTGCACAGCACTAACAGGGGCACACACTCTCTGAACGAGTGCCTGGCTAGAGATAAAGACTTTTCAGGGGATGGATTTATCTCCCTGCCCCTCCTATCTGCAGCAGGCTCCTGCCAGGCCAGAAAAGTGTGCCCTGAGCTCTGAAACTGCTGGGCATGGTCAGCTCAAAGGTGGTTTGTCCTGCTAGGTCACATCACTGTGCATCATTCAGGCTTCATCTGCCTGCTGCTGTTCCAGCTTTTCTTAATTTTCCAAAAATATTCCTAGTCTAGATCTTGGACGTGTGTGAAAATTGTACCACTCACTTTGTTACGTCAATAATAGTAAAGGCAGCTCTAAAATTTCAGAAAGGGGTTTCAGGCCTGATGCCTTTGGCTTGTTGGGTATTTTAATCCCTTTTTGCAGCTCTCTCAGACCCCTGGTCTCCAGCATTCCATCAGCACAGGGCCAGCATTGGTCATTATTTTGGAGGAGAGAGGGATGGGATCCTTATTGCAAGTGGAAGAAACGATCCAGTTCTCTATCAACGCATGGGTGAGGTTTTCTTTACGTGGCTGCCCTGGCCTAGCCTTCTGTTTCTGGACTTCATTAAGCCCTCATCATATCTGCAGCAGCTCAGGGGCCTCAGACTTGACTTTGAGTTAGAGAAAGGATGTTTTTTATAAAGGCTGAAAGCCAAACACAAAGCAGACCATTTCTTTGGGACCACAGAGCTTTGATTTCTTTGTCCTTTCTGCTGCTCTCACGTCTCACATCTTTTAAGTCAGCGGATCTTCTGTTGAAGATTTCGGCTGTGCTTGGCCCCTGAGACCTCAGCTGCATCCCCAGAGCTGCCAGAGCCTTGACAATACCCAAGTTGTCTCCAAAAATTGCCAGCCCAGCACGCTGGATCAGAGTCCCAGCTGCTGCTCTGCTGCTGCAGTGACCACAGCAGGAAACAAAACCGGTCCCCTGCTCCAAGAGTCAGTGTCATATTTTGTGAAGGAACAAATAAATCTGCTTGGAGGTGGCTCTTTCCAACCCAACAGACACTCCTGTGGCTCTCAAACAGGCTCATTTTCAGAAGAACTGACCACATTTGCTGGTGAAACACAAGTGTAACACACACCTGGATCCCTTTGTGGTGGAACAACCCCTGCAGAAGCAGGAAACCTGTGCTCGATGGCTGCACTGGTGCAACAGATGCTGCCAAAGCACCAACAAACTGGAGAAACCCTTTGAAACGTTTTTTTTCCTGTTTTTAGTGCCAGGGGCTGGGGGTGCTGATGCTGCTGGGAGCTCAGCGTGTTGGTGGGAGGCATAAATCAAAGCACTGTGCTCCTGGGGGGGCAGCATGGACTGGGAAAAATCAGAGGGACACGAGTGCTGCCCCAGTTAATCCCGCTTTGCTGTAGAGTGGGTTGTGCAGGAACAACGCCCCTCATTTTGATTTCTAAAAGAAGGGAGATTTCACAAAGAGATGAACTTCTCATTCTGCATCCGAAAGAGCATCTGCAAAAATGGAAACCATTTCTGTGCCTAGCTTGGGTTTCTGAGCAGGAGTTGGGCCAAGGAGGGATTTGGGCTAAAACAAGGGGACTTGAGTCATGCCCAAACAACAGATCCCAAAAACTTCTCACTCCAGAGCTGAGTGAAGGCTGAGAGATCTCTTCCCTGAAATCTTCCCTTCTTCCCTTCAGTTCCTCCCAAAATAAAGATGCATTTTGGGGAGTGGGTTTCCTCTGTTCTGGTGGAGAGGAAGGAGGAGGGCTGGGCACCTTGGAAGGTGGCACTGGGTCCCTCCTGCACCTCACAGCTGTCCCTTTGCTCTTGCAGTGGTTTAGTCCCTCACATCCTGGGGGATGTCATCTTCCTCTGGTGCTGCAACCTCGTGGCTCACTTCATCAACACCTACGCAGTGGACGACAACGTGAGTGGAAGTGCCTGGTGGAGGGTTTGGGGTCTGGACCAAGCACATGGAAGTGCTGCTGGAAGGAATTTCTGGGAAGCAGGGGCTAATTTCATGGAGACACTTGGCTTTGGGCTGAAGGTGCTGTCTCTGCTCCACCTGCAGTTCGGGGGATCAGATTTGACAGCAGCTGCCTTCCCAGATTCACAGCTGGGGTGCAGTGTGGTCACTGTTGCTTTCTGCCTTGTTCCCCTGCCCCACTTTGCCTCGGGCTCGGGGGTAATGTCACACGCAGACTGTGACAGCCTGGTGTCATCCCCCTCCTCCACAACCCCTGTGGTTTCTCTTTGCAGTTCAGCCAGGCATCGGTGATCCGGAGCTACACAAAGTTCGTGATGGGGGTATGTAGGCAATTGTCTCATCCTTTCCCCTCTTCCTGCCATCTGGGGGGGTGAGAGATTGTGGTCAGGGGGCAGAGACTCGTCTGTACTTTACGTCCAAATGAGGATAACGTGCAAAAGCTGGAAATAGCTCTTTTTTTTTTGCCATGGTGAGCATTAGAGAGGCTGCTGGTTTTCTGTGCTTTCAGATCGCTGTGAGCATGCTGACGTACCCATTCCTTCTCGTGGGAGATCTCATGGCAGTGAACAACTGTGGGTATGTCCCTCACGCTGAGATCTAAAGATTTCCTTTCCTTTCTTGCAGCCCCTTGTTTGAACCTGCTGCTAACGACCGTAAAGCTTTCCTACAGACCCATAAACTCTGTGGCACCTCGCAGAGCTGGCTCGTTTCCTGTCCCAGGTTGCTTATAATTTTAGATCAGAGGGCACAGACATGAGCAGCAGAAAGCTCAAGTGGAGAGAAATAGGGAGAGTTGTGGTGGTGTGGCCCAGTCTGAGCTGCACTGGAGGCAGAGGGATCAAAGGGGCTGTGCTGGCTCCAGGGAGGGGCACGAGGGAAACAAAGCTCCTATTGCAGTGATGGGTGCAGGCAGGAGCAGGACCAGGCTTGCCTTCCCAGTCCCACTGCTGCAAGAAATCCTCTGCATTCGTGCTCATGGGAAGGGGATCCAAGCAGCTGGTGTGGTGTTTTCTCACCATGTGCTGGCTCTTGAAGGTGTAGATGCAGTGCTGGACTCCTGACGTATCCAGGTAACGCTCCGTGTTTGTGCACTCCCGGGGTAATTAAGTGACATGATCTGGTGCATTGTAAATAAGGAGCTGGTCATTTGGCTGCCAGCCCGGCATGGACACTGCTTCTGTGTCCTCCCTTCACTCACTGCTGCTCTCCTGTTACCTCTCTGGATAACCTGACATCCCTCTCAGCTGTTTCTTGTTGCCACGCAGGTTGCGTGCCGGCCTCCCTCCCTACGCTCCTGCTTTCACATCCTGGATCCACTGCTGGAGGTATCTCAGTGCTCAGGTGAGGGAGTGGGGCACACACTGTGCTTTGGGCTCCCTCTGCTCCTTCCCAAGCTCTCCAGCATTGCCCAAAAGGGCTGCACCCTTGATGTGCTCTGTAACCTGCTTCTATCCCTCCAGTCTGCCACTGGTACCAGCCCTGGCAGTGCTGGCCTGCCCTTTACATGCCCTGAGCTTGCAGCCTGCAAACTTTTAGCCTGTGCATTGCAGCAAAATGTCTCTGCCCCTCTCCATTCATCACTCCTGGGGGAGATGCCCAACTGCAGCACCCACAGGGCTGAAACCCCACTTTCTCCTGCACAGCAGCCCAACAAGGTGCCCAGGCCTTTCAGCCCTGCTAAGTCAGTCCCTGCTAAACCAGCTGCAGTTCCCTGGCTGGGTCTCAGCACGGCTGCCCTGACCTTGTGCTCTGCTGTGCTCCTCAGGGGCAGCTGTTCCGTGGCTCCAGCCTGCTCTTCCGCAGGGCTCCCATCGCAGCCGCCTCCTTCCCCATCGACTGATCCTCGCCAGGGGCAGCACCTGAACGTGGGCTCCTCCAGAAACCCCGAGCTTGTTTCGATATATGTATATTTCTATTTTCCAATCCGAAGTCCATGGTGCCAGGACTGACACCTCCTCTCCAGCAAGGCCAGCAACAGACTGGCTTCTGGACATCTGGCTTCAGGCTCCAGCTGGACCAAAGCTCCATCTTCATGGCTGTCTTGACTGGGATGTGTAGCAGAGGGAGCAGAAGGGCCTTGTCTTGTCTCTTTGGTCCAGGCTGTAGGTCTGGAGTCACTGGGGAAGTCCAGGAATCCAGAAAATGCCCAGGTGCTAAAGGAGCCAGCCCTGAGATGCAGAGACAAAAGACTGCTTCGTGCTGCCTGAGCTGAGAAGCAGCAGGAAATGCAAGGTCACCTTGCTGTGAAGGTTATCCCAGGTGACCAACCTCCTGCCTCATCCTTCCTGGAGAGGGCACACCTTGGTGTGGCAGGGAGCTCATCCTGGGCAAGGTCAACCTGGGATCCATAGTTAAGGTTTGAGGGTACCTGAACCCCCGGGAGCACCCCACCTCCCACGGGTGTGAGGGGGAACTTATAGGATCAGAACAGAAAAGGGAAACAGAGTCCCACTACAAAGAACAGCAGAGTCCCAAAGAGACAGGTACAGTTCAGCCCAAGGCAGTGATGGGATGTGGACACAGAGAGGGCACTTGGGGAGGGATGTGCACTGCAGTTGTCTCTGTTTTGGGAAGGATTTTTGTATTTAGGATATGCCCAACAGAGCTGCTGGTGTGGGCTGGGCAGGGTGGGAGGGATGCTGGGTTAGACTGGCCTGTCTGCATTGATGGGCATCTCCCAGGGAACAGCACCACAAGCCCTGCTGGGCTCCAAACCCTGGCACTGCCCCTTTGCTGGTGGACATGGAGGCACTGGATGCTGGTGCTGCACACAAAGGGCTCCCTTGCAGCAGGGCCCCATGGCCCAGGAGTAAAGGAATAAACCTGGGGCTGGCCAAAGGCTCATGAGGCATTGGGGTAGAGGGCTCAGAGGAGCACTCTGTGTGTGTAGCAGAGCTCCCCAGTGGCAGCAGGGCAGGATTTACACTCAGACAAGAGGTTTTTGCACCAGTCTGTGCTGTGCTGGCAGCCAGGCAGATTTCCCCCATTTTGGTTCCCCCACGAAGCAGTCTTTTGCACAGAGGTGATGCTGCACATCCTGGGAAGAGGGTCTGGGGGTCTGTGAGCAGGTTTGTGTGTGCTGCAGCAGCACCAGCTGAGGCCACATCTCATCCTGGTCCTCTGGGGACCCCGGCCTGCCATCACACAGGGGTTTTCTCCATCAGACAGGGTCGATCCACACTTCCCAGCCGGGGCTTGCAGGATAGTGGTGGTACATGCTGGGACTGGCAGTCCCCACCCAGCTCCCTTTGGTGTCGTGAAGTTGGTCCTGTCTGTCCTTCCTCCCTTCCTTCCTCCCTCCCTCCCCATTTGTGCTAGAGTAACAGAATTAAATAATGCATGGACCTGTTCCCTAACACCAGAGATGATTTCAAAGAGGTTTTAATTATGCTCCAAAATACAGCTTTAAACAACTCTTGGATGTTCCTTTGTTTTCTTTTTAAAGTGTGATTTTTTTTCCCTGTATAACAGGCTCCCTCACTCAGGGAAGGTTTCAGTTTAAGACAGACACTTCCTTTGGTCTTTTCCCCAAAGCAGTGGCTGAACCAGCTGTTACAAAATCAGTTTCCCCCTCATTTCCCTTAAGTCCACGGAAGGTCGGCAGGTTTAGCCTGAGCAAACTGCATTGGGTGTACCTGGAGTGAGGCTGGAGGCAGCAGAGGGCTTGGCTGCATGAAACAATATGGAATTAGGGTGTTGGAGCTAAAATTGACCCTTAGGTCTTCGGGAAAGGCTGTTGGAGACCCTTTGCTGATGTCAGACCTGTCAGGTGGGCTCAGCCACTTCATCTGCCCTCTCACAGCTCTCAGGATCCTCACCCACCACCAGCCTTTTACCACATTAACTGATTTCTGGCCTGTTCCAACACTGGGCAGTACATCTCCCACATCACACACCACCTGCTCAGGAAACATGTACTTTTACCCTCCAAATTCAGGCCACTTTCTGCTGGTCACATGCCTGTGAAAGCTCCTGCAGCTCGTGCACAGCCTGGCTGCAGCCCCTGCATTGAAAAGTGCTATTTCCTGTCCTTTGAGGAATTTGCTTAAGGAACTCACCTAAGGAATTTACCTAAACCTGCACCAGGGCAAGCATCCCACCAGTAATTTCAGCCCGGTTCTCCAGGACCCACAAACTTTGCAGCAAACACAACACTTGAATATATTTTTTTTCGTTCAGTTTAACTGAAAACCAGGTTTCAAAGCGTTCAGTGTGCTGCCTTACCTTGAAGCAGGGGCTGCCATTCTTAGGACGATTAAATATTTCCTCACCTCTTCCCGTTTCTATCCCTGGTTCTTCTCATCCCACACTTCATTTGAGGCGTCCCACCACAAGGACAGCGTCTGCACCAGGAGCAGGCAAGGAGACAAGCCAAACCCTGGCTGGGCATCCCTTCAATTGCTGCCCCCATTAGCAAGTGTTTGGCCGTGCAGCCGGTGCTAAAAGCAGCTCAGCCGATAAGGGACGGGGCCCCATTCCCACAGGAAAGGGCATCCAGGGTGAGCCATGTGCTCGGGAGAACAAATGGAGGGCTGGGAGGAGGAGGTTTGGGTCTGGCGCCCAGGGATGGAGCCGGGGATTTCTCCCACCAGCGCTCCTCTATCCACCCAGGAAACAAACTTGTGTTTAAATATTGACTCTCCTGCACAAAACTGCGATGGGTGGGGATCGCTGCCTGCACGGCTTTATCAGCCTTCAGTGGAAAACAGAGATTGCTGGGACTTTGGCCTCGTCTGCTCCCAGCTGCCTGGGGGAGAGGGGAGGCAGTGACCGCAGCAGGGAGAGGGAATCTCAGGTCAAGGCTGGTCTGTCTCTGCAGAGCTTGGATGCTTGGCTCTGGCAGGGTTTAGGGAGCAGGGTCTGGCAGGGTTTAGGGAGTGGGGTCTGGCAGGATTTGGGGAGCAGGCTCTGGCAGGGTTTAGGGAGCAGGCTGTGGCAGGGTTTAGGGAGCAGGCTGTGGCAGGGTTTAGGGAGCAGGGTCTGGCAGGGTTTAGGGAGCAGGGTCTGACAGGGTTTAGGGAGCAGCGAGATGCTGCTGGAGCCTTAGTGCCCAGGGAAGTGCAGCATCGTGCTCCCCTTTCCCCTGCAGGACCATCCTGCTAAGGACCTTTCAGTTCAATCCAAGCTGCTCTCCCGCTGTGGAGCCAGGAGGGAAACATCCCAGCAAACCTCTCCTAGTGACCGTACAGTGTCTCCATCACCCTGATGCTGGGCAGCAGGAAGGGCAGGGGCTGCCAACCCCCCTGGCAGTGACAGAGGGCCCTGTCCTACAGCCATGGATGAGGAGGTGCCCTGTGGCACCACTGCCCTCGCTAAGGCTGTTTGTGCTGTTCCCCCGCAGCGCCGGGCTCCATGTAGGCAAATAATTCCTTTAAAAAAACCCCAAACACACATATATATATATAAAATAATAACCCTCACAGAGGAGATCCTGCCACCGGCATGGTGGGACCGGTTGGTGCCAGGAAATGCTCAGGGTGGGGACTTGGACCAGACCCAGGCACCAGTGGCAAGGTGGCCCTGGACCTGTCCCCTGCCTTCACATGGCCCCATCCTTGGGGGCAGCGGGGTGGCCCCGTCCCCTGGGATGGCCTTCACCTGAAGAAGGGGTTTTGGAGGAGCCAGGTCCTGCTGGATTGTCCCCCCTGGGCAAGGGAAACCGTGGCTGGAAACAAGGAGAGGCCACGAAGGGCACAATGGGAAAGCTCGGCACGGTGTCCTGACCTGCCAGGCTGGCAGTGGCAGCTCCGTCCATCGCTGATCACTGGTAAGAGGATGGGAAGAACAAGGGGGAGCTGATTTCCATGCCCTCCCTTGCCTGCTTTGGGCCTTTTTGGGGTGGAAATTCCCCCAAATCCCCCCAAAATGAGCAACCCTGTCCCCTCCTGGGATGACAATGCTCTCGGGGTGAGCCAGTGGTGTTTTCCCCACCCTGAGCAGACCTGGCCCTTTCGGCAAAGAGCTGTCAGCACGAGGTCAGCCAAGACTCCATCCCCTGTGACCACCGTGGCCACCCCACACCTCCCTTGGCACTTCACACTGCCGGCCCCCCATCCCAGGGGGAGAAGCTGGAGGGGGGAAAATCCCCCCAGCCTTAAACCCAGCTCCTGTCCCCATGCCCAGGAGTGCCGAGGGGCCGCATCGCTGCCGCCGTTCGAGGCGCCGGCCCTCTCTGGCACATGTGAATGCTCTAATCCCTGGGAATGGAGTTTCTCCCTTAAAAAGCCGCCTGCGCTCTGCAGCTCTTGTCAAGCTGCCAGAGGAGGCCGGAGCAGCGTCACACGCCGCAAAGTTTTCCAAGGCAGGCGAGTGTCTGGGGAGAGGGGACAGGAGAGGGGACAGGACTGGGGAGCGACGCACGCACGCTGCGGGACGCGCACATGGACAAACCTCCTCCGGCTCCCTCCGGCTCGCATCCCGGCGTTTATTATTTTGATTTTAACCTCCTTTCCTTCTTTTTTTTGGAAGAACAAAGACTTTGGGGTGGGTTGGCGCGGTCGTTTTTCGGGGGTTGGCGTGGGTGGGTTGTGGCTGGAGGTGGAATGGGGTGGAGGGGGGAGGTGATGGCTTGAATGCGAGAAAGTCCCAAATTTCCCCCGGCTGAGTTGTGTGAAACTTAAAGGAGGAAAGGCGGGGAGGGGGGAGAGGGGGGGAAATAATTAAAAAATAAAATATGATGACGTCACTCGGAGCAGGGGTGCCTTCCCTGCTGCCTGTCAGATGCGCCTGAAAAGAACAGGGCAATAAAACAACAGCCGCCTCTGTCTCCCTCGTTAAACACGGCACTAATTGGATGTTAATTTCTCCTTGCTCTTCTCGCTGCTCGATTGTGAAGGCTCTGCCCGGCTCTCCCTTTCTCGCTTCCTTTCTTTCCTGTTGCAATGCTCTTGGCAGCTCTCAGGGACTCCGGACTGTGCGCTCTCCTCCTGCTCGTGGACTGGAATAATTCAGGAGCTGGGAGAATTAAAAGAGACGAACGGTTCAGAAACGGGGCGGGCGTGATGGATTTCGAGAGCCGGGCTAATCTCCCCGATTCCCCTGCATTGTCCTGCCGACTTGGAGCTATTCTCTTCCCCCCCTTTTCCCTTCGCGTTGGGTTTGGGCTGCCGGGCGAAAATATATGTCTCAAAAAAACAAAAACCCAGTGGATAAAGGGCATTAAAAAGAGGGGGGATAAAAGGCTAAAAAAAAGGGGGGGGGAGGCTTAAAAAAAAAAGGAAAAAAAGGGAAAAAAGGAGGGGGGAAGGGAAAAAAGGGGAAAAAAGGGAAAAAGGGGGAAAAAGGGAAATAAACGGGAAAAAAGGGGAAAAAAGGGGAAAAAAGGGGGGGGAAGGGGAAAAAAGGGGGGAAAAAGGGAAAAAAAAGGGGGAAAAAAGAAAAGGCAGTTTCAATGACGACAAACCCCCAAACCTCCTCCCAGCTCCCCCCGTCTCGCCTAACCCCTGCGTGGAAAGAGGATTTTAGGGAGCCAGAGCAGGAAGTTGTTGTTGTTGTCGGTGTTGCCCAGGTCATCCTGCCGGGGTGCGTGTGCGGGGGGCTCGGGGGGCACCAGCACCCACCAGCCCTACCCGTGGGGACCGGGGTGGCGTTTTGGGGGCCCGAGGGGTGATGTTTTTGGGGCCCGAGGGGTAATGTTTTTGGGGCCCGAGGGGTGGTTTTTTGGGGCCCGAGGGGTGATGTTTTTGGGGCCCGAGGGGTGATGTTTTGGGGCCCGAGGGGTGATGTTTGGGGGGCCGGGGGGTGATGTTTTTGGGGCCCGAGGGGTGGTTTTTTGGGGCCCGAGGGTGCTGGTTTTGGGGCCCGAGGGGTGATGTTTTTGGGGCCCGAGGGGTGGTGTTTTTGGGGCCCGGGGGGTGGTTTTTTGGGGCCCGGGGGGCAGGCTGGGTGGGGAGCGGAGGGGAGGGAGCGTGAGGGAGGCGGAGGTGGGGGCAGAGCGAGCCGTGAGTAAAGTCCTACCTGGGATCGGTGCCAACTTCCTGCAAAGGGTTACAGCCCCGCGGCTCCGGGAGCCCACCAGAGGCGAGGGCGCTCCTGTCACGGTTCCAGGGCGCTGAGGAGGCAGCGGGAACAGGTACAGGGGATGCCGAGCGGCCTCGTCCGCCCCGCCGGGCAGCGGCGTCGGCCCGGCCGGGGAGGCTTCGGCACGAGGCCGAGGGGTGCCAAGGGTGGGGTGTGTGTGTCTGTGTGTGTGTGTCTGTGTGTGTGTGTGTGTGTGTCTGTGTGTGTGTGGGGTGTGTGCCTGTCTGTGGGTGTGCATGGCAAAGGGGGCCCCTCCGCCGCTCCCTCGCTCGCCTCGCCGTTCGGATGGATTAAGATGCGGGAGATGCGCCTGTCACTTCGCTGGCTGTCACTGCAGCTCGGCGATGGGTGCCGGCTTTGTTCGGGTGGCTGTGCCAGCCCTGCCCTGGCAGCAGAGCCCGGCTGGGCAGGCCGCGGGGCCCAGGCCGCTCTGCAGGGACGTGGCCGCAGGCCCGCCGGGTTCCTCTTGGCGTGCCTCCCTCTCCCTCCCTTCCCTCCCAGCCTGGTGCGGACAAAAATGAAAAACGTGTTTTGTTTTGGGTTCTTGGCATCTCCCCAGCAGCGCTGCCAACCCCAGCTGGCCCCCCCTCTGCTCCCTTCCCCAGCCCGGCGCGGCTCCCTTTTACCAGGTGCTACGGCAGCGACAAAACGAGGCCAAAAATACCCCCCTGGCACCCAACGTGCCACCCTTGGCAGCGCCTGCGCCCAGCAGCCCTCCATGGCGGGTGGGTTGTTGTTTGTCTGTACACAAATTTCTTTTCCTTGCCCTCGTTTTGCTTTTCTCTGCCCCCATCGTGGTGTGTGTGTGTTCCTATTCAAGGACCCGCCACCTCCTGTCGTGCTCAAACCACATAGGAGGGAGCCAAGGGCTCCTTTCTGCCTGGACAACAGCGATGGAGGGCAAGAAGAGGGAGGAGAGCCATGGGAAGGGCTCAAAAAAATAACCCACCTCCCCAAGCCTTTTGTTTAACCTGTGTCGATGCAAAGAAAGGTCTTGGATTTTTATTTTCCTCCCCCCCTCCCCTTGTCCCCTTTTTTTTCCCGCCCTGTGCTTGAGCCTCGTGGGGCGGTTTTGACCCCAATGGGGCAACTTTGTGGGAGCGGGCGGTGTCGGAGGTTGGGTTTTTTGGGAGGTGGCGGGCTGGAGTGCAGGAATTCCTGCCAGCTCGCCTTTGTGCCAGCCTGCGTTGGCCTTGGGTGTCTCGTTGGGATGGAGCCTGGCATCCAGGCACCGCCCATTTCTTGGCGCTGAGCTGCGAGGAGAAGGAAAGGGGAGAGAAGCGAGCGAGAGAAGGGAAAAAAAAAAGCTGTCTCACTCAAACTGGCCTTTCTCGGAAAAGGATCCTTCCCTGGTGATTGTCCGGATAAGCGGAGCTAAATCCAGCCACTACTCCACAACAAAACCACTCTCTTCCACGGTGCGTCTCTCTTGCTGCCTTGGTACGAAATCGAACCTCACTCTTAATTTTGGTTGGGTTTTTTTGTTTGTTTTGTTTTTTTTTTTTTTTTCTTTTTGGCGGTGCGGTTGGGATTTTCTTTTTTTTTTTCCTTTTTCTTTCTTTTTGTTTTTATTTTGCCTTTGATTTGAAATAACGTTCCGTTCCTCCAGTTTGCTTTGTTGTTGCTGTGACCTGCCTTTCCCCCCAAAATCCCTTCCCGCCCAATCCTCCGGCCCTCGGTGCTCCGGCACCCGACTTTACTCGGTCTCCCATGGAGGGGATGTACAGCACATAGGCAGGAGTTTGGAGCAGCACTGGAGGGTGATTTCTCTCCCTGCCCTCGCCCCACCACCCGGGACGCCCCCCAAAAGCCACCCGGGGCTGGGTGCGGGTCACCCGGGCGCTTCTCCCCTCCCCGCCGGGCACCACCGAGAGGGGGAGAATTAATGTCGAATCATGTCGGATTTGCAATTCAACATGGCAGGCAGGGCCAGCATGCTGGGAGCTCTGGCTGGTGGGCACGCCGTTCCCGGCCGGCCACGCCAGCACACGGGCGGGCAGGACGGCAGCGAGGACACCAGAGCGGGAGCATTTCATTTCATTTTTATTTCTTTTCTTTTTATTTTGGAGGGGGGTGAATTACACCGGGAGCGATCCGGGGAAGGAGGGAACTCAGGCCGCCTGGTTTTGTCAGAATTAACTGTTTAGAAGCCGTCTCGTTCCCCACGTTGGCACGGCGTGCCAGGACGGGCGCGGGGCCGGGGAGGAGATGCCCGGCTGCTCCAGAGGCAGCTTTTCCAGGAGAGATGGCAGCCTTTGGGCCGTGCCAGGGGCTGCTGGGAGAGGAAGCTGCTTTTTGAAGGCATGGGGATGGTTACCAGGGCCCTCCACCTTCTGCCTCGTGGAGGTTCACGCCTCGCACCGGGGCCACGTTTGGCATTGCCACGCCGAAGCTCCTCGGGTCGGCCTGGCCTGACCCGAGCCCGGGGCTTGTCCCAGCAAGGGTGAATCTGCCCTCTTTCTGTCAAACTTAATTTAGGCCTGTTGGGGACACAACAAAAGCAGCTTGTTTGCAGGGCAGGGTCCTCCTTCCCGGCCGCTGAGCGCTCCGCAGGCGCTCCGAGCCGTGAGAGCCACCCCTCCTCCTTCCCCAAATTTTTCCTCCTCGTCCCCCCTGCCCAGCCTCCCCTCTCCTCCTCCTTTCTCTGAAAAAACCCTTTTCCAGTGAGTGATGTATGGCCCTACAGTAAAACCTTTGGACTGGCCACAAAGCCCCCAAATGCCCCAGCTTGCTTTGGCTCTGTGACCCTCCAGCCTGCTCTGGGGATGTCCCCAAAACTACCTCACCCAGCAGGGTGGTGAGAGTCTCCCAGAGATGTTGTCCTGGCTGTTGCACGTCTTCCTGACCCCACAGGGAGCTGTGTGACCTCGGTTTGGTGCCTGGGGCGTCAGGGTCCAGCCCTGAACCCCCCTAGGCAGGTTTTCACAACTAACCTTCCTTCAGTCTGGAAGCTGAAATTGCCCTGTTGTGGGAGCTGGGGGCAGTCAGGCATCCATGGGGTCTGACCCCCCAAAATGTGTCGGGATTCCCTCTTCTGGGTACACACCAGGTTACATCCAGACCCTTAGCTGCAGTGAGAAGGCAGCACAAGTGTTTTACTCATCAGTCCAGCTTTTCCCTTGCAGATTATTTATACAAACAGGGGCTGGGGTGAAACCAGACCTTTCCCAATTTGCTTCCAGTCCCTATTGCTTCCCTGGGAAAAGCTGAAGAAGGGCAGATATTTTTAAAAAAACCCCACTGAACTCCTCTGAGCAGCCTGGGAGGAGAGAAAGCCTGAACTCAAGCAAGGCTCTTCTGACGTGTCCTAAGCAAAACATCTGGCACCCCTGGAAGTGCCGTCCAGCCAAGGGACACAGCTGTTTTATTCCACACAGCTCGCAGCAAAAGAGGGCTCGTGCTTCCAGAACATGGCTCAGCAGAAAGAATGAATTCTTGAAATGGGGAGTCGGATCTTTCTGCTGGTTGTTGCCTCTGAAAACCCGGGTTGCTCGCAGGCAGCTCCGGTGTGAGCTCTGCTCCATGTCCTGGCGGGACACCAGGAGCTTTGCTCCCAAGGCTCGAGCCTCCTGGAACCCCCCAGCAGGCAGCAGAGCCACTCTGGACTTGCGTGGACATTCCTGAGAGCAGGATCAGGCCCCCAGGTTAGTTGAGGGTGGCTCTGGGAAATTTCCTTTCCTTAAAAGGTCCAAGTTTGGCCAAGGCAGAGTTTGGATTGTGATTTCCTTTTTTCATTTCTTTTTGCAACCCACCCCCTCCCCTCCCGCCCCAACTCAAAGCAAAACTTCCATTGGTGAGAAGTGCCTGATTTACAGCTGCACAAAATGCTGAGCTCTGTGTCTCCACGGGCCAGACCCAAGGGGAAAAGCTTCCCCCACGCTGGACCATCCATACAAGCAGCTTCACCACTCCAGGGGCCATTTCTGGGGGGCAAAGAGTGGGTAAAAGGCAGCCAGACTGAATTTGGACTTTGTGGGCTCCATCCTCAGCTTTTTCACAAACTGTTCCAATGGATTTGGGGGCACAAGTTTCACAGGATCCTTAGAGAAACCCATCCAAGGGCAAGCTGATGCTGGAAGCTTCATGCACCATGGGGAACGTGGTGTCCAAAGGCACCCAGATGTGATTCACCCTCTGTGCCACCCCACAGCTGGGCCTCAGACAAAGAAATCCCATTTATTTTCCATCCTGCACCTCTCTCAGTCCTTAATTTCCCTCTGCTTTTATTCTGCAGCACCAGTTTGTTATGGTGGAGTTGCTCGTAGCTACTGTTTAACTTCAGTGATAATTGGCTGCTGTGAAAGGTGAGGACAAAGCGAGGTGGCTGCTTTGTTATTGTAGGGTTGCTCATGGGCACCGAGCTGTGCTGTCTGGCTTTGCAGTTGGAAAGCCCACGAGATATTCAGGGTTTGGCATGCTGGAGTTTGTCACAAGATAGTCCTGGCCACAGGAAATGGAAGAGAAGTAGCCCAGGGAAGGACACAACCAACACGTGCATGAAGCAAGGTCTGCAGGGTCTAAGAAGTGGGTGCTGTGTTATTGAGGTGATGACAACCAAATGTCACCTAGTTCTGGGAGGTCTGTGGGGTGGTGGCTTTGCAAGCATCTCTCCTGCTCATTGCCACACCAGTGCTGGTCTGTGCTGTGGCTGCTGCCAGCACATCAGTGTCACTGCCCTGCTGAGCTCAGGGGCAGAGGACCAGCCTAAGGGAGATGGCCCTTCAGCCCACGTCAGTCCAGGCTCAGGCAGGACTGGGCAGGAAGTTTCTCCTCACCTGCAAGACCATGACAATCACTGTGCTGCTTCCTCCTCCTCCTCCTCTTCCTCCTCGTCCTTCCAGCTTGAGGGCTCTACAGGGCAGCCACAGCCACCTTTGGCTCAATCTTCAAGGTCTGGTTTGAACTCACAGGGTTGTCTGTGGGGATGTTTTAGTGCCAGGCATGGGGACCTGAAGCAGCTTTGCCTGGGCAGGGAAATTCTGGGAGTAACACCAAGAATTTAGGGAGTGGTTCCCCTGTCCTTTGCTCAGTGCTGGGCATGAGCTCTGATGAAGGGAATGGAGGCTGCAGGGGCAGCAAGTGGCATCCTGGCATGTGGAGCCAGAGTGGCTTGGGAGCAAGCAGCAGGATGGGAGCAGGCTCGTTTTCTTGCTCCAAGTTTGATAACAGAAGCCTGAGCTCAGGCTGGGAGTGAAGGCACCCTGGGCATGCAAGGAGAGAAGGTCCCAAAAGCCCAACTTGGAGCAACAACTTGGGTTATAATGCTTTCTGAGCAGTTTTCCTGTGGAGACTCCACAAAAAGTCAGGTCAGGTGCTGATCAACGTGACCAACAGCTGCACATCTGCTCCCAGGGCTCCTGTCTCTGGGAGAAGGATCAGGATAAGAACCTGGGAGCTGAGCAGCCCCATGGGGAGGATGCCTGGGATCATCCCTTCAGCCACTCTGCCTTGGGAGTGCATCATTGCCTCAAAAAAGAGCTGGAGTGGATGCAGAGGGACAGGGATAAAGTGGCCTAGGAGGGCTTTGCTCCATTCTCCAAGCTGGCTGTACCATAACCAAGCAGGTGATGAATCCCAACCACTCAGCAGCTCTCAGTCTCCCAGGAATAAAATTAGAGGTGAGGTCTCCAACATCACCTCCCAGTTCAGTCTGGCCAGTCGTCCTACAGCCTGGGGGATTGCCTCTGTTGTGTTCCATCCACAAAACCTTCTCTCCAGCCTGCTGGGGGATTGCCTCTGCTGTGTTCCATCCACAGAACCTCCTTCTCTACAGCCTGCTGGGGATTGCCTCTGCTTTTTCCCATCCACAAAGCCTCCTTCTCTTCCTGGCCCCATCAGCCGTGTGCTGTTAGCACACCTCACACTCCACCCCAGGAGCAGCTGCATCTCAGCAGAGATGTGAACACACAATAACACATCCAGCTCCAACAGTCCTTGCTGTTCAGCTTGCTCTTGCTGGTCCTGAAATCTTCCTGACTCTTCAGAGAGGCAGCAGCAAAAGAAAAGTCCAGCAATGAGCTCCCAGAGTAGGGAAACTTGAGCTGGTGGAGCCCGTTCTGGAGCTGAGAGCCAGGAGCTGAGCTGGGGCTGGATGCAGCCATGCCTGAGCTCTGTGGGAGCTCCCATCTGGATCTCAGCTTTGCAGTCTGGGCCCTCCCCAGCCCAGGGGGATTAGTGCGATGTGGTTCCCAGGGCGGGGGAAGGGGCTAATGAACAGAGGCAGGATAACGAAGCAGGTAAGGGCTTCCTGCACTTCAGGGCTCAGGAGGAAATCCTGCAGCTGGTGAATCTGGATACGATTAGTGTCCATTTCTGCCTGTGTAATCAACCCATCTGTTCATCCTCGCGCATCAGCCATGCACGCCCCTCTGCAGGCAGATGCCTCCTGGGCACTGGTTTTATCCCTGTCTGCCATGGCCACCCCAGGCAGGCTGAGAACAAGGCTCTCTGTGAGCCAGGACGGCGGCTGCTCCCTCTCCCTGCTGGGCTCAGCCAGGCTGGAGGGATCCTGGGAACGCTGCTCCAACAAACCCGCCACGATCCCTGCAAACAGCAGGGCCAAGCCCAGGAAAAGCCTTTTCCCTGGGAAGCAGGGTGGGCACCCTCTCCAAAGGGCTTGGAACAGGCGTTCAGAGGGATCTCTGTAGGGCAGAGAGGCTCAGCTTCCCACACGCTGCCCGCTCATCCCAGCTCAGCAGGTAAAGGTGGGTTATGTTTGGCTGCCCGGCTTCAAAGCCTTGTTCATCCCCTGGGATCCTGAGGACAGGCCCCACGTGGGGGTGGAAGGCACTGGGCTGTCTGTCCTTGCTCTGTTAAAGCTGAGAGGTGCTGGTGAGGGATCCTGAGGACTCATTTCACCCCCTTTTCCTTGGCAGTCTTGTCCAAGCTATGCAGAAAGCATGTGGCAGCCCTGCGCTGGCTTACAGATGTCAGGCTTGGGCTGAAATGAAGTCAAAGGAGGAGTTTGTGTATGGGAAAATGCTTTTTGGTAATGCAGTGGCTCAAGCTTGGATGGTCTTTTAGGGTCTTCTGAAAGGTCAAGCTTGGTGACAAAAACCTACACAGAAATTCCCAGTCCCAGTGTCCTTCGTGCCCAAACTGTGTCCTCCTGCACTCAGATGAGCTCTTACTCGTGGTTATTGTGTGGGATCCATCACAAGTGCTGTCCACATAAAGGTGGTCCCTGCCCTGAACAGTTTCTGGGCTCAGCCCAGCCCTCCCTCTGTGTGCTGTTCAGGGGTCCAGGCACCTGATCCTGCCATTTGCTGAGAGCCAAAGTGTCATTACAGCCAGAACAATCTGAGGAATGCAGCACAGGTTAAACATTTAATTTGCTATCAAGGGCTACTTGTTGCTGTATTTCCAAATGCAATCTGTCCTCAGCCCCTATTATATTGCTCTGGTTTGTTCTTGGGGTCCTAAATCTTCTGCTTTTTGTTTGGTTTGGAATGCACTGATTTACCACTAAGGAATAAATGAAAAGCAAAAGAAACTGCAGCAGTTGTTTGCGTAGGCCCTACATTGTTCTGTGCTCTGGTGCTAACGAAATAGGAGTGAAAAATCCCATTCCCTGGACAGAGAGAGGTTTTTGGGTGGTGGCTGTGTCCAAGCAAGGCCAGGGAAGATAAACAAGCAGAAAAAAATGGTGTTTAGGACATGGCGTTGAGGATGGCCAATCAACAGATGGGTCAAAGCCAACACAACACCAGCAATTAGCAAAGCCTTATTAATATTATTTCTCCAAGGCATTTTTGCATCCACAAAGAGGGCTGAGAGCTGGATGTGTGTTATGGTATCTGTGGTCAAACTTGGCTGCAATTAGGAATCTGTACCGTTTCTATGTTGCAGGGGGGGAGTTTATAAAGAACTTCCCATATAGAAAATCTGTCCACAGTTCCAGAAGGGCTCAGCCAAAAGGATGATGAAAATCAGCCTGTTGGTGTCATTGTCAGAAGTGCTGGAGGTGGGAACGTTTGCCAATCTTGCTTATTTTAAGGGCCCTGCTTTCAGCCACACTTCAGCTCTGAAAATGCAGCTCTGAAAACTCAGCCCTTGAGAGTCTCATACAGTACACGCTTCAGCCTAAAGAGGGATGAATTTTTCACACTGTAGGTTCTTGCCCACCTAATTATGATTTTCAGCTTCTTAAGATTAGGTCTTTGCATTGTGTAAATGTGACACAGAAGGAATAGCTGTGACATTGCCTTGCAGTTTCTGTTCCAGCTGGGGAGGAACTCAGCTAAACCTGCAGAGTTTCTGAGCTTGCAGAGCTGATGTGGAAGAAGGAGAATTTAGTTTCAGGTCTGGAAATCAAACTCAGTTCCCTGAGCAAACTAAACTGTCACAATTTCTTTGCCATCCAGCTCACCCAGGACGGCCTGGGAACAGTGTCACTCTAAAGGGGTAACTTTGGCACCCCGATGCAGTGCAGGGTCAGGAAAGATTTCTGTGTTCATGCCAAAAATGAATTCAAGGCGAACAACCTTCCATCAGCTCCAGTGGTTACATCTCTCTTGGGGTCTTTCAGTAGTTCCAAACCTTCTCGATGGGTTTTGACTCCCCTTTTCAGCTGCCTCCATAGACACATAAGATGCTTGAAGCTGCATAAAATGGCTTTTGGGTGAACTCAGGACTGGCAAAGTCTACAATGGTTTGGCTTGCAGGATTCATGCATCTCCAAATCCAGTTCAGGATGGGCCCCAGTGATGTGGGAAGTGAAGCCACCCCTCACCTGAGCAGGCAGAGTGCTCTCTGCCATCCCTGCCACCATCCATCTTCTGGAAGAGAGAGGAGGAACTGCCTTGGGTGCAAGGAGTCCTTTAGAGCAGGGTGGGGTGTGGGTCACAAACAGACTGCTGGGCACGTAGCAAAGCCCCCAGCAATGTTGTCAGAACCCCAGTGGGGATTTCTGTGTCTCCTTGGTCTGGAGCCTCCCTGTCAGTGAGAAGGCAGCTCCATCTTCATCCTTGGTGGGAGAAGCAGGCAGGGAAGGGCTTGGATGGACTCTGACCGGTTTTGCCTCAGAAATGCCCGTGGAAACAGCATGAATAATGGATGCAAGTTCAATTCTTTTCTCTCTGGCTGAGGGCAAGGTGTCCCAGCTGATAAGAACTGGGAGCCCAATCTTGTTAAAGCCAGTGTTAGACTTAGACCTTCATGAGATCTACTGCCTCAAGCAATTCCATTGTTCAAAGCACATTCAGTTAATTAGAACATTAACTAATTAACCTTCTCAGCATCCCAGGTAGGGAATATCTGTCTCCCAGAGGAGGAAACAGAGGCAAAGTGACTCACTAGGACTGGATGCAGGAGCTCAGCAGTGCAGCTGTTAAGTCTGGCTTTTCCCTTCCCAAGTGATTTTGGTTTTGCTGATGATGTCTTACCCACAGACAGGAGTGAAGGAGTCCTAAAAACTCCCAAGAGAGCGCTCAGGCCCAGTGAGGAAAAGAACCACTGGGCAAACCTGGGGAAGAACTGAATCCATGCAAATACCCAGAGAAGGCAATTTGCTAAGCACCAGCTAAGGAACAAAAAGCCAGTAGCGTTTCTCCTCATTCACCAGGAAAGTTTTTCTCATCACCAAAAAGACTAAACCTCCCTTTGCTTATTGCTCTTGCGTTCATGCACTCTAAATTTCATGACCCAGAAGCGAAATGGCCACTGTGGAGAGGAGAGAGCATGTGAGAGATGACAGCAGGGCTGTGTTTGTACAGGCTCACTGGGATATGATCAGACCAGAGGGATGAGACCTGAAGAGAATCCAGCAAAGAGCCAGAGGGGAAACTTTGATGCTGAGGAAGTCCTCCGACTCAAACACATGATGAGGAGCAGCTGATTTCCACAACTTTGCAGTGTGGGAGGAAAAAAACCCAGGGCTAAAGCACAAGGGTAAAGTTCTTTGGCTTGCAAGACCCATGACAGCATCACAGACCCTTTCTCACGAGCCCTGGTCACGAAGAGAAAGGGGAGGCTTGTTCTCCCCACCCAGCTCTGGTCTGAGGGCAGAGAGGCTTCTGTGCTCTACCTACTATCAAATGACAATCCTTGGCAGCAAGGATATGTGTGTGAAGAACGAGAACCAACTCCTGCATGCAGTGATATGTCCCTGAGGAAGAGAGTCTCCCAGGGCTTAATTATGGGGCCATGTGCTTCGCAGTCCTTTTCTCCTGGCTTCCAACCAGCCCAGGCACTCACAGCCCTTCCACTGGAAGCTTGAACAGGAATGTCAAGGGTGTGCCTTGAAGGAGAGCTCTGGTGAGGCCACAGCAACAGTACCTGAAAGCAGAAAGCACCAGAGAAAGAGGCCTGTCCTGGAGAAGGGACTCCTTTTATGCCCATGTCTTAATCTGCTCCCAGTTTACTAAGCCCACAGCAGCCCAGATTGGAGGCTACAAAAATATCTCCCTTGCAAAATTCTCCCTTGTCCTTTGTGGAGCTCCAGCATTTTAATCATGTTCACACCTCCCTCTCCTGACACAAACCATCTCAGCTCCCTCAGTATCCCAGGGCCACAAAACCTGTGCATTCCTGCTCTCATTCCCTTGCTCACAAACTCAGACCCTCTCCCCTCCAGAAGCCTCCCAAACATCCCCCTTTTTTTTACTCTCTGTATTCCTATCCTTCACCCCATGCCCCCCCCCAATTTGACTAAGATATATTCATTAAGTAACTAGTGCATTTTGGGTGTGCTATTGCTATCTTCAACATTCCCAGCCCTGTGCATGTCCCTAATTCCATATTGCTCCATCCCAGGACCACCAGGAAGGTGCTGCCTAGCTGATCCAGAGACCCTGTTACTGGGAAAGGCAAAACACCCTGTCTTGTAAATGTATCTTGTGTTCATTTTTACATAGAATAAGGGTCAAAATAGAGTTCCTCGGTTTGTCAGGGGGTTTCTAGAAGACAGTATTGTTGCCAGAGCAGGTGAAATTGTTTTTCATTCTTAATTTCAACCTGACAAGCTGCATGTGGCCATTTTTATCTATTCACATAAGCAGCCAGAGCCCTTCGGTCTTTATTCTGCAACTTGTCTTGCTGCTTCTCCTGCAAAAGTATTGCCCAAGAAATGCACCATTCTTTCTGTGCAAAGGCATTTTCAAGCAAGCCTTGCCTTCCCGAATCCTGGTAAAATTAACCAGACTTGGGCCTCTGAAATACCTTTAAAATTCCCAGACTTCAAGGTCAAAATGAAGTGCACAAACCTATCTCTGAGGCCACATGTCTCCACACCAGAGGAGAAGTCAGGATATCCTGGGCAGGCTCTCAATAGAGTGGTTTTTTACAGGTGATGTTTATTTTCAGAGATATTTTAATAAGCCTAATCAATCACAGCAACCCTCTAATGTTGCTTTACAGGATGCTGGTGAGGATTGGATAGTGAGGAATTAAAAAAAGTCAGGATTCCAGCTTTCTTCACAGGATAACTCGAGATGCTGGCATTCTGCTTCTGCTGGAATTCTCTGCAGAGGGATTTCCTTTCCCACCAACCAGATAAAGCTGAGCAGATCCTTCCTCCACTGCTTAGATTTATCCCATATGAATATGCCAAAAAGTGCCTTGTCCAATTAACAAGCTTCCTTAAAGGGTTTTCCTACAAGTCCTGTAATATCTTCAAAGCTGTGCAAGGTTTTGGCAGTTCCAGCTCCCTGCATCCCTAGGGGACTGTGAACTCTTACCCATCCCAAATCCTGGGAATAACCCTGATTTTCACTGCTTGTCCCACCTACAGAAGCAGAAAGCCCAGGGGGTGTTCGATTTGTGTCCTTTCCATGCTGGGTACTCTCAAACATGGTCATGAGGTATTTCTCTTGCTCTAAACCCTCTCATTTGTTTTTCTTTTCATCAGGATTTGAAGGGATTTAATGCTTGTGGTCAAGGGTGGGATTTAACTCTGCCTCCTGTTGGATGCTAACTGGGACCTCAGCCCTGTGCTTTAGGGATTGGGGATCCAGGGAAAAGCCTCTCTGGTTCCCCAAGATGATGGGCAGTTGTGATGCTGGTCCGTGGAAGGGCAGAGAGACACAAGTCGTGGATCTTGTGAGGCTTTTCACAGGCACCAGGTCCTTCTGCTCAGAGCCTCCATTCCCGAGGCTCATCCCGATGGGAAGGAGCAAGGAGACCTTGGATTGCTCCTCCCGCAGGTGCCGTTTGGATCCGGGTTGCGAGGCCGTGCTGTCCCCAAGGTCTCCTGGCCTGCGTGGGTTCCTCTCCCCCTCCTGCGGGTGTTATTTACACCGTTTCCTGCCCAGGGAAGTTCAGGAGTTTGACGTGCCTGGGTTGGTTTCCACTCTCCTGCCTGGCTCCCACCAGGAGCTCCGGCAGAGCCCAAGCCCTGCCCGTGCCAGCGGGTGGGATGGAGGTGCCAGCCAGGCCCATGGAAGGAAGTGTCACCCTGTCAGGCTGCACAGCTGGGGCTCAACCAGCCTGGCAGGGCTGGAAAAGCCATCTCCATGTCCATCCCTCCAGCTCGGTCCTGCCGCAGGGCTGGACCGGAGGAAGGGAGGACGCGCTCGGGCATCGCTTGCAGAGCTTTTGGGTTCCTGCCGAATCGACGCCCTCCCTTCTCCCTCCCTCTCCCCCCCATCCTTCCCGCCTGGCCTGCGTCTCCCCTCCCTTCCCTTCTCCCTCCCATCCCGCAGCAAACAAAATGGCTGCTCCATGGCCATTTTGTCTCCAGCCTGGAATGGGGAAGCCAGGACGCTGGGACTTGGCTCTTTTCTGGAGGCTGCGGCCATGACCGAGCCCAACTCTCCCTTCTCTACGTGGCACCGGCTGTAGCGGGAGAGAGAGAGACAGAGAGAGGAAAAAAAAAGGGAAAAAAAAAAAAAAAGGACCTTTTGGAACGAGCCCAAAGTCAGAGAGTGGGTAGTTTTGGCGAATGTTGAGCACTGAAAATGCCTGGAATTGCCAAAGTGAGCTTTTGTGTCCGCAGCGTAAGGCTACTCGGTGCACGCAGAGTCGCAGGGCTGCACGGAATAGCCGGACGGAAAGGTTTGTTGGCTGCCCTCAATAAAACAGCCCTGCTTGCTCCTGGATTTATAAAGTACCAGAGAGCACTGTTGTCTCGCTTGTTTTTGGGCGGGCGGGTGGTTTTACACATCGGCTTGGTATGAGCAGAGCCGGCCATTGCCGGACCGTGGCGGTTTAACCTGTTGTGTGTCCTCGTGTTTTTGGTGGATGCGATGTCCGACCTTCCCACTGAGCTGGCAGAGCCTGCATTTAGCTGATGTCATCCGGAGGGTATTTTTTTAAGGATTTGTTTTGTTTGTTTGTTTGTCCGGTTTGTTTATTGCCTTCTTGCCTTGGAAGTTTTGCTCTCAGGAACGGGAAAACCCCTTGATTTAAATGTTAAAAGCGATAGCTGCTCTTGGCTTTCTAAGCCCTTGCTTTTCTCCCAAGGCTGGAGCTGTTCTGTGACAACAACCTGTTTACTGCACCCTGTGTGTATCCTGCACACGTTAAGGTGTGATCCACAACAGAGACACCACCAACACTAACACGCCTTGAAACTTTAAGACAACTCGCTGGTGTTACCATAAAATTTTGCACAGAAACGTGGCAAAAACACCAGAACATGCGCCAAATAAAGGCAATTTTTTTTTTTCCTCAAAGTGATTCTGCATTTCCTTCAGTAGCCTGGATGCCGTGGATTTGGTAGTCATGTCGTTCCGTTCATGGGTGCTCCGAGGAGCAGATCTCTGTCCGGTGGCACGGCAGGAATCGGGCTCTGAAAAGGCATCAGTGCCAGAGGGATCGTCCTCCCTTTCCTTGGGTGGCTGTCCAGGCGTGTGGAGAGGAGCAGACACTCCCAGAGAGGAGCTGGGAAGGAGAGCAGAAGGAGGGGAAATGGCTTTCCTTGCACAGAAAGGTATTTGCCTCCATATCTCCTTGGCTTGTTTACGAGCAGGGACTTTGCATGGGGATGGTGGTCCCGGAGCTGGGGCTGCTTGGGCGGGCGCTGGGCGGGTGGTTTGGGTTGAAAATGAGATATTTTGGTCCAAATCTACGCTGAGGTGGACGTTGCCTCCACACCTTTCACGAGCAGCTGATGAACTCAACACCGAGGAGGAAAACAGTGTTAATGGAGGAGTTTTATAGGATGTTACAGCAAAGGATCTTCTTTCTTTAGATTTTTGAGTTCACCTATAGGATCGAGTACTGAACGGGTAAAAATAAGCTTGAAAGATATTTTTTTTGTCTTATTTTTAGTATTTGAAGAAATTGCTCTGAAATGTAAGTAGCGCCTGTCTTTTGTAACAAAAATTCTTGGATTTTTTTTGGTTTTTTGTTTTTGCTTCAGGAGAGGGCAAATTATATGCAAATTTACCTAGTTTAGACAAACCATTACCTTTGTGGCCACCTCTCATAATGTATTTGAGAAGGTTTAGTAGAGGGTAAGTCACATAACAAGGAAGGTACAGATGCCTGTATTATAGCTAAAAATATCAGATTCATTAATGATGAGCCAGATGTTTAGAAACATCTGACAGGACTCGAGACAAGCCCTAAGAGATGAGTACCTCTTTATTAACATACCTGTTAATCGTTTAATAATAAATGCCACCACAAAGTTGATGCGAAATGCTCCCTGTGTCATTAAGAGTGTGTGGAGGGAAGGCATCGCTGAGACACAGGGGCTGTTGTAGGATTTAACTTGCAATATTTTTGCTTCCATTTCCCTTTCCCAGTTCACGGTACCTTTGATTCCCTGTCTCAAAGCGGGATATTTAATACTGACTTCAGGCTCGGCCTTGCTTTGCTGAGAGGTCCGCCTTGCCTGGGAGAAGTTGAAAGCAATTTGCCCTCACGGCTGGTTTGGCAAATGTCATTTTTCTGCTTTCCAGTGGCAAAGGGGTTGTTCAAGATGGGTTTTTTTGGGCTGTTTGCTGCTTTTTTGTGAGCGGGTTCCTCGCTGCGGGCCGGTAACGCGCCGCTCCCATCGGCGCTGGGTGCCGAAACCTTCCATGCTTGGCTTTTTCACTCAGCTTGGTTTTTTTAAGTTATTTCCCTTTTGGTCTGCTTGCTCTGTGGTTTTCCCACCCCCAGCAAGGTGGTGAGGATGGGAGTGCCGCGGGATGCGAAGCCACGGCCGGCCCCTCTCCAGGCAAAGCCAAGGGCACAAAATGGCCACGTCCGACCATTTTGTGCCGCTCGGCCGGTCCTGCCCCAGCCCAGGGGCTCCAAACCCTCCTGGAGGCTCAAACCCCTCCTGGAGACTCCGGGCCCTGAATTCCCACTGGGAATTGCTGCCTGTGCCCGGCACGCTTTGGGCTGCACAAAGGCTGAGAGCAGCGGCAGCTTTGAAAGCAGAGCCTTCGTTGTTTCATGGTTTTCCTCCTCCTCCCCCTTCCTCCATCTCATTCACTGCTCCTTAACAAACCACATCAGCTCCTCAAAGATCTGAAGCCTTTCCAGCTCCTCTCCAAGGCTCCTTCCCTGCCTTGGGGAGCCGTGCTCGGGTGTCTTTGGTCTGTAGATGCTCCAAAATTTTGGGGGGCATCAGCTTGGCTGGTTTGCTGGGGTCGTCACGAGCCACCCCAGGCCCTGGTAAATGAGGGGCAGTTTAGGTCACCTCTTGATGCCAAAGCTGAGACTGAAAGCTGGACTTGGAATGCCCTTTTCATGCCGGCCTTACTAATATATTAACGCTTTTCCTGCCGGTTTTCCTCACCCCTACAAGCACCTCTAGACAGCAGGACCGTGTGGTGACACACTCTGGGCACAGGGACCTTCCTGCAGTTTCACAGAGACCCATCAAGTGTTTGCACAAAAATCAGATTTTGGCATTTTGGAGGCTTCCTATGAATCTGGGAGGGGAAAATTTGAGGGCTGCTGCCTTAAGGCCTGCACAGGAAAAGATGTTTTTCAAAGAGGTCCAGTTCTTGGTAATCAAGTCTCTTAAAATCTTCCAAAACTGGGCTTAAAAAGCTCACAAGGCAGTGAGAGGCTTTGGGTAGAGTCCTCTGACTCCTACAGACCCTGTTGGCTATTTTATGCAGGATTTTGCATATCTCCATCACATCCAGGCATTGTGAACCCAGTGCTTCAGCAGCAATATTCCAGCAGGGAAAACTCCATGTCTGGAAAGCAGGGCAGAGCTGGAACACGGCTCATTTCGGTGATTGCTGTGGGATTTTTGCTGGGAATCTTGGTAAATATGGAGTTTGCACAGATCTGGTGGCTGAATGGATATGTGGCTAATTCAGAATGCCTCGTTGTGAAGTCCCAGCAGGGTTTTACCAGGGAGCTGTCAGAGACAGTCGGGAGAGATGGATTTGATCCTGTCCTAACCTGGTTAGGCTGGCCCAGGGAAACTGGCGGTGTGACTGGAGCCAGATTTCCCAAGGCTTTTCCATGGACTTGCTGTGGGATTTTGGGGAAATTTTGGCACCTCTCTGCTTTTCCTTTTTTCCCCATCTTTTCTCTTGATGGTTTAGACCATGAGCCATCAGGAGAGGGTCTTGCTGTCATTGCAATTTGTGTAGGACAAACAAGGGTAGGATGCTCTGAGTGATCCTTAGTGGGCATAGTATTTCTAAATCCTCCTCTTTGACTCCTTTCTTCACAGGCAAGATCAGGATTGCAGAGTCAGCAGCTGGGTATTCCCAAAACCTATACTCATTAAGACAATTATTATAATTAAATCTTCTGTTTTCAGGATTACTTATAGAAGTCAGAAGGGATTTTTTTTTCTTTTCCCTCTCTCTCCATGTATAATTACATCTATGTGAACTCGGAGTTATTTAATGTAATTTCCCACCCACAGTTTGAGATTGGCCCAAATGCCTGTACTCTGCAATGGTATCAAGAGTGACCTTTTAAATGCCTGGCTTAGACATCTGGCTTATGTCTTTAAAATAATATAAGGCACCAGGCTGGGAAATCAGGGAAAATTGTTCCTTCAGGTCAATCAGCAAAAATCTCAGCATCCAGAAGGATGAGCATCCTCTGCCTTCATGAGTCAGCCAGGAATCACCTGGGCCACCCATCTTCCCAGTCCCACACCAGTGCAGCACCCACTGGTTTTCTTGCCACCATGGCTATTGTTGCATGTGCTGAGAACAATGTGCAACCTCTTTGCATCACTTTCTATGCCCATAAACCAGGAAAAATAGTGTTTCCTGTCAGAAGGCTGTTTGGGATGGAAGGTACTTGGCACTGGGGGTGGGCTGGGTATGAAATGCTGTAGGAATCAGCCCTGCCACATTGGTTTTTTGACGGTGTTTATGTTCTGTCACACCAGGAGGGCCTGGGCCAGATGGCCTGGCACAGTGGGTCACTCCTTGTGAAGGATCAGTGTGTCAAAGGAAATTAAGAGAATTACCTGGGCTGTGTTGAACTCCAGAGAGGAGGACTCATGGAAAGCTCTGCAAAGGAATGGGGCACTTCCCAAAGCTGCTGCAAAGATACCCTAGGCCATCCTAAGCTCTCAGAAGAATTCCAGCTACAGTAGTTCACCAAACCTTTGGGAATCTCAGTATTCTAGGCTGGTATCTGTGGAAGCAAAAGGCATTAGGCAGCTTTTGTCCCTTTGGGGACTTCTGTCTTAGCTCCCCCCTCCCACTGCAGCACATTTTGGGGGGCTGGGGACATCTCCTGCTGAGCTCCCATGGGAAGTTGTCTTTGGGTCTCTGCTGTGATGCACATGCTTGGCATGCTACTGGTGGCTCCCTCATCAGAATGGCTTCCTTTAATCTCCGAGGGGAATTCTTTCTCATTGCAAAAGAACCTCACACGTTTCTTTTCAACGAGCAGCTTAATACCTTGCATCTGTATTTGGGTGTACAGAGAATGAGAAAGTCTCAGAAGGTGAGCCAAGGGCTTGGGGGGAAGCCAGTCTGTCTGGATCCACACTAATACCTCCTGGCTGGGCTGCAGCATCAGGGGGACAGCACGGCTGCATGTTGCACTCATTTGTTTAGGAAATAAGATCTGCCTTGATGTACTCGATACCATTCCATTTGCAGCCTAAAAGCTTCCTTGTACTCAGTTATTTCTAATCTGCTCAATTCCCTGGAGTGCCCAGCAGCTAAATTGATGGCTTCTCTTATCTGGCCTGGCAGGTTTGTTCTAGATACGCTGTGTGTTCAGGAGGTGAGGTCAGCCTGGCTGGGTGTGCTTGGCATTGCTGCAGTTTGCCCAGAGCTCTGCTGTCTCCACGTGTGGCCCCGGGCTCCAAGGGCAGGGCTGCTGCTCCCCTACGCCCTTGGGTGCATAAAGTTTGCAAGGATAAGGTGCAGTCCAGGTGCACTGAAGGAGGTGTAAAGAAGGCAAGAGAGCTCCGGCACAAGGTTGGGTATGACTGGATGAATTCTGATGATTTTTCACGTGTTTCTCTCCACAGGAGCTGCAGAGCTGCAGGTGTCTGGATGAGCATCATCTCAGTGCCTTATTCTGCCACGGTCCCAAGCTGTCCTTGAGGCTGAGGTAGTAGATTGAATAGTTGTGGAGTCTGGGCCTCCCTTTGAGCTAACTATACAATCTACTGTCTTTCCTAAGGAGACAGTCAAGTCTTCAGGTCCCACCATCTACTTCTGCACCAAGTTCTCACCATCCACTTCTACCCTCAGCATGGAGCCAGGTGGTGCAAGTCCAGCAAACGTGGGAACCTGCTGGGTCCATGAGTGAGGCGAGTCCTCCGCTCTGCTCTGTGGAGGTGAGGTAGTAGGTTGTATAGTTTGGTGGGAGGGATTTGATCCCATTTCAGGTGATAACTATACAGTCTATTGCCTTCCTTGAAGAGCAGCAAAAGCACCGGAGGAGCTCCTGAGGCATCGCTTCTGTCTGCTGAGGATCCCAAAACACAGCATGGCATTGTTGAACAACTCAGTGGGTCTTCTCTTACAGCATTCAGGATTGCATTCTTCTGGGGAGTGCTCTGTGCCTCAGGCATTCGAGCATGGAGCCACCTGCTTGCAGAAAATCCAGTGGGTAATGTTTAATGGGTACAAGAGAAATGAATCTGTGCATCAGCTCCTGGTGTTCAATTCTACTCCTTTTTTTTTTGCAGGAGATGAGCTCAAGTTGTAAAGTGTTTAAATCTGTTGTTCTTTTCTGGTGTGTCAGGGCTGGAGGGGAGCAGATGCTTTGGTATAAATGGGACAGATCTGAGCTCACGATTTAAGTTTGTTGCACCCAACTCTGAAGTTTGGGTTTAGAACCAAATCCAAGGGCAAGCTTATCCTGTGGCCTCAGAGCCCTGGAAGCTGAGCAGACCTGGCTGGTTGGCCCCTGCTCAGGAAGTGCATTTTGTTTTGGACAAGTTCCCAGCTGGCCCATGGTATGGAGTTACAGAGTGGTGCTTTGTGATCTGATAATTCCTATCAACATAACTCACTTACATGCAAACCCTGGTGAGGAGGTTTGGGCTCATGGCTATTTACATAGGATAAGCCAGTGATTCAGACTAAAAACTTGTCCTAGAGTAAGACAGGTAAAGGAAGATGTGAGCCAAAGGGAACAAGTCCTAATCCCTCTGGGTTCTCCCAGGTATATATCTGACAACAGGCATGTGAGAGGAGGTCACACTTCAGAGCTCTGGCCCTTGGCACGGGGCAGGGAATTGTTAATTCCTCACTTTCCTAGGAGCAGATGGGACTGTCCCTCTGCCATTTCCCAAAGTAAGCAGGATCGAGGCCGTGAGTGGAGCAGTAACATGATCTGGGCTGCATCAGTTCTACCAGACCAGAGGACATTCCAGGCCATTATCAGGACCATCTCACTGCCAGGGAGACACGTGAGACACCAGGAGGGCGAGCCGGGGACACCTTCTCAGGTGAAGTGGGAGGGAGAGAACTGCAAAGAGGAACTGGAGCCCTCCAGTTTCACCCTGGGCAAACACACAGGGACAGCCAGACCTGACTGCTCGGGCTGTGGGAATCCTCCAAAGGAAGCAGCTTCTTTAAGGCTCCTCTGCTGGGATGGGGTGTAGCTGCAGGGACACAGCTGGTGGGTGGGGATGCTGCAGTGTGTAGCAGGGAAGGAATGCAGCCCTCTCTCCATAAATCTGGCTTTTTCAGCAGTCCTGACGACTTGCTGTGCAAAACTAGAGCTTGGTCCTCTTAGCTGCATTATTATCCTCTAGCTGCTTGCTAAGGGGCAGAGCTCCTGCCCACAAGTTGCCTGGAAGGCACCAAAATAGCCCCACAAGCACGGAAACAGAACAGCATATCCACTTCAGATTTAAGGGCTATCCCCTCAAAAAGAACTAATCCTGTGTGTCCCAGATGGAATTCGTTCAGTCCCCCTCCACAGCACTGATATCAATGCAGAGAATCTCAAGCAGTGAAACTGTGAGTTGGAAGCCATGAATAAAATATTATTACAGATACTCCCTTGTGAAAATAAACTTGTTTTGACTTGTTTAAAACTGTCTTTATTGCCCTGAAGTGGGTTTGGCTGGTGAACTGGGACCTCCAGAGGGGTGGCTGCTGTTATTGTCTGACAAAGACCTTGAGCATGGAAGGGAAGCCCCAGCCAGGACATGATGAGGATGTGGGGCAGACTGGGCTGGCCAAGCAGCTGAGATCATCTGTTTTGACTGTCAGGAGGGGCTTTCTTGACTCGACTCAAATCCTACATGAAGCCCAACCTGCTTCCTCACCCTCAGCCAGCTCAAGGGCTGCAGGTTGGGCTTCTCTCTGCCCTGGATGGTCCTTGCATGGTTATAACTGATACCAGCATCAGGGAAGCACGGGGACTTCCAGGATCCACTAACCCCAATAAATTCCAGCCAGGCAATATTTAATTTCTCCAACTGGCACAAGGGGAAGAGCAGCCTCTGCCCAGGAGGAGGGTGAACAGGCTGGCTGAGGTTCTGTTATTGGGTATGTGGGACAACCATGTGATTCACTGGCCAGGATGCCACAGCACATCTCAGCAGGGCAGCAGCATCAACCCTGACCACAATGGCATGGAGGGGCAGGCACCTTCTTTTAGCAAAAAGCAGCCAGAAAGCAGGATCAGGAGAGGTGGGTCCCCTCCAGCACCTCCCAAGACACTGTGGGGTGAGAGCACTTTGTGCACAAAGACTCTGAGGGGTTATTTGGCAGCTCGATGGACCTACCAGCATCATAACCCCAGATGCAAATCCCCCAGGACAGTGTTCACCCCAACCTTCCCAACTCACCGTGTTCAGGAATCTGAAGCCAGGAAACCTCCTCTTGCTCAACCAGCAGCAGATGAGCCCAGCAGAGAAGTCCCTCTCCCAGCTGGGAACAGGCCCCATGTGTGGAGACAGCAAAGCAAGTGGGGCTCACCCAGCAGCCAGGCCTTATAAACACCTCAAATCCCACGATTTTAACCCAACTCAGCCCAGGAGATGGTTAATGCCTTCTCCTCCTCCCACCACACGTGGCCATGGGGCTGTAAGGACCTGGCAGCATCTTTGCCAGGGTCACCCCAGTGGTGGAGCATCCCTCATGCCAACACCAGAAATGGAGTGGAAATGCTGGAAAAGTCTCTCTGGAATATTTTGTGTCCTCCCCTGTGCGCCACACCAAACCCTGCCCTTGCCTAAAGCCCCTAAAATTTAGGATTAAACCAAGCCACCCCAAATGCCTGTGTGAGAAGGGCTCAGCCCTGCTGGCCTGGGGTGCAGGGGGAAGAGAAAAGCGGATTTCCTCCTGGTTTGGAGTTCTCTGTTGCAAGGAACTCTATAAATAGGTCCTTGCACAACAGCGTGTCTCCAGAAGTCAAAACCTGAAGGAAAGCAAAACTCCAACAGTTTTCACGAGGCTCACTAGCCCCAAAATAAGGATAAAATACTCAAGTCCCACAATTATTTTGGTGGTTGTTAATCAGCAGTGCTCACTGGTTCCAGCACCGCAAAAAACCAGGAGTTGCCCAAATGCCCTGATTTTGCAGGGAGGAGAAATGCTTTGCTGCTCTTTGTGTTCTTCGT
>JAWWMP010000077.1:1945831-1971302 GCA_035047865.1 Dendrocincla tyrannina | reverse complement strand
ACCAGCACAACGGGACGGAGACCCGAGCTCAGCATCGTGCACTCGCCTTCTGCTCTCAGCAGCCCACGGCTCTGGCACTGAGATTTATAGCAAGGAACACCCAACAGCTTCGAGATTGGGGAGGAAATGTATTTATTAAGAGTTTTGGAGCTAAAATGGGACGTGGGGCACACCCTTGATGAAGAGGCACCGCTGTGGCTGGTGCCAATGAGTGCACAGGACAATTCCCGTCTCCAGAGACTCCAGGAAACTCCACGTGGTTCCTGGGCAGCTGTTCCAGGGCTCTGCCACCCCCCATGGAAAGAAGTTCTTCCCCATGTTGAGGTGAAAATTCTCATGTTTATGGCCATTGCTCCTCATCCTGTCGCTGGGCACCACCAAAAAGAGTCTGGCACTGTCCTCTTGGCACCCTTTGGAGATATTTAAATGCATTAATGAGATCCCCTCTCAGTCTTCTCCTCCCCAGACTCCACAGGCCCAGCTCCCACAGTGTCCCCTCATAGGAGAGATGCTCCAGTTCCTTTGTCACCTTTGTGGCCTCCCACCAGTAGCTCCTTGTCTTTCTTGAACTGTGCAGACCAGAACTGAACACGATACTCCAGAGATGGCCCCGCCAGGGCAGAGAAGAGGGGCAGGATCCCCTCCCTTGTCCACACTCTTCCTGATGCCCCCCAGGATCCCACTGTCCCTCCTGGTCCCCAGGGCACTCTGCTGGCTCAGGAACAGCTTGTCATCCCCCAGCACCCCCTGCTTCTCCACAGAGCTGCTGTCCAGCCGGTCACCTCCAACCCAGGGTTATCCTTCCCCAGGACCTGCCCTTGCCCCTGTTGAACCTCATCAGTTTTCCCTCTGCCCAACTCTTCAGCCCATCAAGCTCCCACTGAAAGGCAGCACAGTTTCTTTTTCCTCAAAGTGTTTGTTATGACATTTCCCAAACCAAAGTGTTCAGACTTTCCATTTAAAATTATTCCACTTAGAAAAAGAGCCCTATAAAGGGTTAAATGACCCCTCAATGGCTGACATGCAACATGAAAATAAAAATGAGGAAAAGGGAAAAGGTGCATGAACACTTGTATTTAATTGCAAAAAGTAAAAACCTTTTTATTCTTCTTACATACAAATCTCATTTATTTACACACTTTACAGGCTTTTCCCAAGTATTTACAAAGTTTGCAATATATTAAATTATGACCATCCATAAAATTCTGCATTAAGTGCATATTTACATTCTTTTTTTTTTTTGAATCCACCACTGAATTTAGTGTTCAGCATTGAAACAGTCTTTATGCATATATAGCTTTACTTCCCAGCACCCCTGAGCCTTTAGAATGTGGCTCCTCTCCCCAAGACAAAGAGATAATGCTAAAAATAAATCACCTGCCATGTATCTGAATGTCCAAAGCAAAGGGGAAGTCCAGCATCTCCCTTGTCTAACTCAGCAGGACACTAAATCTGCCCTTTACAAGGAGGAGGTTCTTGAAGAGAATATTGAATCCTACCTGTAAAATTTACCAAGAGGAGAAAGTTTGGATTGCAGGAAGCCAAAGCTCTTTGTGCACCCACAGAGGGAAATGCCTGGTCCTCTTGGGGACCACTGGGACTGGGTGGATGTGGAAAATTCCCTCCTGGAGCAGCATTACCGAGCTGAACCAGGGGGTTTCAAGGCAGGAGGATCCCCTCTCTGAGACACTGGTGTTTACAGAGCTCACATCTCTACCATGAGATGTCCTGCTCCCACCTCCTCCTGCTCGGGATGCTCGTGCTGCTGGAGCCCAGGAGGGGAGGGAGGTGTATTGATCCAGCCCAGTCAAACCAGTTTCTCCACCAGAAACATTGCCAAAACAGGGAGAAGCTGAAGCCTGGAGACTGCGACCCCTCTGGGGAATCAGTGTGTGCAGTGCCAGTGGGGAGGAAAAAACCCAGGAAAGAAACAAAGAAAGCAAAAAACCCAAGAATCAATAGAAACTGTCAGCTTGGCTCCCGTGGGGGCTGCTCATTTCCTGGTACTGAAGTAAATCATAATAGTCCTTTCTCCTCCTTGCAATTACCCTGAGTTCAGGACTGAGAGCAACTGTCCGTGACCCCTGCTTTGGGAAGCAGCTTTAAACCACAATCCTCCTGCCCAGCTGAGGGGGCACAGCCCATCTTTCCAGCCTGGCAAGGAGAGAGGTGACCCCTCCCCACCCCTGCCCTTGGCTAGTACCGATTTCTGGTGTGATTTCAGAGCAGCCTTGCAGCCTCTGGGGGTGTGGGGGGAGCAGGAATCCATCTCCCAGCTCACAGGCTCTGAAGCACAAAGGGATTTTACAGCACTGGGATGCACATGATGACTGGGAACCCCTCTGAACTGGGCAGGGTGGGACTGGGGGATTGTCCAAAGCAGCACAGCGAGTGCCAAAGGGGAGCTGAGGCGAGGGAGACCGTGGTGGGACACCCCCTGTGTGACTCATCTCATCGTGTCTGTCACCACGATGCCTCAATGGCTGCAGAAATGGCCCCATCCCTCCAATTCAGCCTCACCAGGCTCTCTAGGGAAGTCCCAGCCTCCTGCAGCCTTTCCAAGGGCTCTGTGAAGCTGGAGCTCTGGATGAGAAACACAACCAGGGCTCACTTGCAGCTAAAGGCATCAAAAGCTCCTCTTGGCCATCCTAATTTTGCCACTGTGGCCTCACCCCCGGGTTTCCCACCTGGCTCCTTGCCCACGATGCCGAAGGTGTGAGCACCACTCTCTGGCAGCTGAAGACAGGAGCTGCTCTGGAAGCTGTGCTGCAGACTGGGGCTTGGCAGCCTCAGCCAAAAGCAGCTCTTTATCAGCAGGAGAACTGCCCTCCTGTTTTAGTTTAGCAGCTAATTCCTTACAGCTTTTGGAAGAGGAAGAGAAAATATACTGGAAAGCTTAAAAACAAATGATGTAAACTCCGAAGGGAGCAAGGCTGGGACATATGCAATGTATCGCCCAGACACTGAGCTGGAAACTCATGCAGAGCCCATAAAGTGCACTCGGAGAGCTCTCTGCAAACAGGCCACACTCACCAGCTCCTGTCCAACCAGCTGCAAGTCTTTGAGGAAGGGAGAAGCAATACGTGAGAACACTTTCACTAAACAGGTACAAACCTGCCCTTTTCTCCCCCTTTTCCCCCCAATCCAAACAGCCACTGTAAATAGATCCATTTTCTCTGCTGCTTCTCCAAAGAGCCAGACAGCCACAAGGCCTTAAGTGCGACTCTCAAAATGCAGGCATTTCACAGACACTTGGGAATTGTCTCCACAGCTCTTTTACAAGTTACAGTCAAGGACACTTAGCAGTGACAGCGTCACAAACCGCTGCAATCTCAGCAAGGAAGGTCCAGCAGCATCTCTGAGCAAGTGCTTTACAAAAATGGGTCAGGTACAAAAGAAGTGAGAGGTGAAGGAACCTTGTCAGCCTTTGAATCTGATTTGAGAAGCTGCCAGAGTGTAAATAGCAACAGTCACTAATGAGGTCCTGATTCTGCCATCACCAAACTCCCAAATTTCCATTAACTAAGACCCAGGTTTTAAGAGGAGGGAGGGGGGTGCTGTGTGTGTCTTGGCATGTACAAGACAGCATGTAGTGTCATGAGTGTAAAATACACCCCAAGCTATGAGAACATTAATGAAAGTCTCATTAATCCAATTCTCTTTAATATTTTGCTACAGATCAGATTAGTCCTTTCCTGTCCTGGGAGAGTCAGACTCTCCCCTTTGGTTCTCCATGTGGTGTGTGTTGGTGCAGCACCGAGGGTCATTAACACAGACTGACACAGGTGCTGGGGTTGTTCTCAGTGTTTTGACAGGACAAAAACAAGGGTTATGCATAGACATGTTCGTAGTGTCAAGGCCTCAGACTAAATTCTTTGGAGCAGGAACTGTCCTCTGCCTTATCCTTGTACAGGAGCCAGACGTGGTCATCCCACTTGGCAGCTTTTGTCAGCCTCTAATAAGATCAGTACGATGTTTGCTCCCATTTCTCTCAAAAACAAAGGCTGGACAGACTTTTTTCCAATCTGTCATTTTACACGTACCTAAAACATTTACAGAGAAAAAAGGCTCCTGCTCCTGAGAACAGAATTAACTCGCCTGCAACCAAAACCCCTCCCAATTCCATATTAACAAGTGTGAGAGTATGTGCTGAACCCCAGCCCTGGCCTGTGAGTTCAGCCTGAGACATCTGTAAATGATCTTCAGCAGTGGGATCAGACCCAAAGGATCAGCCTTGGAAGGGCCAGCAGCATCCACAGCCTGCAAACACTGAACCCGAGCCTCTCTCAGGGCACTGGAGACAGCAGTGCTCCAGCAGCAGGAAACATGGAAAAGGCAGCTTGGAAAGGACCCAGGAAAAACCAATGTGCACTCTGAAGACAGAACCCCAGGTCTGGAAGGAGTAGAGAGAAAAATGTGCCAGGGATGAGGGAGTTTTCCAGGTGCTCCTGTAGGTACCCTGGGCTGGGAATGCAGGCAGTGCCTCCAAAAACAAGAAGGGGCTGAAAAAGCCCTTGGTGCCTCAGGTGAAACCTGGACAGAGGTGCTGTGCTCCCAGCCCCATCTCCAGCCACAACTCCTGCACTCCCAGCACCAGCACCACGTGCCAGTGTTTTCACAGGAAAGGAGGTGGAGGGGAAAGAAAAGCACAATTCCTACTTGACTCACAACCTGCAGACTGAGAACCACAAAAGAGTGATCAAACAGAGAGGCCTGAAGAGATTCTTTTGGTGCAAGAATGATGCAATGGGCAAGGGGCAGAGACCCTCAGGCTCAAGGCTCCCCCCAGCCCAGGAGTACAGAGCTGGGATCAGCTTTGGGGGGGGGACACAGCCATGGATGTGAGGGAGAGGTAGGGTGAGGCTGGGACACATCACCAATTCATTCCCTTTGTAGAACTGGCCTGACAAGACAGGCTCAAAACTTCCTCCTCAGGAGGAATGTACACAGAAATGTCACACACCCCCTCCACTCCCAAACCCCCCCAGGAAGTTTCAGAAGTGCCATAATCCACAAAGGACACAAGGTGAATCTCATCCTGAGAAATCCTTCTGCTGTTCCTGGAACAAAAACCTTTGCTGCAAACCCAGGGCTTACCTGAGGGGACAGGGAAGGTCATAAATAGCTTGAGCTTCTCCCAAAACACGTTTGAGGAAAGGCAAAGAATTACCTCAAGGGTCAGGAAAACAGTCATTTTTAAACACTGTAAACATGCAGGGTGGCAAAGCTGCCTGCCCCAGTTGCCCCAGCTGGCTCTCAAGACGTTGCCTCAGCTTCAAAGCTGAAAGTCTTCTTGTCCTGGGAACAGCTCTGTTTTTCCCACCCTTCTGTCCTTAGCTGGCAGCTCCATCACAAACCACGGCTGGCTCTGTCCCTTTGGCCATGAAGCTCATTGTCCAGTAATCTGTGCTGACATAACCTTTGGGAGAAGCAATGCAGAGGCCACATTAGATGAGCCCATCCTTCAGTGGCTGCTCCCATTTCCCATGAAGGGATGTGTGTGTGCTGGAGCTCTTTGGAGAGACCCTTCCCTCAGGGCACACTGGGCTGTAACACCCAACATGTCTGGGGTAGCCTACACTGCTCAGTTTTGACACTGAGCATCTCGTGGTATCCCACTGTTTGTGTTCCAGGCCACAAACTCCCAGTCCAGAAGGATCACCCACCCTCTGTCCTGTGACAATGGCACACACCAGTTTGGGAGTGACAACAACACTGACCAGTTTGGTGGTGGCAATGGCACACACCAGTCTGGAGATGGCAATGGCACACACCAGTCTGGAGGTGACAATGGCACACACCACTGTCCCAGGTCTCAGGAAAGGCCCAGCTGGAAGCAGCCTCCTGACTCCAAGGGATCCCCCAGTCCCTGCATGCCACAGCTCCAGTACTCACCCAAATCCCCAGCTTCCAGCTCCACCTTGAACATCTCACAGTGTCCCCTGCACGTGTCCAGAGGTGCAACAGTGAGGGTGAGCTGCCCACTCCCAACAGCAAAGAGGCTGTGCAGGCTGTAGCTCTAGGATGAGAGGACAGCATTTCAAAAGCCTGCCCAGCTGTCCTTGGGTCTGTCTGTCCAAAGGAGGGCAAGGCACTGCCCTGCAGGCAGGGGAGACTCTGCAAACAACAGGTTTGCTGCTGCCCTCAGCTACCAGCACATCACAGAATCACAGAATCACAGAATCTTGGCTGAGGTAGCTGCATGCAGGGGTTCTGCTCCCCTCCAAGGCAAGGTAGGCCCTGCACACCCCCAAACCCCACAAGAGAACAGAGGAGGAGATCAGGCCAGAAGCCTGAAGGGTCACTGTCTTCAGTGAAACATCTCCATGGGCAAGTATCTTGGAAAGGGTGGGACTTACTGCCAGGAACAACTCCTAAAATGCAACTCCTAAATGAATTTGGCATAACTGTTCACAAAAAAGATCATCCCCTTATCTAGCTAAAAAGCAAAGCCAGGATAAAAATGTGAACAGAGCTGGGATCCCACATGGACGTCCTTGCAAGGAGGGGTTGAAACAAGATGATCCTTAATGTCTCCTCCAACCCAAAGAATTCTGGGATTCATTCTCTATGACATCTGTGGGCATCTCCTGCCCAAACCCACACACAACTGCTGGGAGGTACAACCACCCTGAGGGGCCACTTTACAAGGGATGGACAGTACTGATGCAGCCCTAAAATGCTTCTCTTCAGGATTGTATCAACAGGAAATGCCCTGCAAATTCCATAAAAACTTGGAGCTGCTGGAAGACAACCCACAGGCAGGAGAATAATGTCTCTGGGATGAATTTCTCACCTTATTCCCCAAATCTGGGTGGTGGGTAAGGAAGCAGCTCTCCAGGGATGCTGTCTTGGGGAAGGACTGTAAAGAGGATTCAGGGAGAAATTCCTGCAGAATCAGAGATTTGTTCCTAAACAGAACAAACCAACCCATGTTAAAGAAATATCACACCATGATAATGTTTGCATTTAAAAGCTACTTTCCAGGCAAAATTCTTCACAAACATTCATGCTTGATAAAGGCATCACAGTCCTGGGAGGAAAATTTCACCTCTCAGCCTCTACTCCTACCCTCCTTCCTATCTTCCTCTTTGTTCCTGCAGCAGGACCATGTGAACAGGGATCAAACAGATCATGATGGATGGTTAGTTTTCCTCTCTTCTCCCCTTTAAATGACCCGAGGCATTGACTGGATCCATTAATTACAAAAGATGCAGAGAGGTGGCATTGTACACAACCATAACTGAAACCACATGGCAAGGCCAGGGGGATCCAAGCTTATTCTCTAGACCAGGAAATGTAACTGGAAAAGGCAGAGTGGGGCTTGTTGGTTTTGACATGATTAATACTTCTGTACCCTGGCCATCCCTCTGCCAGCCCTTGCTCTGCATCATTAGAGAGCTCTGAGTTCTTCATGTCTTGTAGCCACACTAAAAGCTTTGGCAAAAAGCTTTTGGTTAAGAGGAGGCAGGATTAGGGTTGGCCTTTTATTCTGCATGAGACCAAACACAATTTGTAGGATCCCCTGGCTTTCTGTTACTTCTCAGTGTTCACAGAAGTCATGGAATCTCTTCTCAGTCAGTGCTAGTGGTGGGGGATTCCCACTGAGCAGACAGGGGTGACCAGAAATGTGAATCAGTTGCCTCAGGTGATCAAACCACAGCCTGAAAAACAGGACTGAGCAGTCACTGGGATATTTTTGTCTTGTAAGGGAAGCACTATCTGAAGTCCAAGCCACAATACTCTATTTTTAGTGCAGGAGCCTCAGAACTCATCAGTGCCAGCAAGCAGAGAGAAGCCTGTAACCCACTCCTGTTCTCCTTCCCTCCAGCTCAAGTGCAATTTGCAAGCACTGGTGGTTCCCACAGACAGAGTGTGTGTCCATCTCTCACAGGTTTTGTCTCTGACTCACCAGCGAAATGGGCAGCTCCACAATTCAGCTGAATTTCCTTCTGTTACAACCTCTGCCAGTTCTGCATCCTGGGACTGGAAATGCTTCAGGTCTTCATAGGAGAGATGCTGCCCTGTCTTAAAGGACATGAAACAAAGATCAAAGCTGTGCACTCAGGGCTCCTCCCTGCTCCCCTTTCCCTCCTCCCAAAGACATCCAAGATTGCTAAGTTTCCAAATACAATGACCATTAGTCAAAGGAGTGAACTCTCACCCCTCTATCTTCATCCTGGGGTGAAATTCCTTCTTAGATATGATGTTCTCCCTCAATCAGCAGTTTGAGTTTGTGGGTGAAAGCACTGGCCCAGGGTCTTTGGCTGGTGCTGCTCAAGGGTTTGGACTAATCACCCAGCCTTACAAATCCATGCATTACCTTGATTAGAAAAGGCTGATGCCTCTGGAACCTTTTTGCTAGTTCTCCCAACTCTGTCAGTATCTGAAGGGTTTTCACAGCAGAACAGACTGTGCAGTTTGCAGGAAGTGCAGAAGTGTTCTGTCTGCAACCTGCTGCCCACCAGTCTTGGCATTCTGGGGAAGAAACAAGAGAAACGTGTTTAATTAAGACCAAAAACGAAATGGAAAGGAGACAAACTCTATGATAAACTCCTTATGCCTAACATGAAACACTGAGATTTCTTACAGTTTCTGATGGCTGTAGTTAACTCCAAAAGACCAAGTTTCAGAGGGGCAGGGAACTCGAGAGACTGTTTCCAGCACATTTTGGAGGTATGGCTGGAGGTTGTGAGAAATGGGAGAGCTCCATGGAAATTCCACAAGGCATACAGGCTAAACTACCCTTTCCCGATGTGTTATCAAGGAAATAACACCCAGGAGACAAAAAAATACAAATCCAGGTTGGAAAGAAGAGCTGGTGCCATGAACCCTGCTAGGAAATAGCTGAAATCACCATCCTCTTCTTCACCTCTGTGTTAATTAAGAACTATTTTGTCCTAGGCAATGTTTGCCCAGTTTGCAGAAGGTGCCAGGGAATGTGGGATTTCACCAAGATTGCTGCTGCTGTTTTGATTCATTCCAAGCATTGACTTGAAGATGAAACAGGGAGAAAAGTCCCAGCATGAGGAATCCCTGGACCACAGCTCCATCCATTTTACATTCCAGAAATCATTGTTACACCACAGTCAGCTCAACAATGAACACTGCGTTGTGTTTACATCTTCAAAAAGTCAATTTTGACATGAAAGCACAACTTGATGTTTGTATCCTGGCTCCCTTCTCCAGTTTAACAGCCCTCCCAGCACAAAAAGTAAGCAAACATTAAGACAAGGGGCATGTTGTAGCACAGAATGAGCAGGACAATGGTGAACACCCCACGTGTTTCTGTGCTAAAGATGTGCAGCAGCAGCAGCCACCACACTAAATGCAATATCCTGAGTTGGACCCACAGGATCATCCAGCCCAACTCCTGGCCCTGCACAGACACCCCAAAATCCCACCCTCCTTGAGTTCTGACAGCCTTAGGGCCATGGCCACCACCCTCTGGGGGAAGAACCTTCTCCTGAGATCCAACCTAACCCTCCCCTGCCATAAATTTCATACCTGAAGATACAGCAGAAGGTTGTATGAAGGAGGAATGCAGAAGGAGAAATGGGAGAGCTTCATGGAAATCCCACTTCAAACACCCATTTTGTGGCAGCAATAGCTCTGGTTCCACAGCTTTAATCCCACGGGAGATGTTTAACTTGGGAAGTGGCAGCAAACCCATCCCAGCTCCTGATCTGCCAGGGTGGGTTAGGAAAAACCCAGGGCCTGGGACACGTCACATGAAACATCCAGAGATGTGTCCTCACAACAGGCCCACCCTTCCCAGCACGAGTCAAGACAGCTCATGTGTCCTGGACACTGCTGCAAACTTGGGAAAAGGAGGGGATGGGAAAGGGGAGAAAAGAGTAAAGCCTGTCTGAAAAATAAAGCTGGGAAATCAAGATGCACAGAAGCTTTTTGAGGGGAAAAACCCCTGCCTGTTACTGCCATCACCACTTCCAGCCACGCTTACTCCTGCACAGGGGAAATAATGGATGAACAGCACTGAAGAGGAAAGCTCTTGTTTTATTTTCCCCTCTGACATCTGCAACAGGCAACAAGGAATGTTAGAGAGGATTTAGGGTCATTGGGACATGACAGCAGATTGGGATTCATTTTGCTTCTTTCTTGCTGAATGTTTCCAGTCGACTCCCAAATGCTGCATTTCCCACCCTAGTGCTGGGATATGGACTGAAAGGGACCAGGATATAATTCCTAATCTTTTTGGGAGATGCATCTACACTGTTTTCAGGGAAAGGGGAAAAAAGGCAAAACAAAGTGTAAAATCCTTCTTGCGAGCACAAGTCCCACTCCCATGAGAAAATGCTCCGACGTACTTTCCCTCCCTGCTCACAAGAGAAAAAAGCAAATCTTTGTTCCCCTGCCCGGAGAAAGCTTCAATTTTACAACAACAAAAAAACTCAACTCACAAAAAACAGCTGGTCAGTGACGGAAAACAAAAGGCTGAAAGATCTCAGCAGAGAAAGGGCAGTCGCCACGAAGAGAGCAAGAAAACATCTCTTATGGTCTTGCCATCAGATGGGGAGTACCAGGACTATAATTTCCCTCTGGGCAAAACTCAGGAAACCTCATCCCGGAGCATTAAGCACAGTTGTCCCCAAATTTCCTCTCTGGGCTCAGGGCAGTACCCCACGGAATGGGATGCTAATCAGCTTGACAGTACAGAGCTTGATTCCTCCTTTGAGCCGGGCTGGGATATTTGCATTCTCAATTGCTCGATTCAGGAGGTGATTTCTTTTCCCCATGAATAACCGAGCACGGGTGAGATGCATTTCAAATGCTGCAAGTGGGGTTGTGGGATTTTTTTTTTTTTTTGGTAATTAATCTTTTAGATTTATTGTGGAGGGTGTTAGTCTGTGCACCAGCATGTGTGTGACTGGCATGACAAGTACAGGCAGCCCCTGCCCTTCCCAGGGAGGGCGGGAGGAGAGACAGAGGAGCCAACATGAACTGCACACTGGGGAACAAGGCAGGATTTTACCCAGGATGTTTCTTTTCTCCTCTTACCCTCCCTGCATTCCTTTTACATTAGCACCCTCCCCAGACACCCTGGGGGGCTGTTTTGGTGGAAGTGGAGCTCGGGGATAGAATGGAAGACGGGCTCTCCAGCCCAGCACAACCCTCACAGCAGCTGCTACGCTGAACTGCCCATTCTGTGACAGGAGTGCTGGCTGCTCCCAGCCAACCTCTCCTCTGTGCCTTCTCACCCCTTTCTGAGGGGCAGGCTTCACTTTGTCAAGCAGATCCTCACTTCCCCATAACCACTTAATACTCCCTTTTATGTGTTATTACTTCTCCAGAACAAGAGTTGTCTTCTCTCTGTGCCAGGAGAGCTCCTGCCAGCACAGCCAGGGCTGGGATTTCCAGCTGCTCACACAGCACCGACAAGAGATAACAACTTTCCCTTGAAACACATCTATGATTAATGCTACAAGGAGTTGATGACTCTACTCTCCACTATGCAGAAAAATAATTTACAACTCAACATCAATTTAAAATGAGGACCCCGCCCTTCTTGGCTGTTTCCACAGAGGAGCTCCCAAATTTCTGGCTGTCCCCAGCACTACAAAGGGGTGTGTGTGCACAGCCCCAGAGATGCTGGGTGTGGATGATCAGACTGAAAGCTCAGAGGTTACTGAGACGACCTGGCCCTGCTTCTGCCCATTGCAGCAAAGCAAATTAACTGATGGAAACATGCCCACATGGATCTGGGAGCAGGATCTCAGCAAGCCCTGCTCTCTTTTAGGGACCATATGGAGGGCGCAGGATCAATCTGTCAATGCAGCAGGTTCAAAGGGAACCTTTTGTATCCTTTTGTTCCTGCAGGATACAGAGCCAAGGGCTGCTCCTGACCCTAACAAAGTGCTGAAAACATAAAACCTCCTGTGTGTAGAACTGCAGGTGCTGAGGCAGCTTGCTGGCTCCTCACCAAGCTGCTTTGCTCCCCAGCACCCAGGACTGCAAGGCTGGAACAATCTCCAGCAGGAATTCTGGGCCCAGGGAAGGGAGATTCCCCCAGGATTTCAGGTATTGTGTCCCTAGGGGCTGTTGCTGCCATCACCCATGGTAACTCCAAGGAAGCTCCCAAGAGGGCTGGTTAATGCACCAAGCAGCTCCACAACCTGCAAAGGTTGGTTCCAAATGCCTGATTCCTCTTTCTGGGGATGAGACTGTTCCCCAGTCCCACCACAGACCTCACCAGGGACCAGTGCTGGAGTATCAGGCAACTTCAGCAAGCCTTGGATGAACTTGGGGCTCCCAAGAATGGTTGTGCACTGAATATTCCCCAGATGGTTCTTTGTCCTTTCTTGCAGGTCCACTGTACAAGCCTGGCTGTTCCAATAAAAGCTGATTTTGCCCCTCTCCCCTGCTCAGGTGAGACCCCACCTGCAGAGCTGCCTCCAGCTCTGGGACCCAACATCAGAAAGACATGGAGCTGCTGGAAGGAGTTCAGAGGAAATGATGGACATGCTCCAAGGGCTGGAGCCCCTCTACTCTGGACACAGGCTAGGAGAGCTGGAGGTGTTTACCTGGAGAAGGGAAGGCTCCAGGGACACCTCAGAGCCCCTTCCAGCCTAAAGGGCCTCCAGGAGAGCTGGAGAGGGACTTGGGACAGGGGCTGGAGGGACAGGGCAAGGGGGAATGGCTTCCCACTGCCAGAGGACAGGGATACATGGGATATTGGGAAGGAATAGGGTTCCCTGTGAGGGTGGAGAGGCCCTGGCAGGGGTTGCCCAGGGAAACTGTGGCTGCCCCATCCCTGGAAGTGTCCAAGGCCAGGCTGAACAGGGCTTGGAGTAACCTGGTCGAGTGGGAGGTGTCCCTGCCTGTGGCAGGGGGTGGGATGAGATGAGCTTTAAGGTCCCTCCTGACCCAAACCATCCTGTGACTCCGTGATAAAGGGACCAGGAGATCCCTCAGTGCTCTGACATCCAATTCCTACCACCCCCCAAGGGCTGCAGCTCTCTCTGCAGTTGAACATACCCTGCTTCCAGATGCTGGATTTTACAGTGCTGCTTTCCATCATTTTAAGGGCAGGGATCTGCAAGGTCCAGCCTTTATCCTTAGACTGAAGCTGCATCTCATAACCTGCTGTTATTGCTTTGACAGCCAAAGAATGTACAGGGCAGGTTGCTCTTGCTCTGGAGATCTGACAAGCCACTTGCTGCCTTGGCACCACTGCAGGCTCAGATACCCCTCGAGCAAACAGCTTGTAACCTCTGCTATGCCACTACAGCAAGATATACTCCATGCTTATCATCACACCCCCTTTCCAGATTTTACAGAAAGATAAACCAGTATTTTGAAAAACCCAAAGCAATTTAGACATCAATTCATGATCACAATCTATGGCATGGGTAAATCCCATCATTCTTACTTTACAGATGTAGAAATTCCAAGCTCTGTAGTTACCACGTGGCACAGTTTGGAAGAGGCATTTGGAGCACTTTGTTGCCTAAGCAATGTTTCTCAAACCCCATCTTGCTGAAATTCTTCACTAGGCTAAAAATTAATCCGATCATTTATAATGTCATGTCAAAGTCAGGCTAAACTGATGGGTTCTTAAGTAAGTCAGGCAGGAAACATAAGGATTACTAATTACAGCCTGGGAGTGCTGATTAAGGACTGCATCACAGTGGGGGTTTAAATATATACTACAAAGAGTGTCCCTGGCCAGCACAAGATCCTCACCCCTTCCTCATATTGAACTTTTTATTGTAGCTCTGAGCATACTGAATATATTCATGCCAGGAGAAGAAAGTACCTCCCAGCTTGGTCCCCAGCATTTTTAGGAACAGCCAGGAACAAAATAACAGCTACAAATAAACCCATCAAGGAACCTTTATTGTTGTTCTGGGTAAGAAGTCAACAGCTCGAAGAACTACTCATTCAGCTCACTAATGGGTACCGGCTGCTCAAACAGCCCAGGCATGATTAGTCAGTCTCTAGCAAAGCACCAAAATGATTTTGATCCAATGAGACATTGTGAAATCAAGTCTGCTGAGCTGAGCCCAAGAGGAATTCACAGTCCACTGGGGCAAAAGAGCATTATTTCCAGGAGAAATCTGCACCTACCAATGTAGAAAATGGAAGGCAGGGGCCAAGCTGTCAGGAAAACATCCAAAGTCCACTCCAGCTGCACCTCTGGTTACCTGCCCCAGACAGCCTGTGCTGCTCTGGCAGTGGCTGCAGGAACAATCTGCCTTGGAGGAAGAGCTTGTGAAACAAATCCTCCCCAGCTGCTGTCACCTGCCTGCTGGTGCCTTCAGCCTGTAAAAGGTTTGACATGTGTGTGTCACAAAAGGGCTCTGCCAGGCCTTTAAATGCCTCTGCAACAGACCACCCACAGCAAATGCTCTTCCCGGGGAAGCAAATCCAAAGTGAGAATTCACTTGCTCTGCAATTGAGAAAACAACAAATCCTGGAGGCATCACAATATAGAAGCAAAAGGAAGAGTTTCTCATGTTCCAGAGTACCACAACGATTTGGAGTGAGTTTACTGCCAGCAAATCCAAATAAACAGTGCACTGGCTGAACAGGGGCCAAAGTAACGCCGTGTGTGAACAGGCTGGCACCGCCCTGCTCTGCACAGTCAGCCTTTTTATCCCCTCTGAACGAGCCAACACACGTCTGTTGGTCTCTCAGGTTATATCATAAAAGGGTTGTTTACACACACACACACAAGATCAGCTAAAGTGGCAGCTGTGCAGATGGGAGGGAGCTGTGCACAGTCTGTGACCCACAACCACCTCCAAATGCTCCAGCCCCCCGAGCGGGTGCACCAGAACACGCACCAAAACAACAGCAAAAACCAGCCTGACTTTGCTTAGGAAAAAACAGTGTCCTTTGTGAGCAGGAGGAAAGAGCCACGCTGAAAGCAACGAGTTAGAAATCAGAGCCTGTCTTACCTCCCAAGCAGATTGTTGTGCAACCTTTCCTTTAGAGCAGGCCCGTGTTCCTTGGGCTCAGACACCCCTGGACCCCACGGGTCAGACACAGCGTGGGCTGCAAAGCCCACGGGGAAAGGCTGGCTGGATACCTGGAAGCTCATCCCACACTGCACTCAAGAAGCAGAAAGCCCATCTTTGTGCAAGGCAGGAGTGCTGGATTGCTCCCTCTCTGCACAGAGCTGTGCCAAGGATAAACACATTTCAAGGCTACAGTCAGAGGAGTGAAAGGAAATGTGTTTGGCCCCTCGCAGGCTGCCTGCAAAGGGTTAAGATCAGAGAGAAGACAGAGGCTGGCCAGGAGCCAAGGCAAGCCTCCAGCTAAACCCAAGGTGGCCAGCCAAGAGGCAGAGGCTGCTGCCCTCTCCCAGTAACCAGCTGCTGTCCTCCCCCAGTAACCCAGCCTGCTGTGACCCATCCCCACAAATAGCTCTGGCACCCAGCAGGCCTTGGGACGTGACAGTGACAGGCCATTTACAAGGTGCTGCTAAACACTGCCCCTCCAGCTGGGTCCCTTGCTCTGAAATAATTATGTCTAAACCCCACAGACATGATTTTAGCCTTACTGGTCTAAGGCAAAAAGGAGTATTGAACACAAGGGGCGTTCTCCGAGCTGGGAGTAACTTACACAGCATCCCTTTTCCAGTGCTGATTCCAGGTGTGCTGATCCAGATAAATGCAGGATGCGTGTGGCCAGGGCTGGGCCTCATTATTAGAAGCAAAGCTGGATTTTCCTCGAGGCCAGTACAACCCCCTGCTATCATATCAGTACAACAAGTTGTGTCATTGCTGGGTCACAGCAGACATCAAAATTCATAGTTAGGTGTTAACAAAGCTATAAGGATGACACAGTTATGAAGGGAAACCCACTGAAAATCAAGTAGAGTGACCAGCACTATGGTTTTAAAACTTCTGTTAAAAGAAGAGAAACCCCCTTTTCATTTGGCTTTGATTACTCCAGACCTTGAGAGCTCATATAATGACTTCCTAATGCTTGTAAGGGACAGGGAAGTACTTGTACCCCTACTTTGCACTAAAGAAGTGAAACACAGAGGGAATAACTGGTCCATCCCAGCCTATGCCAGAGGCACAGAAATGAATCCAGGTAACACAGACCCTACTTTCTCCTTGGAATAGCAATAGACAGCCTTGAGTTAGCCCACATGCCCATCAAAATCCACTGTGTTCCTTACAGCAGGGAGACACAGAGGTCTGACAACCCATCACCTCCTTGGGGCTACGTGAAGCCCTGATGCACCCAGGCAAGACCTGCAGGCCTGAAACAGCCAGTGTGACCCAGAACTGAGGCTTTCACAAGCTCTACATAAACACCAGCTCAGGAAGAGCAAATGCAAACCACATTTCCACAGAACTTTTCCCCAGCTGAAGGGATCTTGCCCTGGGAAAACAGCTGAAAGAGAAGCATGGATGCCAAAGCCAAGGGTCTAAGAGTCAGCTTTGAAGAAACAAAGGGTGAGAACACTAGGTTTAATATGGGAATTGATCTGGGGGAGAAAGCCAGCGAGCAACAGAGCACAGAGAGAGGCAAAAAGGAAATTTACTTTGGACATAATCCTACAAACTTAAGGCAAGAGAGCTTTGTGGATGCTGCTCCTCACCTCGGCTGCTCAAAGGTCCACCCACAGCCACCGCCAGACAGGCAGCCCTTGTCACCCACAGCATGGCTCCTGGGTGAAGGGACAAGGATGCAGGTCAGCTCACCACGAGCAGGAGGGAGAAGGGAGCACATCCTGCACTCCTGCCCCTCCCAAAGCCCCATCACAGCTCTGACATGGGGCTCTTGGGGGAAACCGAGCAACTGAGCTTGCCTTGTTCTGCAACACAAACCTGGCTACTCAGCCCACACCTACCAGGGGACTGGGCTCCAACCTCAACCCCGGACACAGGAAAGCTGCCCCCCAGCTCAGGAGGGCCAGCACATCCCAGGCTGCAGCCCCACAAGGAAGGAACCAGACCCTCTCTGCACCCACGCTGGCCTCGGGGGAACTCTGCCAGCACTGCCGGTGGGCCAAGGCAGCTCCAAACTGACAACAGGTGGCTTTCAACGAGAACAGCCCCAGCTGCATTTGAACTGGTGCCCGAGCACAGAGAGCTCCAAGTTTCATCCTCAGCCCCCTCAAAATTTTCATCAACCAGGATCTGCGTAAGGAAAGGAAGAGCAGTCTGTACAGCGAGTCCCTTCAGTAGAGGTTTTCTCTGCTGCTCGGTCTCCCTGCACATGTGCATTTTAGGGAAGAGGAGACTGAGAGGGGACCTCATTAATGCACATAAATATCTCCCAGGGGTGCCAAGAGGACGGTGCCAGACTCTTTTTGGTGGTGCCCAGTGACAGGATGAGGAGCAATGGCCATAAACTAAAACACAAGTTTCACCTCAACGCGAGGAAGAACTTCTTCTTTCCATGGAGATGGCAGAGCCTGGAGCAGCTGCCCAGGGAGGGTGTGGAGTCTCCCTCTCTGGAGACATTCCAAATCCACCTGGACACATTCCTGTCCCACCTGCTCCAGGTGACCCTGCCTTGGCCAGGGGTTTGATCCCCAGAGGTCCCTTCCAACTCATACTATTCTGGGATTCTGTGATCAGAGAACATTAGAAACACCTCCCAGCCTTATGCTCTCAGCAACAAACAGGATGAGAAGCAGACCACAAGGTCAAAAAATGAGGGGCAAAACAGCACAAATGTGCACAAGGCAGGGCTGAAAGAGCTTATTAAACAACCCAGCCCCACGCTGTGAAACTTCCCCTTCCAGATCCCTGCTGGATGGCTTTACCAGCATCCTCTCAGCAGCAAGCTGTGAAGGTGACACCAGTGTCACTGGGACAGCCCCGGTGGCCACAGCTGCCTGCTGGGAAGCCAGGACACGAGGGATTCCCACAGGAACCCTGCCAAGGTTCAGGCTGGGTGCTGCACTCTCCCATTCAAAGAGCCAGGGTCTTGTCCAGGCCCCTTTGCTGAGGCAGGATCAAAGCCACTCCAGTCACCCCTCACCAATCTGTTAATTGGGACATGTTGTGGCTTCCACCACAACCTAATATGTGGAAAAACAGAGTGGGAATTGCTTCATTCCCTTGTCCCCTCTCCTCCTTTCCCTGGAACTGGCTTGCTGCCCACCCTATTGCTCACCACTTCTGCAGATTTCCAGGACTCAGGGCTGCACGAGGGATTTTGTGTGCATTTAAACATCATCATGTCCTTCCTCTCCATCCACTCTTCCCTTTTCCCCTGTTCCTTTTGGTGTTTGCCAATGTCCTCACCATTCAGCTTGTTTTCCCAAAGGTAGCCTAGAATTGCTCCTGCTCTTATATTCACAAGAAGATGTTCATGATTTCAGGCAACCCTTTTCCTACAAACCTTTTGCTGTCCCAAGGAACCTCCCTGGGCTCTCCTCAGACCAGCCCTGTGGTAACTGAAGGAAGAACCTGTCAACTTGCTGGACAAAATCTGACTGAACAAATATCATGGAATCACCAAATGGGGTGGGTTGAAAGGGACCTTAAAGGTCACTCAGTTCCACCCCCTGCCATAGGCAGGGACACCTTCCACTAGCCCAGGTTGCTCCAACCTGCCCTTGGACACTTCCAGGGATGGGGCAAGCACAGTTTCTCTGGGCAACCTGTGCCAGGGCCTGCCCACCCTCACAGGGAAGAATTTCTTCCTAATATTCCATTTAAATCTGTTCTCCATCAGCTTAGGGCCATTCCCCCTTGTCCTGCCACTCCATGCCCCTGTGAAAAGTGAAACAAGCATTAAAGTTGCCATGTCCATACAGGAGCAGAGGGGTGTTCACTTGTGGCAAAGCTGAAATGCAGTAGATAAGCAGGCTCCTAATGTCAGGTGCTTATCAGAGCCATCTCCTCACCTTTGTTTTTCATTCCCAGAGAGATCCCTGTGTATAAGGAAGGAGAGGAACAATGGGGAATACCCTGTCCCACCCATACAGACCCCAATCAACGTCAGCGGAAGAGAGGGAGACACGCAGAGAATACAGAATGGTGCTGGCATTTCGGGGAGCCCTTTTTAGCTCTGCCAGGAAGGTCAGAGCCAGCACAGACAACTCCAACACAATGAGGTGCCCCAAGCTAAATATAAACCCATCGAGGGCACGGGTTCAGGAGTTTGTTTTTACAGTGAGCCGACAGCCCATCAACACGTCCCTGCTCCAAATAATTCCCAGCTTTCCCATTGCTGACAGTCTTTGTGTTTTAGCAGGGAGGCAAAGCCCAGGCTCGAGCCCATCTGCCAGTCCAAGTCAGTGGAAATGATTAACTGACAATGAGCAATAGCCAAACTTTTCCATTTCTATTATGCCATTCTAGGAAAACCCACGATGTTCCTCTCCCTTGATGGGATCACCTCATTAGGGAGCCCTTATCTGACTTCCTCACACACACACACTGCCCTTAATGTCGTATTAACTGCTACAAACACTACAGCACTCAAGCCCCCAGTCCTTTCCCAATATACCACTTGGCAAAAACTACTTTTCCTTAAACCCAGGTCACACGTTGAGGTTTCTACATTTTGCTCAGAGATAGCAAAATTTGGCTGAGAAACTGTTGTTGCATTACTCAGAAAAAGTAAGAAAAGGTGACATTTACCCAGCAGAGCTACCCCAGTTCTGCTTCTCAGAACTGCAGAGCTTTCTAGAGGAAAGGGAACTCTTGAGGAAGAAAAAGCCTGAAGTGTTAAAAGCAAGGAAAAGAGAATGTGCAAGAACGAAATTATCAAGTTAGAGATAAAATATGCTTCAGCCCCAATGAAGGCAGAATTCAGCATGCTATTTTTAAATACAGTGGTAGGAAAAGAGAAAACCACGATGCCAAGCCAGTAACCCATTTGCTATTTGGTGCTCTGGGTGTTATTTGGTGCCTCAAACGACTCATGGGGCTGGTATTTAAGTTGGTATTTCTTGCTAGGCTTATGTTACAGCAGAGGAATCATTTCCTTACTCTCGAGCATGTACTTCTTGGCAATGGGCAGAGGGAGCAGGCGGATGTGGCCGAGGAGGGAGCCCCAGGCCTGGGCTCTGGAGAGCGGAGCTTCAGGAGGCAGAGGGTTGTAGGGCTGGATCACGAAGTAAACAGTCAGCAAGACCAACCCCACGGTGAGCAGGCCCTGTGAGGGAAAACAGGCACAGAATTAATTATGGTGCAGGGAGCTGAGGTGTCCTCTGACCAGGACACACCTTCTGGCTGGTTGGAAGGGCTGTGGTTGTGCACTGCAAGATGAACGCTCTCATTTTTGCTGTGGCTCCTCGTTCAGCTGCAATGCTATTTATGTACAGAGCTGCCACTCAGGTTTATTATTAGGGCTGCCCATGGATGAAATTAAACAGCCTTCAAACCCAAACCACACAACTCTGTTCCTATATTTCAGCACTGCAAATAATCCAGTATGAGATCAATGAGGATTACCTGCAGATAGTTCCAATTCCTCCCACCTGATCAAATAAAAGCTTGCTCTCCTGCCATCCCTCTCACACAAGGAAAACCCTGTGGCTTTTGCAAACACCCATCAAGCCTCGAAACACTTTGGCAGAGTTGGCACCAGCTCCCTCCTCCATACCAGAATCCCAAATAAGCCTCCAAGAGATGACATGACGCATTTCTCCCCCCGGCCAAAGTCAAACTGAATCAACAGCAAAAACAAGAACAGAAGCTGAAAGTTCAAATTTGCAGTTTCCTGTTCTCCTGCCTCATTTTACAGCTTTTTATAGGACATGAAGAAAGCTTGGATTTTTTTTTTTTTCCAACAGAAACCATTGCAATGGTTTTGTGAAGATGTAGAAGAAGTATTGTGAAGAAGTATTACTGAATATTATGTCAGTGGGAAGGTTTTCATCCTTGGAGCAAACACCTGCTCTAGTGGAAGGTGTCCCTGCCCATGACAGGGGCTTGGAATTAGGTGATCTTTAGGGTCCCTTCCAACTTAAACCAGTCTGGGATTCTGTGATCTCAAACCTACCTAACAACAGCATCCTTTCACCCACTTTCCAAAACTTTTTACAGCATCTTTTAGTTAAGGCTTTGAAAACACTTTTTCTACCATCAAGTAGGATGGTAACAGGTTTGTTTTAGAGATTGGAAGGAGAATAAAGACAGGTAGAAGTTTGTGGTAGGATCAAAAACAGAGCTGGGTTCATCACTCAACCCTGAACTTTGAGAATTTCCTTCCTCATATTTGCAGAGGCTGCCAACACTGGGAATCTTTGTCTCAAAAATCAAATCAAAATCTCATTATTTAATAATTTAAGGGAGAGGAAGGTGTTGACATGGTAAATTCTCAGCACACATGAGCAATTTCAAATCTTGGTCAGCTGTCTCCTGCTCTCAAACCAGCTCACGGCATGAAGGAAGCTCCACTTTCCAGCTTTTTAAACAAACATCTGGAAAAGTTCACCAAGAAAATGCAGTGGTAAATAAAAGGCTTAGGTGCAAAAGGAGGGCTCGGACCCTCCAATGATGTGTCCATGCACAGAAGACACCTTACCTTGTAGAGAGCCACTAGGAGAGGGTACCGTGGAGGGCCCCTTTGGGGCTCATTCCTTTCCAAGAGCTGCTTGATGAACTTCTCAATGGCTTTTTCTGACATGCCACACTGGTGGCCAGTCTGCCTCACCAGGTCAATTGTCTCGGAGAGCTTGTCATAGATGCTGAGCTCGTTGACCAAAAGCTCCATGGTCTCCGGTGAGAAATCCCTGCGGAGAGATTCGGTGTGTGAACAGAAACCCCTCTGTGGCCACCCAGGGATGCCAGGGGGGTGGCAATGCCCAGGAGAGCAGGAAGGCTTCCTCTGGGGCAAACCTGCCCCCAGCCAACAGCACAACCCTCATCTGCAGCCCTGACAGTCTCTGCTGCCTCAGGATCTCCCGCCGACTCAAAGAAGCCGTGAAATTCCCTGACAAGAGCAGATTCACAGCTTATGTAAATGACCACAGGCTCCCAGAAATCAATGAAACTCCATTTATTCATCTGTTCCCAGTGAATCTGTCCCATAAAGCGATTGCTCACCCAGCACAAAAGCCAACACTACAAAGCTGATCATCAGCCAAGTAAAGCTCCCCTGCGCTATAATTTCAGTTGCTTATTTCAACCCGGATTTGTTTTCATGAAGTCCCCCATCAGCAACAGGAACAGGGCACAGAAACAGGCAGGATGTGTGGGGCAAAGTTCAGGAGTTTACAATTTGTTTAAATTTTTGCAACCTAATGCCCAGGCCAACTGATTGTTGAGTAACAACAAGGTGACAGCAGCTGCTCTGCAGGCAACAAAGCTCCCACCTTCCTCTCCAAGTCTGCCTGCAGGTTGTCACAGGCAGAAATGCCACAGAACTAAATACCCCAGCTAGAACACAGGCTTGTAAGAACACATCTATGAGCAAGAAACGTTAAATGGCCAAAAAAAGGAAATGTGTTCCTCTCCCACTCCCCCTCTGCCACAAAGGCCTCACCTTCTCAAGAGCAGCAGCAGAAGGGCTCAAGAAAAGATGAAAATAAACTGCTGGACATGGAAAAAGCTGCCAAGGTGAGAATCCAGTTGTTAGAGAGACATTTTGCCTTGGGAAAAAAACTGCTGGAGGAAGGGGAGCATCTGGGAGGTGTCACTTTGCCTCTTGTTTCTGAGCTGGGAAACTCTAACCTGGATCAAACTGGGACAACTGGGCAGAGTTTAGCAATGCTCTGCCCTGAAAACACACGCTGAGGATCATCATGGAAAACCACAAGAAGCACAATCAGGACTCCCAGCTGGAAATCAGGCCCCTGTCCCCCTTTTGCACTAAAACTACCTGACCTCAGGAACCAGCTCATGCTGACAAGCCCTGTGTAAAAGTGCCACCTAAACTTAGATTTGCTCAGCTGTGACTCGCTCTGGCTGCTCCCACAGCACCAATCAGCAATGCATGTATGGATGGATATAAAAAAAATAAGATTTTCTTGTTATGCAACAAATTTGAACTCTGATTTGCCTTTACAGCACTGGCCAACAGCTCTGCCCCTAAACCATGTGCTCCTACATGTCAGAACTCAAGCAATGGCAATTTTAGTATCTTTTTGTCCATCCTGCTAGGGTGTAGTTCCAAACAAACCCTCATTCTTCACAGAACTGCCAGCTTCAGCCACTGCTCCTCTCCTCCCAGGATCAACTCCCTGTCCTGCTCTTGCACACTTGTTTATGTGGTGAATCAGATCAGGAAAATTATCTGGCTGGAAAACAACCCTGATTTGTTTGGTCAGCAGCTGCCTAAGCATCCAAGTCCAGCAGTTTATGTCACATGTTCTATTAACATTAGGGTCAAATTTCTAGCCACAGCCTTACAAACACCGAGAGGGTAAAATGCCAAATTAAAACCTAGCCCCAAGTGCACAATGAGAACACACTGCACTACATTGCCAGGTTAATTAGCTCCTGGCCCTCTTTTACCAACATTCCCTGCGTTCCATGCAAATATTTGTCCCAGATCTTACCACCTGAGCAGCCCCATGGGCAAGCAAAGCTGCCCCAGAGCAGGCTGGATCAATAATATCTCATTATAGATTAAGTTCTCCAAGGCAGGGACCTTTTCTTCTTGTCTGTAAAGCACCTGCCACACACATGATGACAAAAACAAGCCATTGCTTTACTAACTTCCATTCATGCAATACCCTGATTCACGTAACAAGCGAGAGCCAGCACATCTGCAGGTTACTAAATGCCCTTTTTTTCCTCATTTCTCCAGTTGCCTCGACGCTGTAACTGCTGTGCTAAATGGTCTGAAAGGTTATCTAGTGTCCTCTGGCTGCCAGTGCCAAAGCTTTCACGAGTGAAGCTGTCCTGTGCCGAATTCCAGGGGATTCATCAAGCTTCCCCTGCTTGCAGGATCTGCCTGGAAGCACTCAGAACAATTATCCCCACAGAAATGCTGTCAAACACAGTGGTTTCCCCCTTTTCAAACCACACCAGAATCCTACTGTGACACAACCCCGAGATCCATCCCAGTTCCCACCCCTCCACATCTACATTCCACTCCAAGCAAACACATTTGGAGACAAGCCCTGCAAATCACACCCACTAAAAACTCAATGCAGCCCCTCGACAAAGTCAAGAGTAACCCAATCCTCTGCTAGGAAATAAGGCATTTTGCTCCCACATTGCTGGGAGAACAGATGAGGCCTTAAAAATCAAATAACAACCCATTATTTGCCTTCCTATTCCAATACAATCGACAGAACAACCCTCACACACACACTGAGCTGGGCTCATCCCTTGCACACCCCTCAGACAGCCCCTTAAAGGAGGAATCCATATGTTACTCTGGTTTTTTATGAACTCCAGCACCCCGGGAGGAATCAGCAGCTCCCCCCAAACACAAACGGCCACGGTTTGAAAGGTTTGCACCTGAGCAGCCAGTTCTGCCCGGGGTGTTTGGGGCGAGGCTTTAGAAGGTAAATATTGAGAGATAAATACTGCTGAAGGAGTCTTTCCCTTTTAAAGGGAAAACTTGCTCACCTTGCTGGTGAGCCTAAACCAGAACATATATATATATACGCATACATATATAAATACACACACACAAACACATATACATATATATACATATGTATACACACACATATATAAATACATATATTCATATATACACAAATATATACACACATATATATACATATAAAAATATGTACCTATATATATAGAAATACACATATAGAAATATATATATACCCACACATAGAGAAATATATATGTAAGCATATATATATACATAAAAATATGGATATTTACATATGTATATTTCTATATGTGTATATATATTTCTATATGTATATATGTGTACATATTCTTATATGTATATGCATATACATACATATATACACACACATAGATATACAAACACATGTATATAATGATGATGATACATATATACCTATATACATACATACCTATATACATACATACATACTCATATATATGTGTATATACATATATACATATACACATATAAATATATATATTAAAAAAATAGATTCCCATCTGCTGTACGCCCCTCGGTGCCTCCCTCCCTCTGCCCCAGGCTCAGGCCCCACCTTGGGCTGCAGCCCCTCGGGAGGGACCCCCCGCCTCCTCTGCCCGGCACAGGAGCCCCAGCCAGGGGGTCATTCCCCCAAAGAAATCAATAAACCACAACAACCCCCCCACCACCCGCACTGCTCGGGCCTCCATCCGCCCGGGGCCCCCCAGGCCACAGCCCACCCTAAGGGGTCGCTCCGGCCTCACCCGGTGCCCCCCAGGGCCCCCCAGTACCCTCGGTGCCCCCACTAACCCCCAGTAACCCCCGGTACCCCCCGGTATCCCCCGGCCTCACCTGGCCACCCCCGCATCCCCCGGTGCCCCCCGGCCTCCCCTGCAGCCCCCCGACCACCCCCGCATCCCCCGGTGCTCCCCAGTACCCCACAGTGTCCCCCGGCCACCCCCAGTACCCCCCAGTACTCCCCAGTGCTCCTCAGTACCCCCCG
>JAWWMP010000077.1:1922253-1945383 GCA_035047865.1 Dendrocincla tyrannina | reverse complement strand
CCCTGACCCCCCTATTACCCCTAGACCCCCTCCCAGACTCCCACCAGCACCTTAAGACACCCCACACAGCACCCACAGGAACCCCCAGCACATTCAGACACCCCCCAGTAACCAAGACCCCCGAGCACCTGAGCCCACAGCACCCCTGAGACCCCCCCAGCACCCCCAAAGCCTTTCACAGCCGGATCCCACAGCACCCATAACACCTCCCTCCACCCTCAAGCACCCCTAAAGTTCCCAGTGTCAGCCCACAGCACCCACCCATCACCCCTCCAGCCCCATTAACCTCCTCCAACCACCCCAAGGAGACCCCCCTTCAACCCCAGTTACCCCCGACCCCAGGGGGGACACGGATGCCTCTTCCCACAGCTCAGGAGACAAGCAGTGAGCATGCAGTTAACACCCTATAAAAAACCATGGGAAAGCCCTAAAAAATTGTGGGAAAGGCTTTCAGGAGTAAAGGGCTGGGAGATGGAGCAAGAGGAGGTCCCTGGAGCCACCCCTGGCATGAAGATCTTGGGAGAAAGGAGCACAGGGTCGGTCTCACCCCACTCTCAGACCTGGACTTTAGTCCTTAGGTGCAATCAAATGCATTTTCAGAGTCAGCTATTGGTTGTGAGACAGGTGTTTTTGGGGTCTCTGCGCTCCCTTTTCACAGAATCCTGGGAATGTTTTGGGTTGGAAGGGACCTTCAAGATCATCTCATTCCATCCAACCTTTGTTCCGCTGGTCCAGGTTGATCAGAGCAACTTTGTTTAAGTTCTCAGCCTCAACAACTTCCTGCAGCTCTGGATTCTGCAGCTGGAATTAAACATTGCAAGAAAAAAGGATTTCCTCTTCCCAGGTTTGGGTTTCCTGCCCTGTCAATCCCAGCACAGGGAGCGGGATGGTCTCCCCATCCCGATTTTCCTGCTTTTCGAGGGGAAGGGGGTGAAATTCTGGGACACCCAAAACCAGTGGCTGGGGCACTGAAAGCTTTGGTTGGAGATTTGTTGCAACTTGTCAGAAGCTCCTCTGGATTCTCCAAGGTGGATTCATCCAGGAGAATAAATGCCTGCTGACTTTGGGCTGCTATCCAAGATCTTCCCAATCTTGGCTTGGCTGAGGCAGCTCCTCTAATTCTTGCGGAGCGCCTTGAGGAATTACGGTTTAAAAGGAAACAACCTGATTAAAAAAAAATAAATAAAATCCTGTGGGCCAAACAAATATGCATTTCCCTCTTGCTATTAATATCCCAGGCCTTGATCCTCCTCCAAACTCTCGTGCAGGCGTTGAAGGGCTTGCAAAGGAGTGGGGCCTTTGATTCCAGAGTGGGAATGTTTACTGGGGTGGTGAATTATTAAAGATAAAAGATGCTTTCAAGTGCAATGTTCTCCAACTTGATTTATTTGCCTTCCTGGTGCTTCTCCCGACCTGGCAATGAAAAATTCATTTCCAGGTTTGGTGGGGAGCTTTGGAGTGCTTTGGGCACGAACTCCAGCCTTTTTATCCTGGGGATAATTTGCAATGGAATGAGACTGACTTTTCTTTCCACCTGCTGTTCTGGGATGCCTTTTATTTTTCAGCTCCCACTCTGGGCCCTGTTGGAGCTCCCTGGTCCTTCCTTGCAGCAGCAACGTTGCAGTCAGGAGGAATTGCTGCCATCTAATGGGAGAACTCAGCCTCCACAGATAATAAAATAGAAAAAAAGAAAAAAAAAATAAATAAAATAGAAAAAAAGAAAATAAAACCGATATAAGTAAAAAAAAAACACTAAGAAAAAAATAAACGCAATAAATAAAAATAATAAATTTGAAAATTAAAAAATCAGTCAATAAATAACAAATAAAAATAAATTAAAAAAATAAAAAGCTTTTCCTGCACAATCCTGCTGCCACCCAGAAAAGCAGCATTGTCTCCACTTAATCCCAGCACTTTTAGGCAAAGGGAAAAGCTGATCTGACTTTGCACAGGGGAGTGTTGCAGACCCAGTAAAAAGAACCTTTTTGGGTTGATCCCCCATTTCACCTTCTCTTATTTTGGATCGAACTTTCTGGATCTTGTTATGATGAGCCTCTTATTGTGGATCAAACTTGCCAAGTACTCTTGGATTGATATTACTCTAAGACAAAAGCAGAAATAGTGAAGATGAGCCTGAACGACAACAAGAAGCCATTCTAGAAATCCCAAATCCCAAACCCTTCCCAAGCATCTGCTCCAGCAGGAAAACCATTGGACAAAGAAATATGGTGAGGAGGGATAGACATGGAATAGGAGCATAAATATATTGCATGAAGAAAAGAAAGTGTTTTAATGATACATCCATGGGAAGATGACTTGGGACAGGCTGGGGGAAGACACGTAGGGGATGGAGAATTTAGGGTACAGAGGGGCTGGGGGGATAAATTGGGGTGTGCAGGGGAGATAACTCATCCTAAAAGACTCAGAAATTCCTTTGGCACTGCAAAGTTGTACCTGGCTGGTGAGGCTGATAGATATAAAATCTATATAATTATATATAAAAATATATAGTGTCACTAGAAACCCAATTCTTGTCACTTTATTTTTCTAAAGCAGAAACTGGCTGCTATTATGCTTTGCCATTATATTCATATAAGTAATAATGGCAATAAAAAAGCAAACCCAACCAGGCAGAATCACTTCCCCAAAACCTGTACATAAACATAGTCTTTAAACAGTCCTGTTGAACTGCTGGGAATTTACACAGCATTTATAAAAATACCAAAATATAGCACTTGTATTCTTATTTATTTAGTCTGTATGGTTGATGTTTGGGGTTTTTTTAAGTGCATTTAGGATATATGGAGTATCTCATTGCTCAGATCAAATGCAGTAGCAAAAGTCCCCACTGCCCAGAGCACCAACAGCCCCAAACCCCTTTGTTTTATTCACTTGGGTGGCTCCAGGTGTTCATTCCTTCTATCCCAAGGCTTGGGTTTGCTCCCTGCTGCTTCCAGTGTCATTCCAGCTCCTCAGATCCAGCTGGCTTCCTTTTCTACCTCTTTCATTGTTATTCTTGTTTCAAAAAGAAAGTGATAAAGTTTCCCAGCAAGTATTTTGGAGGGCTGGTGTGCCCTGGGGAATGGCAGGAGCTGCTCTCAGTATCCAAGGAATATCAGGCAAGGAAGATACACAGGGAGCAAAGAAAGTGTCCAAGGGCTGTTTTTGTGCTTTTGGAGCTGTTCCTGCAGGTTCAGATCACAGTGTGGGGGGCCTGTCCATCACCAGCAGCAGCTCTTTTTCTTCTGGGGTGCTTTTGGTACCTCTTCTGCCTTATTTTTTAGTTCATCTTCACGAACTTTGAGCAACCTGGGAGAAAAGGAAGCTAATTAGGTGGGCATTTCCCCCCCTGTTTTGTTTCGCTCTGCTATTTGTCTTGACAAGCCTTGGTGAAGGAGGCTCAGCAAGGCTGAAAGGAGTCAGGAGCCTTCCAGCTCCACGTGCTCCGAGAACTGTGGACTCTGCTAAAAACACCAACCCAAATCAAATCACAGGCAGAAATTGTCTCAGTCAACCCAGGGAGAAATCAGCAGCATCCCCAAAAGGGGTTTTATTAATCTCCTTGCAATGCTGACTGTCCAGAAGGCAACTTGCAGCTCTTCCCTGGCTCATCCCAGCCACGCACGGGCTGCCCTGAGCTTTCCCTGGTGTTTGGGCACATGAAGTGTCTGGTGACAGTGACACACCAGCATTTGAAGCTCAAAAAGCAGAGAGGAAGCCCTTTAAATTGGGGAGAGCTGGCCAAAGCCAAGCACAGGGCTCACCTGCTGAAGCTGACCATGGACTCCAAGACATTGTGGCCCGAGGCAGCGCTGCACTCGTAGAACATGAGCTGATGCTCCTGGAAGACACAGATCCCAAACAGAAATGTGATACTCTTGCACTGGAATAGCTTAATATGGGAATAAATAGCCATGGGACAGTCACTGTCAAAGGGAAACAGGAGGGAATCAAGGAAACAAATAATATTTACTGGATCATGAAGGTGAAATTCAGTTTTTCTGGTTGCTGTGACACCAACTTTTAATACCAGGGAAAAGGCTGATGCTGCAGGCAGAGTGAGATGGGATGTCCTTTGGTTTGCAGAGACATAACTAGGTGTTCCCAGCTCTTTTGTGCCTGACAGTGACCAACTTGGGAAATTAAGCCTCTATCCCCTTGTCTTGCTGCCTCCTTTGTAAAACCTTTCGATGGATACTGGCCCAAATCCCACAAACTTTAAAATTAACTCAGTAAAGATGAGATTCTTCTCATTCTTCACCCCTGATTTTTATTAACCATCTGTATTTGTAGACACTAATTGTACTTTAAGTGTTTCAGTATCTTTAAAGCAGGATAGGGCTTGGTGGGTTTATTGTGTTTATGATGCTGAGAAGACAATGTGACACTTCACAGCAAAGACAAGCAGAGCTGAAAATGTTTTAATTTATAGACCCAACTCCATAAACGGATTGACTGGGGGGATGCTGAGCTGAAACTAAAGTGGCAAAGGGCAAGCAAGGCAGGCAAGGGCGAGAGGTGAGTCCAGAGAGCACTTTGCCAACCACTGGTGCTTGAGGGGTAAATTAGGGGATTTCACCTTTCTCTGCATCCTCAGGCTGGTGGAATCCATCCAAAGCTGTCCCTGCCAAGCTTGGCTGGACACCCTTCACCACCCACCTTGGCCAAGCATTCCCCGTCCTTCGTAGCAACCTGTCTCTCGGCAGCACAGTCGGTTTTGTTCCCAAGAAGCAGAATAGCAATTCCATCCTCTGCTGCTTCCTGAGGAATCAAAGAGGGGAAAATCAGGAGAGCATCGGAATTTGCCTTGAATCCCAGCTGGCTACACTGTCTGCACACATCTTGAAACACCACGAAGGATGCCCATGGGTTTGGGTTGATAACAAAACTTTGAATTCTTAAACGAGTTTAACAGCATTTAAGAAGTTTTTTCCCCTTCTAAATCATCTGTCCAGGTCTATTAACAGGGCAGAGCACTGGATGAGTTACCCTTGCAATGAATTTACTTTGTGTTTAGCTTCAGGAACCCTCCTGATGATGTTCTGCCTGGGATTTACTTGCATTTGTCAAGGCAACATCCTATTTTGTTCCAGCAGTTTTGAACACTGGCTTTATCCTCAAATGGAAATCTCTGACAAGAAGTTTTGAGTAAGAGATGGGTCACCTCCCTTGTTCCAGGACTCAAAGTGGACAATTTTTGGTTTAAAAGCATTATCAAAAATCAGTTTCAACATTTTCCATAAGAGTTGCTCATTATCCTAACAGTGCTATCAACAAATTACCCTGGGAAATTACGAAAAATGACTGTGTTAGATTTAAATCCTCCAGAAAAACATATTTTAGAAGCAAAGCCAAGCAGAATCCCCTTGGCCAAAGTGCTTGGCCAGCCCCAGATGCCCATCCCTGACCCATGGCAGGGGTCAGGGGGGGAAATGCTGGTTTCAGAGCAGGTCCAAGACCTCGTGGGCTTCACCCACCTGGATGCAGCTCAGCCAGTACCGCACGTCACAGAAGGAATACTGGGATGTGACATCGTACATGAGCACGACCCCGTCCGCCTTCCTGAAGAACTGCTTGGTCATGCTGTGGTACCTGGGTGCATTCCAGCAGGAAAGTTAGGGAGGTGTTGCCTCAGGGGGATGTGAAATCCTAGAGGGAAAACTGGGAATGTCTATAAAATAAAGGCCACTCCCAGACTTGGCTCTTGTCCTGATGGCAGAGGCCAGCCCGAATGCCAGTTTTATCTTAATGACTTCCTTTATTAGGCTTTATCAGATCACTTACTGTACAGAGTCCCTCCTCAAACAACCCCTCCTTTGCTTAGCAAAGCCAAGAACATTCATTTCCCCCAGACTCCCAGGAAAAGGAATGGCCCAGGTTGTGTCCTTAGGTAAGAGCACAGCTCCTCACCTCTCTTGGCCAGCTGAGTCCCACAGGCGCAGAGCAAAGCGCTTGTTGTCCACCACGAGGTTTTTGACCCGATAATCCAGTCCTAGAAAACAGAAAAGGGGGTATTTTGGTACTGGAGCATTCCTCCCTGGGACAGAGGAACATGGTGCAAGGTGGTCTGAGGCTGCAGCTCCAGGGCTTAGTTTAAGAGAAGTGGATAAAACTCTTACACTCTTGTACTCAAGAGAAAAATATATAAGAATGTAAGTGTATAAAGCTTAGCCAAGCCATAACAGGTAGATACAATATTTACCTTTATGTATTTAATGTGTTAAACCATCTTATTTTTGCAATTAAATGGTACAAAAAGATTGAAAAATTACATTAAGCCATGAGCCCTGTATGTTTACTTTCAAGTTGAGGCTAATATACTCCTGGGAAGAGATCTGCAAATATTATCACTAAATGCTGTTCACCACTCTCCTAATTCCAGAATACGGACCCTGGGAGAAGTGTGGTGAGAAGAGAATAGAGCTGAAAGGCAAAGCAGAGAGGGAAGCACTAGAGCCACTGGTATTGGTGTGCTGGGAGCACAGGGAGGAGCAGCATTGCCTGCTCATGAGCATCCAGGCGTGGGAAGTTGGTGGTTCTGGTTGGTCCCTGGGGACAGGCTGTGCAACACGCTTGGTGGGAGCTGTGATGGGCATGAAATGATCCCCAGAACTTGTGGGGTGGAGGAAAGGGGGCTGCAGTGGGGAGGAAAGGGAGAGGAAAGGGGGCTGCAGTGGGGAGGAAAGGGAGAGGAAAGGGGGCTGCAGTGGGGAGGAAAGGGAGAGGAAAGGGGGCTGCAGTGGTGATCCAGGAGAGGGCTTGGAGAAGAGCTGGAGGAGACCTACCTACTGTGGCGGTGAGGTTTGGGTTGAAGCTGTCGGCGTGTAGCCGGTACAGGAAGGATGTTTTGCCCACGTGGGAGTCCCCAACAAACAGCACGTTGTAGAGGTGCTCTGGGTCCAGGGGAGCTTTAGGACAACCCTTTGGGGCAGCTTCTGCTCCATCTGAAGTCACAGCCTTTGGTTCTCCTGGGTTGGACTTGCCTTCCTGGCTCATTTTCAGACCAAACTCTTGTGGCTTCTCTTGTTGACCGACATTGGGGTCTTGGCTCTGTTCCCCCAGGAGCTGCCCCTGAGGCTGCACACAGAGGTTGGCTGCATCCCCCAGGGAGCTGCCTGCGAGGACCATCCCCAGCTGATTATTCCCAGCATCTTCCTGCGGTTGGACCCTCATGTGAAAGGTTGACACTGGTGGCAGCTCTTGCTTTGGAGGCTCAGCAGGTGTGGCAGCCACCCGCTCTGGTTCCATCACATGCGGTGCCTTCCCCTCTGGCTGCTGGGCAGGAGTGTGAATCCTCACCTGATGGCCCCTGACCTGCTCCTGGAGCTCACGTGGGGCTGCCTGTCCTGAAGCACAAAGCCGCCACACATCTGGAATGAGAACATCCTCCTGCATCATCGGTTCCGGCTTTGGTGTGCCAGTCCACACATCTGGAATGAGAACATCCTCCTGCATCATCGGTTCCGGCTTTGGTGTGCCAGTCCACACATCTGGAATGAGAACATCCTCCTGCATCATCGGTTCCAGCTTTGGTGTGCCAGTCTGTACTGGCACGTCGGAGGCCGGGGAGGCCGGTGCAGACACACCATCATCATGGCCCTGATGCAGTCCTAGCCCCTGAGTTTCTACTACACTCCTGGTCCCTTCCTCCAGCCTCTCTCCCTGTGCCACTTCCAGACCTTGAGTTCCATCCAGAGGCTGCCCCCCTGCAGCAGCCCTCTCTCCCTGTGGTAATTCTGGTGCCTGGGTGTCCTCTGGGATCTGCCCATCAGAACCAGTGGGTGCTCCCAGCTTTGCTTCCAGACCAGGGCCCTCTGCAGCAGTGCCAGGCTCAGCCTCAGCTGGAGGAGGCACATGTGCAGCAGCAGCTCCCTCCCCTGTGGCTGCAGAGTGAGCTGCACACACACCTGTCCCCAAACCTGGACTCAGGCTCTGCCCCCCTTCCCACATCCCAGCTGCGCCCAGGGGTGCCACATCTGTCTCTGTGTTCCCTCCTGAGGCTGATTTGGGCTCATCCTGCCCGGTAAACAGCTGTGTGTTGGCACCAGTGCTCTGCTCCTCCAGCATGTCCTGGTGTTCAGCCTCCTCTCCAGGTTGTGCTCCTGCACCAGCCCCCTCTCCCTGCCCGGCTCTTGCTCCCTGGGGATTAAGCCCGGGGTCATGCAGCAGCCCATGCTCACCCTGTCCTTGTCCCCCATCCTCAGCCTCATCCCTGAGCTGCACAGCTGCATAGTCCCCTTTTTCCTGTAGGGTTTCTGTGCTGGCACCCCCCCACAGCTGTGTGTCCATCCTGGAGTCCTGTGTCTCCCTTTCTACTGACTCTCCTTTATCCCCCAGGGGTTGCATTCCTGGAGCCACACTCCCCCCCTGCTCTGTCCCCAGGGAGTCAGCCTTGCTTGAGGGCTGCAGATCTGCTTCCATGCTTCCTCCTGGGGTCAAAGGGAGCTCATCCACCTCTGCAATCAGCTGCATGTTGGCACCAGTGCTCTGGTCCTCCAGTGCGTCCAGCCCAGGCTCCTGTGGCAGCCCACGCTCCCACTGTCCTTGTCCCCAGTCCTCAGCCTCCTCCCCGAGCTGCATGGCTGCGTGGTCCCCCTCTTGCTGGGGGGTTTCTGGGTTGGCATCTCCACTCAGCTGCTTGTCTGTCCAGGAGCTCTCTGTGTGCACCATTTTCACTGATTCTGCTGTATCCTCCTGATCCAGGGATTGCACTCCTGGAGCCACACTCCCTCCCTGCTCTGTCCCTGGGGATCCAGCCTCACCCCTGAGCTGCAGATCTGCCTCTGTGCTCCTTCCTGGGGTTGGTTTGAGCTCATCCACCTCTGTGAGCAGCTGCCTGATGGCACCTGTGCTCTGGTCCTCAACAGTGTCCAGGCTTTCTGCCTCCTCCTGTGGTTGCACAGCAGCACCAGCCCCCTCTCCCTGCCCAGCTGCTGCTCTGTGGGGATCAAGCACAGGCTCCTGTGGCAGCTCACACTCACCCTGTCCTTGTGCCCCATCCTCCTCCTCCTCAGTGTGCATGGCTGTTCCACCCCCTCCTGCCTGTGGGGCTCCTGGGTTGAGACCCCCATGCAGGATTGCATCTTCCTGGGCATTCTCTATCTCCATTTCCACTGACTCTTCTTCATCCACCTGACTCAGGGGCTGCACATCTGGATCCAATCCCCCTCCCTGCTCTGTCCCTGGGGATCCAGCCTCACCCCAGAGCTGCAGATCTGCCTCTGTGCTCCCTTCTGGGGTCAGTTTGAACTCATCCACCTCTGCAAGTGACTGAACAGTGACATCAGTGCTCTGGTCTTCCCCTGTGTCCAGGCTTTCAGTCTCCTCCTGTGGTTGCACGTCTTCACCAGCCCCTTCTCCCTGCCCGGCTGCTGCTCCTTGCACATCCAGCACAGGCTCCTGTGGCAGCTCACACTCACCCTGTCCTTGTCCCACATCTTCCTCCTCCTCCTCTTCCTCCTCCTCGTGCAGCTGAACAGCTTTTTCACCCTCCCCTCCCCATGGAGCTCCTGGGCTGAGACCCCCACCCAGCTGTGTATCTGTCTGGGCAATCTCTGCCTCCATTTCCACTAACTCTCCTTCATCCCCCTGATCCAGGGGCTGCACTCCTGGAGCCACATTCCCTCCCAGCTCTGACCCCAGGGAGTCAGTCTCACCCCAGAGCTGCAGATCTGCCTCTGTGCTCCTTCCTGGGGTTGGTTTGAGCTCATCCACCTCTGTGAGCAGCTGCCTGATGGCACCTGTGCTCTGGTCCTCAACAGTGTCCAGGCTTTCTGCCTCCTCCTGTGGTTGCACAGCAGCACCAGCCCCCTCTCCCTGCCCAGCTGCTGCTCTGTGGGGATCAAGCACAGGCTCCTGTGGCAGCTCACACTCACCCTGTCCTTGTGCCCCATCCTCCTCCTCCTCAGTGTGCATGGCTGTTCCACCCCCTCCTGCCTGTGGGGCTCCTGGGTTGAGACCCCCATGCAGGATTGCATCTTCCTGGGCATTCTCTATCTCCATTTCCACTGACTCTTCTTCATCCACCTGACTCAGGGGCTGCACATCTGGATCCAATCCCCCTCCCTGCTCTGTCCCTGGGGATCCAGCCTCACCCCAGAGCTGCAGATCTGCCTCTGTGCTCCCTTCTGGGGTCAGTTTGAACTCATCCACCTCTGCAAGTGACTGAACAGTGACATCAGTGCTCTGGTCTTCCCCTGTGTCCAGGCTTTCAGTCTCCTCCTGTGGTTGCACGTCTTCACCAGCCCCTTCTCCCTGCCCGGCTGCTGCTCCTTGCACATCCAGCACAGGCTCCTGTGGCAGCTCACACTCACCCTGTCCTTGTGCCCCATCCTCCTCCTCCTCCTCAGCATGAACTGCAGTTCCATCCCTCACTCCCCACGGGGTTTCTGGGCTGTGACCCCCATGCAGCTGCACATCTGTCAGGGCATCCTCTGCCTCCACCAGTTCCAGTGTCTGAGACTTAACTGGGAACAGCCCACACAGGTCTCGGCCACCTGTGGGTGTTCCTGCTGGGGAGGCACCCTCACTGTGCATCTCAGCAGCCCTCATTTCTTCCCCCAGCCCCAACTGTGGCTCATCCTCCTCCTCCAGTGGTTGCACACCTGGCTCCAGATGCTGCCCCAGCTCTATTTCCAGTTTCTCAGACAGCCCCAGTGATGGGTCAGCCCGTTCCTGCAGTGCCATGCCCAGGGTCTGCACACATTTACCTGGAGCTGACTCTGCCTCAAGCTCTTCCATGGCAAGGCACTGTCCCACTGCTAGACCTGCTTGCCCAGCCTCAGGTGGCCCCAGACCTGCCTCCAAAATTTCTCCCTGGCTTATTCCTGCTTCCTCAGCTTCCCTCAGGAGCCGTGCCTTTTCCCAGCCTGCTTTTTCCTGCACCCACCCTGCTCCCTCCACCTCCATCACTGCCTGCTCTCCTGCCTCCTTGCTCTCTCCCAGGTGCTCTGTCACCTTTAGCACCATCTCCTTCACACCAGCAGCCTCTCCTTGCAGGAATAACATCCTCTGTGCCTCCTCTGGGCTCTCTGCCTGCTCTGCCCCTGGCTCCTGAGCCATGTGGTGCCCGGCTCGCAGGGACGCACCAGCCTGTGTCACATCCAGAGCACGGAGCTCAGCTGTGGCTGCTCCTTCTTTCAGGTCTCCTTCAAACAGCTCGTGGCTGACGTGGCCAGGGAGGGTCTCCTGCAGGATCTCAGGGGTTGTTCCATGGGCTGTGGCTGCCTCTGGCCCTGGTTGGGGCTCAGCATCATCTGGGGGGTGACTGGCAGTGCCTGCCAGAGCAAGGGGTGCATCTGGTGCCTGTGCCTTCAGATGTTTGCTCAGAGCTGCTATTGCATCATTCATCTCTCTTAGCAAAGAGCTTTGGTCAGAGAAGCGTTCCTCTTTCAGAGATTCTGGGAAGGGCTCCTCTTCCGCAGAGCTCGCTCTCACTGGGGCTCCCGAAATGCTTATTTCTGCTGGCAGCATTTCCCAGACCCTGGAAAGGGCAGAAAAGGGAGGGGAATGAGCTCCAGCTCCCTCCCATCCCTGGCCAGTCCCAGGAGGCTTCTGATCTACCACCTCACCCCATCCCTCTCCAAACCCGATTTTATTTACCCTCTGGGTGCACTTGGGGTTCACACAGGCAGCAGTGGGGACAAGGGAAAGGGGCATGCACACTGCCTGGGTACATGTGCCTCTTCCCAGCACCTGTGTCAGCATTATCAGACATGAAAAGACAACTCTCAGCCAGGTACAGCAAGTTCCTGAGCCAAGGGAGTGATGCTCTGGGATAAGAGCTGTGATCTCCAGGATGAGAGATGAGTGGGTGGGAGGGGAGTGTTAAAAGGACTAAATATCATGGTTTGCCTTGAGGGGATGGGGGGACGAGCTGGGGGCTCAGCACCAGTTTGCAGAGCCCAGGGGCACACGTGGGCACTGCAGCTGCTGCCCAGGCCCCCTTACACTTGGTGGGTGTTTCTGGCTTTGCCCTCTCCGCTCTGGGACCCCAGCCTGATCCGCATCTCCGAGCGGAACTTCTCACTCGTCCCCGGACTCTGCAGGAAAAAGGGTGGGAAGAGGAAAGAGAAAAGCACTTGGTGAGGGAGTGAATCCAGCTGAGGCAATGCTGAGCTCCCCAGCAGGTATCCAGATGCACCCACCCAAAATCTTGGGGGTACCAGGACTGAGGTGCCGCTGCCCCCTCCCTTCCCAAACATCTGCATGGCACCGTGGCAACCCCATCTGAGAAAGCTCTTAGGGGAGGCAGTGCCTCAGCTGCAGGAGCACCCTGTGCCCTTGGGCCCCCCAGCATCCCAAACCAACCAGCACAAGGCCCTGGAGCATGGGCGCCTTGTCCTGTGCCCACACACCCAGCTGAAGTACCTGTGGGGACATTGGCATCTCGCCGGGTAACTCTGCCACCGCTCTGTCCCTGCAAACACAGAGCACAGGGGTCAGGATGGCAGTGGCATCCTCTCCACCACATCCACCCCAGCCCCGGGGTTGTCCTCAGCCCCCAGGACAGTGACAGAGCAGGACAGCAAAAGCCATGATCCTTGGAGGGGTCCTGGTTGGTTTCTTCTGGGTGAAGGACGTCCCCATCTCTGCTGGCACTGCCCTCAAGGGACAGGTTCAGTGCATGGTGCTGATAGTCCTGCCTTTTCTCCTGATGCTCTTCACACCAAGCCATGATTCATCTGTCCCATGGAGACCTCTGAAGCCCCCTGATGGCCGAGACCCACCCAGGAGGAAACCACACATGTGCACATATGTCTCTCAGCTACTCACCCTGGCTCCTCCACACGCTGCCAAGCCACTGTGGCCCTCATCGTCCTCAGGTGCCCCTGAGTCTGCTCCAGCTGCTGGTGGAGGTGCTGCAGGTGATCCTCCAGCACCCTGTTGCTCTCCTCCAGCTCCCTGTTTTCCGAGCTGGTGACTTGCTGAGTGCTGCGGAGGCTGCGGCAGCGCCGCTCCAGCTGTGGGATGGCACCCAGGACACTCAGCCCACCAAAACCCCTGGCCCAAATCACTCATGGATAACCATCCCCTCTAGATGTGGGGCTGAATTCTACCCCCAAGTGGAGATGGTGGGTGGGGAACTCAACTTGTGTCCTCTGGGAATGCAGGGGAGTGTGGGGATGAGGGTGGAAAAGGTGGCCATGAGGGTCCTGTGTGACAACCTGCTGCAAGGACTGGTGGGGACAGACTGGGATCAGCTGGACAACACTGCTTTGTTGTTCCAGCCCAGCCCAGAGACCCCATAACACAAAAATGGGGACGGGGTTGGGGCCAGCCCACCTCCATCTGTGCTGTGACCAGGCGCTGCACCTCCCTCTCGCTGGCATCCAGCCCCCTCTGCAGCTCCACGACGTGCTGGTGGCTCCGGGCCATGCTCTGGGATGGCAGCAAGGACATTGGCACCTGGCTGGGAGCTGCCAAGGGGGCTTTGGGGGTGCTGGGGTGGGCAGCAAGGGGAGAGGAGCAGCCAGTGCCCCACCTTCTGCTCCAGGCGCTGCTGCTCCTGCTGGATCTGCTGCTCCAGGACCTCGCAGAGCTGCTGCACCTCCTTGTCGTGCTCAGCCACACGCCTGTGGGCACAGCGAGGTGGGGAGGGGGGTGGGCAGACCCTGCTGCAGGGGGTGCAGGTCCCTGGGACCCCACATTGCCCACGGCACCCTCTGGCTGCAGCCGGGTTTGCCCAGAGGGGGTTCACGTAGAGTCCAACCCTTCTGCCATCCCATCCATGACTGTAGAGGGAGCCCAAGCCCAAACGCCAGTGAAACCTCTGCTCTGGCCACTGATGGAGATGCTGAAAGCACCCAGGTTTCCCCCATAGCTGGGATGAGCCATTCAGGGCCCCATCTCTGTCCCCATTCCATCTCTGTCCCCATCCCATCCCTCTCCCCATCCCATCCCATCCCATCCCATCCCACCCCACCCCATCCCTCTCCACCACTACCCTGGGCTGACTCACTTGTTCAGGGTCACCTCCAAAGCCTCCTTCTTGCTCCTGGCTTCTTGGATGCGGTGCCTCATCTTGGCCAGGAAGTCCTCCAGGTTGCCCAGGAGTTGGGGTTCGTCCTGCCGGAGCTTCACCCAGAGCTGCCAGATCTCCTGCCTGCAGGGAGAGGGCTGTTTGGGGCTGAGCATCCCCCCAGGGTCCCCCAAAGCCAGGTGAGCTGTGGGGTCCTGGGTGATTTAACTCACACCATTTGGGATGTGTGGGGACAGATAAGCACTGGGGTCACTGTGGTCCTGTCCCTTCCTCCTGTACTTGGGCCAAAGGTACCTCCAACACATTTCTGGTCTCCTGGTCTTCACAGGGATCTCCTGCCCCAAGCTTTTCACCCTCTACCCATCCTGCAGGGCACCCATGGGTGCTAAGCAGGGCACTTACTCTTCAGAGAGATTGGTGGTGCCCAGCTGGTCCATAAAGGCAGCAAAGTGCCTCCGTTCCTCACTGTCCACCCCTTCCAAGGCCGGGCTGGGCAGGACCAGACGGACCCTCCGGGACGCCGTTTTCCGCCGCCGGTGCTCCCTGGAAGCTTTTTGGGAGCTCAGGAACTGCCCTGCTGGCAGATACCACAAACCCTCAGTGCCCAGCCAGGGTGCCAGCAGAGCCTGAGGCTTCCCACCCCCTGGCTTCAGCACAAGGGGACCCTTCACCAGGTGAGACCTGGCCATGGGGACATGAGGAGCATTTCAGAGCCCTCTGGCAGAGCACTGAGCCCACACCCAGGATCAGCCTGGGCTGTTTGGAGGCACTTACGGAGCCCAGCAGTGAACTCCTCGGTGCTCAACCTCCCGGTGCCAGCAGCATCCAGCCCATCAAAGACAAGCTCCAGCTCCTCTGTGCTGCAGGGGAAACCTTCCTGCTGGAATTTCTGCAAACGAAGCAAACCAGGGTAAAGACCCCACCCATCCCCCAGTCTCCAGCCACCCCCAGAAGGGAACCCCATCCCTCACAACCCCACCCCTCACCTGCATGTCCGAGCGGGTGACAAACCCCTCCTGGTCCTTGTGGTTCTCCTTGAGGAAGTCCTGCAGCCTCTGCACTAGTTCAGGTTCCTGTGGTGGTTCCTCAGCTGGGCTGGGTGCTGTGACTGGTGTCTCACCGGAGCCCTCCCGGACCTGCCTGCGCCGGCTGGAGCCCAAACGCTGACCCCGGCGCTCAGACATGGCTCTGGCTCTGTCCTGCAGCAGAAACCAGGGCGTGCTGAGCTTTGGCCAGCTCTCTCCTGGCTGGAGAGCTTTGCTCCAGTGTGGTGGGAGAGGGACCAAGCTGGAAATCCCTCTTGCTGGTGCAAAGGACCAAAAACCCCATTGTCAAGAAGTATTTGGCAATAGGAAGAGAAGGTCTTGGAGCCTGGATCTGCAGCAAACAGTGGCCGTTCCCACCAGCCATCCCACTGGATTCCAGCCCAGCACCCACTGGGCAAACAGCTTCTCCTGCCACCAGCCAAGAGCCCACCCTAAACCCCCCCAAGCTCTGGCTGTGGGGGGTGCACAGAACACCAGCACCCTCAAAGGCCACCTGGGAGGTGACACAGCCGGGAGGTGATGCCAGCAAAGGACCAGCCAAGGCAGTGCTGGAGGTCTGAGCAAGATGTGGTGCTTCCACCTGCTTTCTCAGAGCTCAGCAGCCTCTTTTAAAATTCCTCCCCCAGTTTTCACAGCTCTGAGTCACCTCCGGGGAGAGCAGCGAGGCCTGGGGAGGTTTCCACCATGCTGTGTTCTTGCCCTGGCTTGTGGGATCAGGGCTGGGGGACCCTCCACTCCCTTCTCCTTCTGCCCACTCCCTTCTCCTTCTGCCCACTCCCTTCTCCCCAGCCTCAGGGGGTGGCCAACACCAGCAGTCACTGTGCCATCCTTTTGAGGGGTTGTTCTCTGTGTGGCAAGGCTGAAACACCACGGGAAGGAAACCACAGCCATGGAGAGCTGTGACGCAGAGCCGGGGCTGTGTTTGAGCCCAGCTTTCCTCTCCCAGCCCAGGGAGACCACGGGCTTCTCCAGCCCTCCTGCCTTTTGCAATGAGAAAGAGCAATTCTTCCAAAGCCCAGTGTGCACCAGAAATGTGGGAACAGCCCCAAACCTTAAAGCAAGAGGGACTTGTGGAGTTGCTGGAGTCCCACAGGACACAGTCCCTTGGTGGGAGGGCAGAAACCAAGTGCCTTTATGGTGGTCCCAGCATCTAAGACAGCAGAAGTGGGAGCTCAGTGGGGCAGGTGGGGCTGTTTAAGGCATGAGGAAGCCCCCAGTTACCTGCCCCAGCCCTGGGGTGTGAGCTGAGCCCCCTACACCACACAGGCACTGAACAAACAGGGGGGATTGAATGGGAATTGTGCACCCCCAACCAAGCAGGGCCCCCCAAGGCATCACCAGCTCCCAGCAATCCCCTCCAAAACCCCCCATGCTGCTCCTGGCCATCAGAAAAGGGCCCCCAGCCACAATACCCCCAAAGCCAGCAAGAAAAAACCCACAGCTCACCAACAGCAAGAAAAAAACCCAAATTTCCCCTGCTTTTCTACTCCTTAAGGCGATGCCCAAACTACCCCCCGGGCCAGCAGAACTTACCCTTCCCACGTGCTGAGAGGGAGCCTCAGTTTTGGGGGCCAGGAGGCAGTGGGACCCCCCAGGCCAGGGGGGATGCTGGTCCCACAGCACCCCGTGGCTGAGCTCTCATCTTCTCTTGCCCAAGGCGCTTTCCGTTTTCGGGTGACACTCAACTGCCGGTGCTCACACGTTTCCTGTTTGCTGGGTTGCGAGTGGGCTGTGGGGAGGACCCACACACAGAGCCACCATCACCCTCAAGATCCCCAAAGCAGCTCTGAAAGGCATTGGGAACTGCAGCAGAAGTCCCCATCCTCTCCTTGCCTGGGATGGTCCAGGGTTGGGAGGTGTTTGGGGCAGGGGAGAAACAGCAGAGAAACAGCAAATGTTGTTTGAACACCCCAAATAACCCAAAGGAAGGGATTCTCTCTAACCCACAGATCATAACATCCTACCAGCGACAGAACAACCTGCAAATATCCCTTGTGAAGGCTCTTTGGCCCCAGAATTTGGAGATCTCCCCCTCTGTGCTGCTCTCTGATGCTTTTTTTAAGGCTCCTGCCTGAATTATTAACTGGGCTTTAAACCCAGCACTAAACCCACCGACTGCCCATGGGCTGCATCCTCTCTGGTTCACAAGGGGAAGGGGGATTAGATGGATCACAGGCATTTTTGCTCCACTTTAAGTGCAAAATGGGAAGAGAACCCAAGCAAGGGGAAACACTATTATCTTTTGGTCATAAGCAGAATTAACATCCCCTGGCTCAGAGCAGATCTGAGCCCAGGCTCACGGGGCAGGACTTAAGAGGTGGAAGCCCATGCCCTGACTATCTCTGCCCATCTCCCAGCTGGTTAAATCCCTCACTGGGAACCAGCCCCATCCCACCCTCCCAAACTTGACACCCTGCTCCTTTACACTTCAACCGAAAGAAGCAGCAGCCAACTCAGGTCCCTCTGCTCCATCGGGGCATTTCTGGGGCAACTGAGGGCTCAGCTGGTTCTTCTCCACTCTCTGAGCAAAGCTGGTGCTGGTTACCCCAGACTGAAGCATCCCCACATCTCACAACCCCTGGCACTGTTTGCTGGTTGAATTTTTGCTTTGCTTTCCCTAAGGATGCTTTTAAGGGGGAAACCCTAAATATCCCTAGAGAAGCTTGATTTGTGCCCTCTGCCCAGCAGGGCTCTGGCATCGTGTTTCCAGTGGCAGAGCTGTGGAGGAGGGCAAGATCCAGGAGGGAGGGTGTGATCCAGCCCTGATGAGATGCTGGGCAGGTCTCAGAGAAAGGTGTTTGAACACAGCAGGGAAAGGAGGGAAAGCCCCCAACCCTCCTCCTGTGAGAGGATGTTGAACTCCAACATCCTGGGATGGGGTGAGAGCAGCAAAACACAAACTGGACCGAAAGAGGGAGGATTCCTTCCATTCCTCAGCTGCTGGGAGCTCATCATCCTCTCATCCCAGAGCGGGGGGACACAGTCCTGGAGTACCCCAGGGGCTCAGAGCTCAAGCCCCAGTGCCTGGCTCCCTCTGGCTTGGCAGAGCCAGACCCTGGCTGTTCCTGGAGCCCCACAAACAGGGATGAAGAGGTCTCACTGATTTATTTCTCATTTCCTCCATCGTCACCGCTCCTGGCAAGCAGGAGGTGACAGCAGAGGGGAGCAGTTGGCAGCAGCCGAGGGGGCTGGAAGGGCTGACGTAAGGGGGAAGATTTCCGGGGCTAAATCTGTAGGGTTTGACTCAGCAGCAGCTCCAAGGCTGTGTAAATGTGCCCCACGAGCACATCCAGGGACATTGGCTTGCCTGGGTGTCACCCCACACTCTGGGACAGGCAGATGCTTTAGGGCTCCCCAGCTGAACAATAACATGAGGCTGTTACCACCAAAACTTAATTTTCATCTGCACATCAGGTCATTTGTCACATCAAGCAGAACCTGAGACTGCATCCAAGTCTTGCTCAGTCCTCCGAGAAAGCAGCTGGTGGTGGAGGTACCTCTGACTCCCAGGGGATCTCAGTCCCACCTGGGACTTGCTGCTCCCCATTTCCACCAGCACTGACACCACGTGCTCTTCTGTGTCCCCACCCCACAGTGTGGGTCACCCTCAGGGGCTCCCACATCACCCACTCAGCACCTTCCTCCCCCCAGCCATTCCCTGCTCCCAATTATTCCCATTAATCCAGAGACACCAATTCCCTCACACAAGGCAAGTGTTTATTGAGAGTTAATATTTATAGACAAACACGTATTTCCCCTTTCCCCTTGTACACGTAATAGCATTATTTTTAATATAAATAAACATTTAGTGCTGGGAGCTTGGCAGCTTCACCGACAGCAAAGTGCATCATGGTGCAAGGTGGGAGATCAACCCTGACCCTTTTCTTCCTGGGACCATCTTGCACCAGTTTCCAGAGTCCAAATCCAGCAGAGGAGGAGATGAACCCCACGAAAGTGCCGAAACCTGACAGTGTCGAGTCCCTCTGGAGCAGGGACTCATCCTTCAGTGCTGGGACTGAGCAGCCTTTGCTCCAGGCCATGCCTTGCTCTGCAGAGCCAGCTGAGGGTCCTCTCCCCGCAGCCCCAAAGGAGAAAAAGTCCAGGAAAACAAGCTACAATTCCTCATTTCGGAATCGCCCCCTCCTCCTAATTCCTGGAGGAGCCCAACAGAGCCAGGGCAGGGGCTCCCCAGCCTGGTGGCAGGGTGGCAGGAGGCAGAACACGAGGGCAAACAGCACCACTCAAGCCAACAAGGGAAGAAAGTGGGATTTTGGACCAGCCCAGCACTGGGGATCCCAAAGCCTCCCAGGCAGTGTTGGGCCCCCAGTCACTGTTCCAAGCTGGGGACCTGCTGCGGGTTTGTCACCTCCTGCCAGTGACAGCACCGGTGAGTCACTCCAAGGAAGGGCTGTGCAGGAACAGCTTCCTCTGCCCAGCAGCCGTGGGAAGGAGAAGGAGCAGCTCCAGGTCACTCTGCGTCCACACACAGACAAGTGCTTGGCACTGCTGGGTCACAGGGCCACCCCCAGGTGCCAGCAGCCGGGGTGTCCTCAGGGCCACGCTGTCCCAGGGCTCTACAACCCACATCAGTGATGACTTCTTGAAGATATCTGGTGCCACCAGGCGGCTGGGACACAAGTGTCCCCTATGGCTGGGCAGCAGGACGGTGCAAGGACGATGTTTGGCTCCACCACCACAGGGCAGAGGACACTTCTCCACAGGCAGGGCAGTGCCTTAGTCCCACCAGGCCCATCTCAGTCCTCCTCCATCCCCAGTGTGGGGCTCCAAACCTCACCGGGGGCTCTACATTGCACACAGTGAAGGTCCCTCAGGACCCCAGAGCTACTCATAAATAGGGAACTACAGACTCTACATTGCTTCATACAGAGCAGCTTACACAGCACAGGGTGGGGGACAAGCCACAGACACCCCCAGCGCTCAGCAGTGTCAGCAGCTGTCCCTGGTGGCACAGGAGCCACCAACGTGTCACGGCTTGGGCTTGGCAGGGACGATCCTCCTCTTGGCACTGTAGAAGTCTGGAGGGCAGAAGGAAAGGGTCAGAAAGTGCCTCCAGCCTGCTGGGAGCAGTGGGGCGGGAAGAGGGGGGTGTCACCAGAGTGGCACCCCAAAATCAGCCCAGGTGGGTTCCGTCCCAGAGCTCCTGGAGAGAACAACCTGTAGATCTCCACCATCTCTTCTGCTTGGTCTCACCTGTGTTTCCACTCCAGGCCCCGACCTTAGAGCACTGAAATCTCTTAGGAAGACTTTTTTTACTGGGAGGGTGGGCAGGCCCTGGCACAGGGTGCCCAGAGAAGCTGTGGCTGCCCCAGCCCTGGGAGTGTCCAAAGCCAGGTTGGACAGGGCTTGGAGCAACCTGGGCTAGTGGAAGGTGACCCTGCCCATGAGAGGTGGCATTGGAACTAGATGATCTTTAGTTGGGATTGGAACCAGATGATTCCAGCCTCTTAGTGTTCTATGATTGTGTCAGGCCATCAGAACTGAAGATGATGAACTGTTTTGGGGCATATTCCGCTATAAACCCCACAAACCCAATGCAATTCCCCTGCCTAACCCCCAGCAACCAGAAGGCCCCCAGTCTGTGGCCTTTTTCCCCTTGAAATGTGGGCTCTGCTCCCCCAGGAGTGGTGCATGGAGGGTGGTCCCCTCCCCATGCCCAGGAGCCAGGGAGGGCTCTGGCACCCAAACCCCTTCTCTCTGTCCCTACCATGACACCAATGCCACCAAGCCCCCAGCACCCACCTTTGATGGTGGTCTGCCCACGTTTCAAGCTCTGTGGGGAACCAGCCTTGCCAACCTCCAAGCTCTGCTGAGACTCCTCGGCACAAATCCTGCCAACACGTGCCTTGGAGGGGACCTTGTGGGAGCTCCTGCTGTCACTGCTGATGACAGCCCTGACCAGGCTGTGCACCTCCTGAGGTGGCTGCTCAGCCAGGAAGATCCTCTCCCACTTGAACGGTCCTTCCAAGGGAGTCTCTGTCTCAAAGTTGAAGTTCCAGCGCTGCTGAGCTTCTTCCAGTTGTTGCTTCAACTTGTCCTCAAAGTCATTCTGGAGCTGCTCGTGGTCCACAGGGCCAAAGAGGTTCCTGCAGACTTTGCTGCTGCAGGGTGTCTGCCCAGCCCTGCTGTGGGACACGGGCATCGTGGCAGCTGGGAGGAAACAAGGGCGAGTTACTGGGTGTTGGGAAAGCCAGGAGCAAACTCTAGGGTGGCAGGTTGGCCACCAGAGCAAAGGTGGGACAAGCTGGGCTGGGCTCTGCAGCAAGCCAGGTTCATCTGGACTTTGACTTTTGGGATTTTAGTGGCGTCTTAGGCAGAGGTTTGAGCATGGCTGAGGTCAAACAGCCCACTGCGATGCAGAGGGATGGAGAAGGTGCAGATGGCAACATTCCCCATCCCTCCTTCAGCAGGTAAAGCCCTTCCAGGGCAGAGCATCCAGCACCCTGATGGTGCCACAGGCTCCAGCCACAACCCCACAGCATTCCCACTTCCACGCAGGCACAAGGCAGGTTGGCACACGGGCAAGTGAAGCAATAGGATGTTTTTCTGGCCACTTTCTTCATCTCAGGAACCCAGACCCAGTGGTAAGGAAACCTTTAAGCAACTGCAAGAACATGCCACAAGCTTGACCACTGTGCTAACCACCCTCCTTATCTGCAAGGAGCTCTTGGGTAACCAGAGACAAGACCTTGTTTGTTTTTTTTCAAATCGGTGCCAAAAGCCTTGACCTTCCCAGCAAGTGGCAAAGCCTTTCCTTCCCAGCAGTCCTCCCCCTGACACATGTGTGGGGACAATGGATCCCTCACACCACCCACGGTAAGGAGGAACCTCGAAATAGAATCCGAATTGTTAAGGCTGGAAAAGACCTGCAAGATCATCGAGTCCAACTGATAAGACAAGCAATGCTCTGGGACTTGACAGCTTTCCAAGCTAAGGGTTGCCCCTGCTGGGACAGCCAGGCTCAAGAGAATTGCTTAAGAAAAAAAGATTCACAGCAATAAAATCCCTACAAGACAGCTCTAATAGCCTACCCAATCTAGAACCCCCAAAGCCAGACCACAAAAGACCCCTCAGGCTTTCACTCACCCCCCCCAAAACTTCCACAAGGATGGGGTTCTCGGCCTCCTCCAGGCAGGATGTCTCCCCAAACTCAGCACCTGCAGCCCCTCTGGATCCCTGTGCCACACTGTCCTTCCCAGATTCCATCCCTGAAGCTCTCAGGGAATGACTGGCTGTGGCATTAGTGCTCTGGTTTAGCTCACAAGGTGGTGCTGGGTCAAAGGTTGGACTCGACCTTGGAGATCTTTTCCAATCTCAATGATTCCCCGATCGGATGATTCAATTCCCAGGCACGCTGTGCCAGTGGGCAGCTCAAGATCGCCCACCCCGGGGTGCTGAGGGGGGTCACCCTCCATGCCCGGGGCCACCCCAGCCCTGTAGCCCAGACTCAGCATCCCCTATAAATAGAAATGCTGCTTCCCTCTCTCCGGGCAGTCTGAGCACACAAACAGGGTGACCTCACTGCCAGGCAAGTCCCAGCATGTCCAGGCAAGCCCTGGCAGGTGCTGGGCAGGGTGGGGACATGTCCCCACACCCCGAGCAGAGCCCCCTTGGCCCTCCCCGCGCCCGTGTCCCCATCCTCGGGTCAGCGGCACAGCCCAGGTGCCACCCACAGCCTGGCGACAGCACCTCCGCCCTGACTCACTGAGGATCGCCCAAGTCACCCATGGGGGAAGGACAGAGGGCGCCGGGGACCCCTGCCCGGCTCCCCCTAAACCCGGCTGGGCAACCCACCCCAAGGTTCGGGTGTGGGAAGGAGTGGCAGGTGCGTGGGGGTGTTGGAGCCTCACCTGGCCAGGGGACACACACACACCATACACACACACACCTGGGGTCCACCTGTGACACCCCCAGGACCAGTCACACCAGTTCGGGGAGGGCGGGGGGAGCTGGAGCGGGGTGGGGTGGGCGATGAAGCCGGAGAGAACGGCCCGCTCATCGCACCGAGGGGACCGGGGGTGACACGGGGGGGAGGTGACACGGGAGGGGTGACACGGGAGGGGGGTGACACGGGAGGGGGGTGAC
>JAWWMP010000077.1:1891526-1921057 GCA_035047865.1 Dendrocincla tyrannina | reverse complement strand
TATACACCATACACCATACAGCCCGGTCCTCTGTGGGACACCCTGGTGCTCTCTGGGACCCCCCACATCGCTCCTATATACCATATATCATACAGTCCGGTCCTCTATGGGACCCCCCGCATCGATCCTATACACCATACACCGTACAGGCTGGTCCCCTCTGGGACCCCCTGGTCCCCTCTGGGACCCCCTTGCATCAATCCTATACACCATACATCCCCGTCTTCTATGGGATGCCCCCGTTCTCTATATGACCCCGCCCTGCCCCGCTCCTATACACTATACACCATACAGCCCGGTCCTCTATGGGACCCCCCGGTCCTCTGTGTGACCCCCCCGGTCCCCTATGGGACCCCCCTGCAGGGATCTGGTGTTAGGGGCTACAGGGACCCCCTTCCTTGCAGGGTGCTGGGATCCCCCCCATCAGGGAACACAGGGATCCCCCCTTAGGACATACAGGGATCTCCTTCCTAGGAGGGGCTCAGGGACACCCCCCAGTAGGGGATGGAGGGACCCCCCTCTCAGGGGATACAGGGACACCCCTGTTAGGAGATACAGTGACCCCCCTCCTGGGAGGGAAGGCAGGGGACAGAGGGACCCCCATCAGGGATGCAGGGGAATAGAGGATACAGGATGGAGGGTACAGGGACCCCCAGCCACGGATACAGCCGTGCCCCATCCCAGCTGGGTTCAGTTAGCTTGAGGTCAGGGGGAATAATGGATTTAGGAAGGGGTGGCTCAGCCCCTCGAGGTGCCCACCTCAGAGCCACACTGGGATGATGCCCCCCTGGTCCCCAGGTGCTGTCCAACCTGTCCTGGACCACCCCGGGTCCCTCCAGCTGGATTTTCTTCCCCGGGCCTGGCTCAGCTCCACCAGCTGGACCCTCGGCACACGCTGCAGCCAGAGAAAAACCTCTGGGGAAGGAGCTGCTGCTCGGAGTCCTGCAGGCTCCGGGGCAGGGATGAGGAGGAGAAACAAGTCTGTGCATGTCCTGCAAGGCCCTGTGGTGAGGATTTGGGGGGGATCTGTGGCATAGGTGGAAAATGCATGCAAGTCCACAGACAGGAGGGGTGTGAAGCCAGGGCAGCTTCTGCTGGGGTGACACTGCAGGGCTGGAGGGCAGCCTGGTGTTGGTCCATCCCTGCCCTCTGGCAGGACAAATTATGCCCCTGGATTTATCCCACCCGGTGCACAGGGGCCGTATCCTGCAGCCCCCTCCCAGCCCAGCACACACTGCCCAGCACTGAGGCATCCCAGCCTGGGCACACGGGGACAAACACAGCCTGCTCCTGGGGGCACAAGAAGGTGACAGCACAATTCCAAGTGACAAATGCCATGTTAAAGTGATCCCTTGGGAATGCCAGGCCTCTGTCCCTGGAACCAGGGGGTGCTGGGGTGCTGAGCAGCACCCTCGGCGTGCAGGACACTGGTGCTTTTCCCAGCTGGACCAGCAGGTTCCCCCTGGCTGGAGCAGCTGGAGAATATGTTTGGGCATGTTTGGCTGGAGGCTGCCACACACTGCAGGAGGGTTTTGCCATCACTGGTCCCACTCCCTGGTGCTGGGCCAGCCCAAGCTGCTGGAATTTGGGTGGGTGGTGGCTGCTCAGCACCTTGGCTGCCTCCGGATGGGCACGGTGGGGTGGGCAGGAAAGGTGAAAGGAGAATGGAAAGCATCTTAAATTAATACTCCACACGGCAGGAAATCCATCCTGGAAAGCTGCAGTCTGGACCCAAACGCTGCCAAATTCATCCTGTCACCCCACTTGTGACATGCAGGGAGAGGAGGGGGCGAGCTGGGGCAGGGAAGCTGCTGCTGGTTTTTCCAGCTGGGAATGATTTTTGCCACTGGCTGCAAGGAGCAGCTCTCAGGGCTGCACTGCAGAGGGGGGATATGAGGCTGGGGGGGAGTGGATCCCTTCCTTGCCAAGCTCCAGCTCTGCTCCAGCTGCAGGTGTGGGTTTGCTCCCTCTGGGTGTGGGGGATTCGATGGGCACTGAAGGGAATCCCAATGCAGCACCGTGGGCATCCCCTGGCTCAGAGCTGGGGCTCTGGGGTGAAGCAGCATTTACCAGAGGATTCTTCCTGCTTAAACCAGCTATTTTTCCCCCATAAAAGCCCCCCCAGTACACAGAAGGGAATGGGAACATCAAACCAGCAGCTTTTTAAAGAGGCAGAGGAAGGAGTTTGTGCAACCTGGAGCAGCTCTGTAGCTGCTGATGCAACAGGGAGGGATTCAAAAGCATCGTGACAGGAGATAACCGACCAGCCTGGCTGCTGGGAACATCCCAGTCCCACCAGGGGTTCATCCAGCCAGAACGTCAATCAGACACAGATTTGCTCTTAGGGAAGTTAATTCCAAAATTCTCTCGGTGATTTTTTTGTGGAGCAGGATCCGCTCCCTGTGCCCTGGGACAGGGAGAGCAGGTTTCTGGCTGTAGCAAACTCCACTCTCACTTCCCTTCCTCTGGGAACTGGGGAGCTCTGGCTGCACGGCAGGAACAGTGCCAGAGGAGACCTCAGCCAAGTGGGTTGCTGGAAATGGGAAGTGGGGAGAGAGGTGGCGTCAGGGTCTGGGTCAGGGAGTCCACGGGCATGTCTGCAGGGGCATCACCAGAGAAAAAGAGGAGGGAAAAAACCTGTGATTAAGACAGAATGCAGTACAGGAACTTGGAAAAAATAAAAAAAATCCTAAAGGTGACTCATGTTCGGTCCCATAACAAGGAGGAGGAAGGCAGAGACAGGGAGCTGGGGACCAGGATCAGCGCCGAGGGCTGATGGGCTATTTCCTTCTCATCATTTACAGCCACCGTGTGGGACCTGTCACCTCCCCTGTGCCCCTCCTCGAGGAGTCCCAAACCCCGGCCCGGGAGGGGTCTGATCGTGGGAGAATCGGTCTCCATAATTCCCTCGAATAGCTCATCCTAACGCCTGGAAGCAAAAGGAATAAATTAAGTGCCTGCACATTTCATAGCCTTCAAAGGAACCCCTTTCCCAACATCGGGGGCTCCCACATACCGAGTGGCAGCCACTGCCTTGGCCAGGGAGCCTTCGGGAGGGTTTCGTTCCCAGGGGATGTCCCCAGGTGGGTCCTGCAGACACGGATGCAAACACATTACTCACGGCAGCAGAGTGACTCAGCCCGTCCTCCGGCCGGGGAGCCGGCAGGGAACGTGCCGGGGCACATCACTTCTGCCTCCCAGCCCCATCCCCTGCCCCTGTCCTCCTCTGACACGGGCAGCAGCACCCCCAAAAGCCACGGGGATGTGGGTGGGAGGTCCAGCGTGGAGCAGGGAATGGTGTGAGTTGGGTGAAGGAGGCAGGGTTTGAAGGCTCCAGCCTTGGGTGGGATGGGAAACGGGGAAATGTGGCTTTGTGGAGCTACATCTGATGGGAATCACACGCCGAGGTCCAACCCGTGCTCATAACAAATGTTTTAAATGCACACAAATACCTACAGGGATTTTAGATACAGTGGTCAAAGGTGTATTTGAAGTGGATTTCTTTTGGGGGGTGGGGAGGGACATCTTGTATTTCTTTTAGATCAACCAATGTAAAGAGAAAACCAGCAAAGACTTGGGCAGATGGGCAACCCTGGGGTCTTTTGGGACGGAGCTGGCAGAGATCAGGGCACACACTTCTTTTCAGGGTGGGATAAACTCTGCCAAAACCTGAATTTCTACCCAGGGGAACAACCTGAGAATGAGAGGAACCAACACAGAGAGCGGGACAAGCCCAAGGGGTTGGGGTTCAGTCCTGCAAAACACACCATCCTACACCCTAAACTCCACCCAGGGCTGTGCCTCCCCCTCTGTGGGGCATCAGGGTGACTTTTCCCCTCCTCAAACAGCTTTTACTGATCAAAACACCCTGGGCAGGTGTGAAACCACTTGAGCTGCCACAGCAGATTGACAGGGGCTCACCGGAGGTGTAGGAGGCTTTGCTGGGTCAAAGTCCTGAGTATTCTGGCAAAAAAAACCCCTCTTCAGCAACATTCAAATCACCAAGGATTTCTTGTGTGTTTTTTTTTATTATCTCTACTAACAAGCTTTTTTTCTTTAAAGTGGGAAACGTGAAGGGTCTTAATGAAAGCCTCACGCTCCAGCAGCAATCTAAATGAGCCCAGTGTTCGGCTGGAAGGCGTTTATATCCCAGCGAAGCCTGTTTTCCCATCAGCTCTTTGAAGTGCCCAATTAAGTGATTTTATACTAATAGGATTTTCCCAGGAAAGAAAGACAAGAATGACAAAACGCTGAATGCTTGATTAACTCTGCCCCTAAAAGAACTCGGATCGTGTTAATTGACTGTTTCCCTGCCATATCCAGCCCTTGTTTGCCCCATTTATGAAGGCATTTTGATGAGACACCGGACCCAGCAGAGTGGAAATACAGTCCCACCAAGCACAAATGGGGGATGAGACAGTCCCTAAAACAAGGCCTTTGCTTACTGGAAATATTCCTGGATGCGGGAGCCGGGCTATGAATTGGTCGCTTCATTCGGGCCCTCACTCATTTTCATCCAAGATTGTTTTTAGCCCCATTCATGGTCATTAACGTAATTGCTTCACTGACTTTCCATGAGCAGCTTGGAAGCTTTGTGGGGTTTTTTTTTGCTGGCAGCAAAGGCCTCATTGTTCAGAGCATGGCTGGGGTACCTGGCTCGGAACCCCGTGCCCATCTGCCCCTTTATTCACTTGCTGCTTCACCTCATTGCCCACGGCCCCGGAGCAGGACAGGGCAGACCCCTGGCACCACAGAAGGGGCACAGACACCCCGCTGGAAACCAGGGCGAGCAGCTCCAGCCTCTTGCAAAGCTTCCTGCAGGGAATAAGGTCCATCCAAAACGTCCACAGGGGGTTATTTTGCAGCCAGCAATTCCCCGCAGGCATCGCAGCGGGCAGGGGGAGGGCAGGGACTGCTCCAGGAGCACCAGGATGTTCCACAGCAGGATTCACCCAGTGGGTGGGAAAAGGGAAAGGGAACATGGGGTGGGATTGCTCCCATCCATGCAGCTCCTGGGGTCCCCAGCCCTTGGCAGCTGTCAGTGCAGCCAGGCCCCTGGAAGCCCCTGCCAATTCTTCCCACTGTGGCACAGTGCTGCTGCTGAGGGATTTGTTGCTCCCCAAGCCGTGGGATGGTTTGAAATCCACTGGGAGCTCGATCTGGCCCTTTAGAGCCCTGTGTAAGAAGGAGGTGATGGTGGGGAGCTGCTGACTGTACACTTGCTCACGATGTCACCTCTAAAACGGTCCCGATTTGGTGGAGCACCCTCTGCTCAGAGCGCTCAGATAGGAGGATGGGAGGGAAGCCCTCTGCCCCCACTCCAAAGGAAGTATTCTGGGGATACCAAAGCCTTGGGGGTACCAAACCTGTGCTCAGGGAGGTGTGTGCTGGCCCATCCCGCTGGCTCACCGTGTGTCACCGTCTCCTGGGATCTCCCTGTCCATGTCATGCATTTTGGGAATGCCCCAACTGCAGGTGGGGGAGGGCACAGGGCCGTGATTCACTTCTCCCTTGTGCTGGGGGGCGAGGAGTGGGGCTGGGCATGGGGAGAGGGGGGAAGGGGCAGAGGGAGGGAAGGGGAAGAGCCAGGGGCAGATGAGCCCTGACCATGCCATGTAGGAGGGCAGGACTGGGCCTGTGGACAGACAGACAGACAGACAGACCCCTGTCTTGCACAGTGGCTTGTGCTGATGCACGGTCTGGTGTGGAGCAGCAGGAATGGGAGGGGACAGCTGAGAGGGCAATAAAGCCATCAGTGGTGATATGAGAGGCAGCACCTTGACACCAGGGTAAGGGTTGATTGCACTTTCCCTCCCCTGTGCAGAGCAGGATTTCCGGGAACGGGGATGGAGCAGCAGCTTTCACCCCACACTGAGCCTTGGCCCCGAGTGCTGCCCCAGAGCTGGGCAGTGCACATGGACATGGACATGGACTTGCTCCACACACTGTGGTGGGAGCTCCACCCGGGGCCACCAAACAGGGATCAAAGTCAGGGAGTTCCAGGTGCCAAAAAAACCTCCTTTTTCTTTCAGTTTCAGCCGCCCTCACTGGTTTCTCAGCCTTGCCTTTGAGATTTCATGTTTGCACCAGGGAATGAAGACTCGCTGGGACTTGGAGCTGCTCTCAGCAGGGCCACAGAGGATGGGAAGAGGTTTAAAATGCCCCATACTGTGCCCACCAGCAGCAATGCTGCACCAGGGCCCTTCCCACCTCTGTAACGAACCTGGGCTTTGCACAACACCAAAAAGTTTATAGATGATCAACTGTGAATCCACAAAGGGAGCAGGAGGGAGACAAAGAGGGAGAGGGACATGGTGAACATGGGAAGTGACTGTCCCTCTGTGCTGGGCACTGCTAGGGCACCTTGAATCCTGGGGTGAGTTCTGGGCCCTTCGTGACAAGACAGACATGGAGGGGCTGGAGTGTCCAGAGAAGGGAACGGAGCTGGGAAGGGCCTGGAGCAGCAGGAGGGGCTGAGGGAGCTCGGGGGGCTCAGCCTGGAGAAAAGGAGGCTCAGGGGGGACCTTCTGGCTCTGCAAGTCCCTGCCAGGAGGGGGGAGCTGGGGTGGGTCGGGCTCTGCTCCCAGGGAACAGGGACAGGATGAGAGGAAACCACTTCAAGCTGTGCCAGGGAAGTTCAGGTTGGACATCAGGGGAAATTTCTTCCCCAAAAGGGTGGTCAGGCACTGGCAGAGGCTGCCTTGGAAGTGTTAGAAAAGCATGGGTGTGGCACTTGGGGACATGGGTTAGTGGTGAGCACGGCAGTGCTGGGAGATTGGTTGGACTTGAACTTAGGAGAGCTTTTCCAACCTAAATGACTCCACGATTCTATGAAACCATGAAAATACGTCTGTAGGTTAAAAAATACCCCAGGAGTCCCTGTCAAATGTCCCCAGGGCAGGGGAATTCCTGAGTCCAAATGTGGTGAACTTTCATCCCCGAGTCTCCGAGCGGCAGCTGAGGGACAGCCTGGCAGGAACTGCAGGGGACACACCTGGAGCCAGCCTATCTCTCAGCTGGGGCAGCCTCCTCCCACAAAGTTTATAGTGCAAGTACATGAAAAGCTGATCAATCCAGCACCAGGAAGGTGCGGCCCCGGTGCAGGTGGAGTAAAACCACCGGTGTTAGGGAGAAATCCTTGGGGAACCCACAGCACCTTCCAGTGCCTGAAGGGGCGACAAGGAAAGGGAAGGGGGGCTCTTCATCAGGAACAAGGGGGATGCCCACTGCCAGAGGGCAGGGGTAGTGGGATATTGGGAAGAATGTTCTCTGTTGAGGGTGGGCAGGCCCTGGCACAGGTTGCTCAGAGAAGCTGTGGCTGCCCCATCCCTGGAAGTGCCCAAGGTCAGAGTGGATGAAGCCCTTGAGCAACCTGGGCTAGAGGAAGGGGGGTGGAATGAGATGGGCTTGAAGGTCCCTTCCAACCCAACCCAGTCTGGGATTTTATGAAACAGCAACTACAAACGCTTTGTATCAAACACTGACGCTGAGCTGTCAGTCAGTGGGGAAGGCCAGCACAGTGCTGGGTCTTCTTCATGAATATTGTTGAATATTCATGTTCTAAGCAGCCTCTGCCCCCAGGGAGATAATGCCTCTCTCACAGCTGGCAGGGGTGATTTTCCCAAGTGACACCCAGGGTGACACAGTGCCCCACCCCGATACCACAGCCCCACCCTGATAGCACGGAGGGCTGGGGCTGCCCGGGGCCTGTCACACCACGTCCCCATCTTCAGGATGCTTTGGGGGTGGTGTCGGGCACTGGGGCCGTGTCTGCACGTGCCATCAGCACATCACAACCTGTCAGTGTCTGGGATGGCCAGCAAAGCGCCCAAGGACAACAATCTGACTGTAGCAGGATGAATCCTCTGGTAGTCAGGGAGTAGCATTGCTGTAATCAGTGACAGAATCTATCCAGGAAGGACATTTCCCTTTCCAGACCGGGATCACTCCCACAGAAAATCTTACTTAGAGGGCTGAGCACAAACACCACCCGAATCAATGTGAAGATTTGTTCAACTCCCAAGTTATGTCAGCCACTAAATTATTAAATAATAGCCAGATGAATCACTAGGGAACGAACATAGCGTTCCTCTTGCATCGTCTACTTTATATTTGTCTGGAGATGGTGTTTATTTTAGTCCCCCCCAGTGTTTGTTTGAAGGGCACTAACAGAGGGAACTCGTGGCTGTGCCCCAGTGAAGCTGCAGAAATGAAAGAGCAACCCCAGACAGTGACTGTTTCTAGGAAGCCAGAACACTTCCCACACGGGGGAGATGCGGCTTCAGCTCCAGCAGCCGCTTCACTGACTGACTGTAAGTGTTGGCAGGCGAAAATTGGCTTTGTTTTGCCTCTCTTTGGCAGGTTGAGGTGTGAAGTCAGAGCCAGCTGCATTCCAGCCCCAGGGAAATGCAGACCCACCCCTCTACGACAGGTCCCAGTGCTGTGCCAGCGCCTCATGTGTGGGAGCTAAGGTCGAACCGGAGCGACTGGAATTGCACTCCTGCCCTTGGGCCTTCTGTTTGCAAAAGGGGTTGATGCCCCGGTTTTCTCACTGTTTTTTCTTTTCCAGCCAAGAGATTGTGCACTACAACAGCACCAAGAGCAGGGGAATTCATGGCAGGGAGTGCAGCTCAGGTTTTGGGTGGCATCTGAAGGTGGGTACAGGACAGGGATTAAATCCGGCAGAAATTACAAAGTTTGTCAAATGTTTGGGCACTCTGAGGACCTTTATGTCAGGAGACACTGGGGCATCTCATGGTGATGAGATAATGGCAAATGAAAGTAAAACTGGAAACTGAAAAGAGGTGATAACAGCAGAAAAACCCTGCAGAACTGCTCGGGCACCAGTCGTGTCCAGAGGTGGGTTCTGCTGGCAGGTCCCACAGAAGCACAAAGGTCAGAGATAAGAACCTGTCACCTGCCCCAGGCTGGTGCAGAGTATCCACAGATACTGTGTGGTTCTCTGATCCCCTTGGACTTCAAATGAAAGAAAATGCAATGCAAAGAAACGATGAAACACGAGGATCCTCCATCAGTAACATATTTTAGTTCCTGGTGTGGCTGGAGAGTAAGAAGGGCAGAGCTCCAGAACCAGGCTAGGTCTGGAGGAAGGGTGGGGGATATCACAGCACACCTGCTTGTCCAGAAGAAAAAGCTACTACATTTGGCTCTGAATGTCTGAAGTTCTTTTCTGCTCTTTTAGCAAGGAGGCAAATCAATTGAACAGAGGAAAAAGCAGAAATTGCCAGGCTCTCCCCCCCCCAAACAGGGCTTTGGCACAGGGAGGCTGCAACTCTTCCCAAGGCTCGACTTTGAAACCAACACGGGGTATGACCCACTGTAACTCCCTTCAGCTTTCTGAAGAGGGTCCCTTGTAGCCCGAAACCTGCTGAATTAGAGTGGAACAGACTAAAACTAGTGTTACAAATACCCAACTCTGTTTTCAAGGGAGTTTTTTATCTTGTTTTTCCTAGCATTGTTTGTCAGCATTCCTTTTCTCATTTTCTGTCACAACTACCATATGGATGTGGACATGTCATCCTGCACATTGAACTTCAGCAGCTCCCCAAAGTAGCTGAAACAGGTTTTCTAAACCAGAAGCACTGTTGTTTGTTGGGGAAGGTCACAACTCCTCACCCAAACGCCAGTGAACAAATCCCAATGAAAGCAGGAACATCCTTAACCTCTCCCTTTTCTTAGTGCAAGGCACATTCTTAGCATGATCTTCTGTCATAAACAAGGAGCAGCATGGACATAAAAAGAAAAAAACCAAGATCCTTCTCTTTGCAAACCCATTTGCACACAATGATCTCCCTGGGGAGAGTGTGAGAAAAGAACTGGGATGTGCTCAGGCACTGCTGAGGAGCATGAGAGGAACTCGGGATTAACCCCGGGATGCTCCTGCCTGAAGCAGCAGCAGCTGATCCTCTCCTCAAATTAGAAGCACAGCTGAAATCACTGTCAACACCAAGAAACAGGGCCCTGAAACAAATTGGAAGGTGTCAGGCAGCAGTGATTGCCCCATCATCCCTGGGGTCTCTGGAGCAAGGCTGTGGCTGAGGACAGGGTGCTGCAAAGGAGCCTTGGGGAGTGTCCCTCTGTCCTCTCCTGGGCAGGACAAACTCCTTGGTGGCTCTTCCTGGTTTCAGAATCTTTGAAGAGAGGTAAGGGATGTCACTGGTCTTAGAACACCAACATTTCCTTGCACATTTTATTTCAGAGGATTAAACACAAGTGACAAGGCTTTACCTGTAAATCACACTGCCAGGCCAGTCGCTCCCTCAGAGACAGGAATGGGAAGCCTGAAATCCATGAATGTGTTGGGGCATCAAAAATAACTCCTGCTAATTACACCCTGGGAGAAGGACTGACCAGTCAGCATTCATACATACTTATATATTTCCCATCTTTCTCTAGAACCTGCTTATTTAGTTTCCCTTCAATCCCCCGTTATATAGAAACCAGCACAATTCTAAGAGGCAACTTCCTTATTCAACTGAGGAGTAAAATCACCAGAAAACTGAAGCTGAAACACTTCCAGTTCCGCAGACTGTTGCGTATGAAAACCAAAAGCTGCTTCCCCTGCTGACACTTCAGATTTCTCCCCCTGCAGGGACAGAAATGACTGAAGGCTCCTTGTCCCCCCACATAACCACAGGAGGAACAGCCGTGCCGACAGAGACACCACAAGCTGTGATCCTTCCACACATCAGACACTGTCAGAAGCACGTAGGGAAAGGGAACAGAGCTGAGCACAGCCCTGGGCAGCGCCAGCAGAGACTCCCGGAGGAGCTGGGCTGGGGTGTTTGGGAGCAACAGCCGCCCGGGCCCGGCACGGAGGAGCCGCCCAGGCCCGCCCTGACCTCTGCCGGGGGCCCGCGGCAGTGCACGGCCCGCCGTCCCTCGCCCTCCTCACCCTCCTCGAGGAACACGGGGCCCTCCTCACCCTCCTCGGGGAAAACAGGGGCTGGGAAGAGCCAGGGAATCCGCCTGTGCCTCCCCAGCTCACCGGTGAAACCTCTCCAGGTGAGGCTCTGAGTGCCTCTCGCAGCACCTGCAGCTCTCCTGTTTCAGTGACACACCACAGCACAGCAGGGTGGAACTGCACAAAAGAATCGGCCATTTGGGTTGGAAAAGACTTTCAAGATCAAGTCCAACCACAAACAGGACCAAGTAATTAAAAAATAAGATCAATCCAGACACTGAACTCAGCAGCCAAGGGGGCAGCACCAGTAGGTCCTTTCCTTGCAGCTTCACCATCACCTTGTCCTTGCTCGGACAGGACCAGTGAAAGAAATTCCATGGTCAGACTGTTCAGTGGGAGGGATTTAATCTAAAACACACAACTGAACCAATGGAGCACATCTTCTCTTGGGTAGAGGACCAGGGGAGCAGGGCAATGTGGGGCATTCGCTTGCTCTCCAGCCATGCCATGGTTTTACAGGGAGTGAATCTTCATGCAAAGCTCTGGTTTCCAGACCAGCAATTCCCAGACTGAGAAAGGGAGAACACCTTCAATGCTGTGCCCAACCCACACCCGAGATGCAAAGCTGGTAAACCTTTGCATCTCCAGCTGGTTTTCCCAGGAAGCATTTCAGGGATCACTGCTGGGCAAGAAGTGCCATCAGCTGTTGAAGCCACCCTGGCTGCACCTGTTACACAGGGATTGGATTTCCACGGAAGAACAAGGCCCTGCACCTCCCCCAGGAGCAGAGACCTGCAGGTACAGCCTTGTTGGACAGTTCAGGTGAGCTACAGCCAGGTGGGGTGACTGTCACAGTCAGAGACGAGTTAAATACTGAACAACAAGTTGTAACCAAAACTTTAATCCCAAGGATCTCACAAAAGACATTTTACAAGTGACATGAAAAGTCTTGTACAGTAAAGAAATGTTTAATTCCTAAAGTTTACAATGTACCATTAGACACTCAACACATCCACTCCAGGTGTCAGTTCTGCTGTGGATTTGGTCTATTCAGAGGTTCTGGAATAGATGGTCAATCAACAATCTGCTAATTAAAGACTCTGCTCACACAAAGTAAAAAACTAACTGATCCTACAGCTAAAAATTTATATTTCATGGAATATAAAGCAGCTCAGTTCCAGGTAATGCAGTCAGAACTGGAGCTGGATGAAGCTGAAGCCCAGCCCTTCCCTTCCCGTGCACTGGCTCACTGCTCTGACTCTTCCCAGAACTGGGCCATGGAGCACCCACGTCCTGGCTCTGCTCCCACTCATGAGTGATTCCACAAGAAACACCCCATCCCTGCACACTTCCTTGAGAGCTGAGCCCCAGCAACCCCCCCAGCCACACAACACAGGCCATTTACCATTCCACACACACACACAAACTGTGTCTAATGGTACACTGGAAAACCATTAATAATACAAATCATAGATCTGCTCAGAACCATATACAGATTCACATCTTTACATTTGCCACCTGTTACAAGATACAAGGAACAAAGCAAGTTCAACAGCTAAAACATTTTAAAAATGCACCAAGCTTTATGAAGTTTCAAAACAAAACAATGTTCTGTACATACTCCTGGCCTCGGATCTCACGACTTCCTGTACACAGCTCCTTCCCACAGTCCTATTTCCTCTCATTTGACCTGGAGCGACTGCAGAACAACAGACAGGCTGGGTTAAGATCCAGGTGCCAAGAGCAGGTTTTTCTTTAAACCCCCCCAGCCCAAATTAACAGAAAATTAAAACATTTTAACACTACTGTTCTTGTAATAAAACTGAGTATTTAATTCTTCAAGCTGAAGAACCTTGTAAGATACTAGAGGTGGTTCTCCACTACCACCACCACCTTTACCAGTATGAGCAAGGCACAGAAAGCCATTTCTACACATTTACTCAGAGCACAGAAGTACTGAAGACTCTTCTTACCTGCGAGACCTGGAAAAGGAGCGAGAAGGCTTGTGGTTCCTCTCCCGTGAGAGTGATCTCTCTCTTCTTCTGTCTCTGGAGAGGGACCTGGTACAGATCACAACACAAGATGATTAGAGCACAATTAGGCCAACAGGCTCCTGCAGCTTCCCTTCAGGACTGAATTATTTTTTATGTTCAACTTGTTACAGATTATGCCATTGTTCCCTTCAGGGAATAATGATCAGCTTGAGCCAATAGGTTATGTTGTGCCGTAAACAGGCATCTAGTCCTTTGCAGCAAGCTTTTTTGCAGAGTAAAACCTCATCACCACCCTGATTTATGTCTGGATTCAATCTTGAAGGTCTTTCCCCACCCAAATGGCTCTATGAGTCTACATTTCTGAAGAGGACAGGAGATTAAGAGAAAAACTTTGTGGAAAAACTGGCAGAAAAACCCTGGGCAACTGCAGAACAGAAATTACTTCCATTCTTAATATCCTTCCACTGCTGACCCTGGAATCCCAAACAGCCGAGTAATTCCAGGCAAAGGACATGGCAGAAACAAACCTGTTTCCTTTTAATCAAACTACAGTCTGAATGTGCACAGTCCACAGGTGGGGCTGTTCCTTCTCAAACCTCCAGGCCAGGGCAGTCCAAGGGGTAAGGGAGGGATTCGTACCTGCTGCGGCTCCGGGAGAAGCTTCTCCTTCGTGGTGATCTAAAACCAGAAAACCAGATGTGAGGCACTTCATCCATTCTTTGAGCATTAATGGGGTGAGGCATTTCCCAACTTGTCAAACTCACTGTTGGGCCCAGGGAACGTGCCAAGAATAACTGGCATCCATCATCCAGTAAAAGGCATGGAAAGATTAGGCAGTAAAACCAAGCTCAGGGTGAACAGCACGTTTCCAACCACGAATTCACTTTAACTACGAATGCGTCAGAGCAGAGTTGTCCAATGCAACACTTTCCATTTCAACTAAATACACTGCCCAGAACACCACACCAAAGTCCCACAAGTGGTTCCAAAAAAAAAAAAATAGCACAGAGCAAATGTTTTGGAACCCATGCAAGCCAAAAAGGTCCGTAACAAGGCATAAGAGATATCAAGTGGAAAAAAAAAAGTGAAAATGCGCTCAGTGTCAATTTGATAATGCCATTAAGTGCTACATTAGAACTGCATATTTGTGATTGTCACTTTTAATGCCATAGAGTGTGTTTAGACTATTTTCTTATAAAAAAATAAAAAAAATATAACCTTAGCTCGGCCCAGTTCATCCCAAAAAGTAATTGTTTTAAGTTTTGAAAACTGTTAGTAAAACCATTTAAAGGTGATAGGATTTTTCTGGCAAGGAAAAGCTACATTTGTTAGAGCTTTATTAAAAATTTAGTTTGGCATCTCACATGCAAATATCCTGGTTTTTACGTTATTCACCGTGTAAGAGCTTCCGTATCACCCTTAAAAGTTTTCTCAAGCAACATATGTACGTTACCACTCAATTATGCACAGCCAGCCTTTGATTGAGAAAAGTAATTACTTATAAGCCGCTTACTCCTTATTTTAACCAGCAGTAAACTGTATAAGCAGGAAAAACTTACAAGTCTTTGGTTTCAACAAGCTAGAAATGGTGAGGTGAGGCTGCCGGACTGACTGCCAAGAAGAATTTGCTGAAAAGGTTTTGCCAGATGTTGCGTTGTATTTAGTTGGTTGGCGAAGGGGGTGTTGTGGATTTTTCCTGCTTTTTTGTTAGCCGAAGGCTGCTGCTGTAGTTGTTGTGAAGACATTTGGTAAATAAACAGCTGAGCTGATTGGCCGGGAATGTGTGGGCGGTCGAGGTGGCTGCTGCCGATTTGGTTAAGGTTGGAGAGAAGGCTGAGAGAAAACAGCATGCTCGGGAACCAAAGGGCGGTGCAACCTGACGACTGGCCATGCCTGGGTCATGTGAAACGACACCAGCCAAGCTGCATGGGGCGCGCTGGTCACATGACGCTGAAAGGGCTAGTTGGCTGGCTAATGCAGACTCAGAGGGTGGTGAGAAGAGACATGATGGTGACTCTGTAACGGGTTCATTTTTATTAATAGATGGACCAAAAAGCATAAAAAAAATGAAAAACAAGCCATCAGTACAACCATCTATTAGCTAACAATACTCCTAATGTGTTATTTTTTTTTTCAACAGCAAAAGGGTAAGCTCGAAACCCTGACTCGGGAGGACTTCACTCACCTGCCACAGGTAAATTCAGTCCTGTAAAAACCACGCTGCACATCTGAACTGCCAGACTAACTAGTCTGGGTCCAAGAACGTGCCAGTTCCCAAAAATCCTGCTATATATTAGAGCTGGGTTTGCAAACCTCAACTGACAGGATGCTAACAACTAAAGTGTAAAGACTCCAGATGTTTAAAGCAACTGTTACTCGATCCATTATTAAACAGCTGCCTGCTTGGGAAGTTTTTAAATTCTGCAAACAAAGCGGAGAAACCCATCGGTATGAACTGCTAAACTGCTGTATGTCATGTTCTGCCATTATGGAATAAAGGAAAGGAACGGCCTAAGTTGAAGTATGGGGAAGAAAGGGAAAAGTGTGACTAGAAGATGAGCAGATTTTAGGAGGAATGAGGATAAGCCCAGGACAGAGGGCACTGACTACCAACTGCACAGTCACCTAAGGACAAAAGCCAACATTCAACACAACTTAGAAGTTTACTTAGAAGTTTACCTCGATTTTGTGGGGGGTTGATTTTGGGATTTTTTTTTTTTTTTAGAAGCGTTTGTCATGTCCAAATCACGATCAGATAGATGAATGTTACCCATCAACATGCCTTTAACAAGCCTGCTTCTAGGATGCTACGTGGTAACAGTGCCAAGAGCTCTAGGGCTGTGCTGTGCCCGCAGGTACCTGCGCCGAGGGGGAGGACTCCTCCTGCGATAGTCATCCCGGGGACGCCGGCCCCACGAGGGGGGGGGGCCGCGGTTCCGACTCCGCTTCTCCCCATTGGAGAGCTCCACTCTGACTCGGCACCCACACAGGGTTCTGGGGAGAGACACGGACACCCGTTAGCATTTCCAGGGAAGAGTCTGCATGGAATGAAATCTCCACAGTCCACAGAAGGAAAACGAGGGGACAAGGTCAAAAACATTCTGTCTATAGTCAAAGGTAAAGTGTTCAGGAAGGATTTGAGCACAGCAGTGGGTGCACCATCCCCTGAAGTGTTCCAAGGCCAGGCTGAATGGACCTCTGATCAAACCTCTGGTCTAGTGGAAGGTGTTCCCTGCCCATGGCAAGGGATAGAATGAGATGTTTTTAGGGCTCTTCCTCCCCAAACCCACCTGGGAGATGAAAGGTTTTGCTGGTTCTAAAAGCTGCTGTGCCAGTAAAAGAGGCAAGAAGGGAACCAAGGAGTTTCCCCAATCAGTGATACCTCTTTATAGCTACACCATCTTCAGTTTAGCACACACAAAAATGTCCAAGTCATTCCTAACTTGGCAGTCCAACTCTCAAGGGCAAAATTAACCTGCCCTTCTTCTTGAACAGCATCAGGGTGATTGATTGGATATTGGGGAGAAATTCTTCCCTGTGAAGGTGGGCAGGCCCTGGCACAGGGTGCCCAGAGAAGCTGTGGCTGCCCCTGGATTCCTGGGAAGTGTCCAAGGCCAGGCTGGACGGGGCTTGGAGCATCCTGGGCTAGGGGGTGGAAGGGAATGAGTTTTAAGGTCTCTTCCAGCTCAAACCATTCTGGGATTCTACTTGTGCACTATTAAGAAAACCCTTATATCACACAGAAAAACACTGCATAACAAATATGTCAAGTCCTTGGTGCTGCAGTTGAAACTTTTTCTAATTTAAAGAGCATCCCTACCCCCAGTTTTTCTTTTTCACCAGCCAAGCTAAACACACAAGAAGCACATTTTACCTTCCATCTAGTTCTCTTACTGCATCAGCTGCATCTCGTGGATCTTCAAACTCCACAAAGGCAAAACCGGGAGGATTTCTCGCCACCCATACACTGCGCAGTGGTCCATAGTAGCCAAAGGCTCGCTCTAATTCCGTTTTGTTGCCATTGTTTCCAAGGTTACCCACATAAACCTTGCAGTCCAGCGGACAAGAGTCACGATGCATTGCTAGGACAAGAAAGAAAGAAGTTCACGTCTATTTAGACACAGAGCACGCGTTTGTTCGCTTCCAAAAAGTGGTTTTGATGGCCTGAAACTTCAGCACTGACACGATCTGATGTGCTGGAAACAATCTGTGTGCAATGGGCGGGTACGGGGGAAGAGAGTTAAAACCTAACTAAAAAACCGCGTTGCTATGTCGCACTGTGGTTAAAATTCGGTGTTTCGGGTAATTTCAGTTACTTTGAAGGTGTCTGTGTGTGTGCGTGTGGGGAGGGGTGTCTCTATGCCCTTTCCCTGCTTAGCGCGGGGGGGCCCGCAGGGGGCGCAGCGCTGGGGCCGCTCCATTGTCCCCAGATCGGGATCGGGATTGGGATCAGGATCGGGGGGATGCGCACATGGAAGGCAGGGCAGCGCCATCCCCGGCCGAGCCCCGCCAGCAGCGCCCGGGGACTGCCTATGGAGCGCCGTGATGGAGCAGCGCTGCCTCGGGCGGGCGGGCTGGACGCAGCCACTCCGCCCCCGCGACTCCTCCCGGCTCGCCTCGCCTTTTTTCTCCTCACGGAGCGCCGAGAACGAGCTGGGAAACTGCTCTTGCAAGGCCAGCCCGCGGGCTCCCCTCAGCGCCGCCGCCCGCCACAAAATGGCGGCCGCTCTTTGTTCGCCGCTTCCATCCGCCCCGCCGGGGCCCGACAACTCGGGCTGCCGCGCCGCCTCCTCCGCCCACCCCGCCGCCCTGAAAAAAAGCCCTGCGGGGTGAAGATCCTCACCGGTGCTCAGAGGGAGGGCGCGCGAAGGGAACCCGCGCTAAACTCAGCCGACTCGACCCCTCAGCGAGACGCCAGCTCCGCTTTTCCTCACTGGACAAAATGGCGGACGGCGCGGCCCCCGCTCGCCTTATATATGCTCGCGTCGCTCCCACGTGACGCGGGGTGACAGCCAATCAGAAGGCGTCATTTAGCTGATTGACAGGTGACGTCAGCGGCAATGGCGGGAGCGCTGAGGGGGTTTCGCGGCCCCGCCCGGGCCTTGAGAACGGGGAGAGGCAAAACCCCCAGAAATGTTGGGGTTTTAGGGCCAAAATGAGAAATAAAGTTTTATTACTTTTGTTTCTGGCCCGGGCGGGTCCATCCAGGCCGTGGTTTTCAAGCGTGGCCCCCTCAGCGTTGGGGTTTAGACGCTTCGTTTCGCTCCCAGGTATTTCTCCCCCATGGGGTTTAAGTAAGAGCAAACTGTGTAAATTCACGGGTTTTGGTAGGTTTTATGTGGGTTTATGAGGAACGAAAGGGGGAAGTGGTTTTTTTAGCACTTGAGAAAACGAGAGGATTTTATTTACACGTTCACAGTGCTGTCGATGTGTTTTAACTCTTCATACGTGAGTTTTAACATGAATTAAACAAATAACTTGCTCCAAAGGGGTTGCCTTAAATTAAAAACCTCTTGTTTTGGGTTATCAGGTAAAAAGAGAAACCCCATAAGGGGTTTTTGCTGCAAAAACCTCCCAAAACCTCCCTTGGCAGGCACACTGTGTTTAATGCAGATTTTATATCTTTTTATGGGCCAGAGAGACAAATTTATCTGTGCAAGTATAATTAATAACGCTTTAAATGATATTCTGTGAGATAAGGCATTTTGAGTACAAATTAATGCCCATGGAGTGTTTTCCAGGCAGGAATTGCACAGGGATGGGGGGTCCTCAGTCCACTGGAATGGAAATAAAACCCAACTGGAATGAAAAACAACCAGCTGAGATAATTCCTGAGAATTTTCCAGGATCTTTTGCAGCCTCCTCAATTGTTTTTAAGAGCTTTTTCTCGTTAAAATCCTCCCAAGGGTCAAAACTGGCCAAGGGACAGAAACACAACGATTTTGAGGTGACAAAGTATCATGTGTACAATTATCTGAGGGTTACCTACCTTTAATTAAGGAAATCTAATCCATTGTAATCTAAATTAGTTGATGGTTGGTTTCCTGAGGCAACACAAACAAAGGAAATAATTTGAAGCTTGGGGCTGTTCAACCATTTCACTGTGTGACTTCTTGGAGTGATTTCCAGGACTCTCCTCCCTTCTCCAGGGGGTTTGCAACACTCCTAGACCCTGTTCCTGTCACATAATGCACATTTCAAACACAATTTAAGATCTGCAATAAATGAACATGTAAAAAAAACCCAGACCAAACATTAGAGAGCAATTCAGACAACCTTATAATCTCAACAGACCTTTTATCTTCATACCAAAGTTACACATGATATATGAAAATAATTGCAGATGACAGATTTGGGAACAAAGGGTTTATTCAGGAGTAAGTTCATGTCCTGCAAAGCAAACACAGCGTTCAGCCCTCACCTAGGACATGCTACCTGCTCTGTTCAAGGTGCTTTTTACCTTGGGATGAGCCCATCACCATGTTTTATAAACCACAGCCCATAAAAATCATACAAACATAATCCATTTTCAGTTTGCTTTTGGCATTATAAAGGACCTAAGTGTTGCCTGTCACTGGGACAAACGGCCTATTGGAATATTCAGCCCGATTCCCACAGTCACACAGCACTTCTGTCATCCCCAAATCAGCATTTTGATTGTCCTCTCCCAAAACCAGGCCCTGAACCAGCACTGTGTGTGTGTTGCACATACATGGAAGCTGAATGGTGTCACATCTTCTTCCTCAGTCCAAGTCTGCAAGGGTTGGAAAAACCCTGCTGCATTGAACCCTCTGGCTTTCCCTGTAAGAAAATGCCATTCACATTCAATATTTATGAGATGTACAGAACTTTTATATTCATCAGATCTTCTGTGAAAGGAAGGAGAGGACATTGAACCTACAAACAAAACCAGATCTGCTGTCAACAGGTAGGCCAAGACTAGATTGAAAAGGTACTTAAGATAACCAGGATCCATGACCACACTGACCTGGAGGAAGCTGCTGTCATGGTTCCTGAGACTGCAATCCCACAGAAGAAAATGAACATATTCTAGACATGGTTTGGAAGAAACCTCAGCCATGTGGGCCAAATTTAAGGGATCATAAATACTCTGAGTTGAAAGGGACCACTAGAATCTTCAGTCGAACTCCTGGCCCTGCACAGGACACCCCAAAATCCCACCATGTGCCTGAGAGTGTTGTCCAAACCCTCCTTGAGCTCTGGATACTTCAGAGGACAGACAATATTTACTGGAGAATTTTTCCATCAGCAAGAGGATCTCTTAGAGCTGCTCCTCTAGAAACTAGAGATTAACAAAATAGTTGTTTACTGGCATGATTCTGCCTGCAGAAAGGGCTTTTGCTGGGAACCATCACTGCACAAACACAACAGGAACTGCTCATGAGGTTCCTGTGGATTCAACCTGCTTTCACATCCTGCCCAGTCTTTGTGAAGGCAAATTTCTACTGAAACAGCTACTTACACCTGCCTGATCTTTAGATATGTACACACATAGATAGATATTTAGATATATTACAACCAGCTTGAATGAGCTTATTCCCACAAACTCTTCTGCTTAGAGAATAGGGGCCCTATCCCTTATGCCCTCACTTTGAAAACATACATATTTTTACAGTGTGAGTGCTTTTAGCTGCACCTCAGACCTCATGGAAATGGAGAGTGGAACAACAAACTGTAATTTACACATCATAGACCTAAACTAAGGTCTAAAAACTAAACTAAACTAATCTCAGCCCAGTGGGTGTTACAGAAGGAGCACAAGGGGTCTGTGGCTTTGTCTCAGCTTCACCTGAATTTGTTTTGCACACAGAAAATATTCCATCTGGAGGCTGTTTTGGGAAGGAAAAAGGGAGTCAGCCCCAGGCTTGGCTGCAGGGCAGGTTTTGAAGGACAAAACACTCACCCTTGCTACTGTGTTCTGACAGAGCCAGGAGACCCAGGAGCTTCTGTAAATCTGGCTTGAAATCAGAAAATGGGAAATGAAAACAGAGAGTCTGACTCACTGCTGTTCAACTCTAATTTTAATTCCCTGGGAGATGGGAGCTCTCCCTGGAATGATGCAGTATGTTATGGTTTAGGGGCCAGGATTTCAAACTGCTCCTGGAGTTTATCCCTTTCCCAAATGGGATTAACTGGCACAGGACTGTCCCCCAGCAACAAGGAGGTGACACAAAGGGGCTAAAAGCACCCAAAGGAAGGTGGGAAAGCCTGGAACTTGCTCCTAGGAGCTGAAATCCACCTCTTTAAATGGTTATGGAAGCAAACACGCTGCTGGTGATGCCCCTGCAGCACCTCGAGGTGCGAGTGTGGAGGTGCCAAAGTGCTGGTGGCTCAGGGTTTGCTGCAAAGTGTCATTTCCTCCCATCTCTCAGGGAGGGAGAGCAGCCCTTCAGCAGCTCAGGGGAACTATATTTACCATGGCTGTGGTCAAACTGCTTCCTCTCGGCAGGGCGGTGCCTGGTTTTCCACACACAGCGCTCAGCAGCTCGCAGGAATTCTGGTCTGTTGGGCAAGAGCAGTAAGGGAAAAAAGAAAACCCACAGGCCAAAAGCAATCCCGAAGAAACGAGTTGATTTTTCCAGCAGGGAAGCTCTTCTGGAGCCCACGCTCCTGTTACTAGTGAGTAACAGAGAACAGCACATGGAAAAAATTCCTCAGATCTGTCTGCCCATCTCCCTACAGATAAGAGGATCCCTTTGATGCAGTGCAGTCTTTGTTTCATTAAGTTTTCAAATCCCAGGCCAGAGGATCCCCCTTGCCCTAATGAGGATATTTGCACATTTGCTTTGCTTTCTGTTCCCTCCTCCAGTTCCTTCTTCCCCCTCAACGGGGCCTCCAGGCTTTCTCTTCCCTTTTTCTTTGCTCTGCAGCAAAGCCATGTTCCCTTCCTCCCCCACCTGGCTCCCTGGGGAAAGGAATGGAAGGCAAAACAAAAGAATCACTTGCTGGGAAACCATAATTGGCACGACCCTCCTCGCTCCAAAACTCCCACTGAAGAAGGTGAGGGAACAGCAAAGGCCACTCCCGTGGGGAGTCAGACCAGGAAAAGCTGCAGGGAGGGAATGAAGGCTTTGAAGCCACGACTAAAACCTTTGATGGCTCCAGGAGTGCTTTGAGGGAGCCCCGAGGTAACCAAACTCCAGTCAGCCTGGCTAATTCCGTGGCAGAGCTGGTTCCTGCTCTGCACCATCCAGGGCTCTTGAAGAGGTTCATTTATCTCTGCTAAAAATACCCCCTGGTTGTGCTCTTGGCACCATTTCCCCCTGTGGCATCAGCACTGTGTGCGTGGTGGGGCTGAAGGGATGGGTAGGTAGGGCTGTGCCAACACCAGGAGCAGATTTAGGGCTGGATGAAGTCAGAATTTAGATTCAAATAATCATTGCACAGTTACACCTTCTCGTTGTCCCTTCCCTAAGCCAGATGTCATAGCTCAAGACATTGCCTGCTGTGTGAGTGCCATCAACACACTGGACGTGTTTTTAGAAATATAAACCAGAAATCCATCCCTGCCAGGGTCTCTTCCTTACACTGGCCTTCTCAGGGATGCACCATAACTCCAGAGCAGGTCTGGCTCTCAGAGACATGTTACAAAGTCAGGCTGAAGGTTATTTTGACTTCTCCCAAGTCTTTGGGTAGAAGGAAACGGCCTGTGGAAGAGCGTGGCCATGGCAGTGTGGTGTGACCATTAAAACATGTGCCATCCACGGCCCCCACGTCACTGTCTCTGTGGTCACTCAATTAATGCTCTTAATTAAGTGGAGATGCTGCAAACTGCATCCAATGGAAACCCATTGTCCACTGGAGACTGGAAAAGTTCATGGATGAATTGGACCAGATGTTTCAGACATGACTTTGGCCAACACTTATGAATCCTTGCAGGTGTAACTAAGGGATCTTGGGCCCACGGTGGGTAATTTGGTGGAACTGCTGCCCTGGAAACTCAGATGAGAAGCCAGGCCCTGATTTACCAATATTTAACAAATGTCATCTTTAATTGGTGACACTTTAATGGGTGACACTCTTCTTAACGATCAGGTAATGAAAATCAGGAGCACTTATTGGATCACTCAGAGACAGCAGGGCTGCAAAGAAGTGTGAGGAATACAATAAAGAGCAATTTGGTGTCCATGGAAGCTGCGAGAACAGCCGGGGCCATGTGAGCCCTGTCTCTGCAGCAGGACGATGTGTCTGCATCCACCTGAGCCTGGGGGAGATGAATCTGTTGCTTCTGGTAACCAAGCAAATGGTCTTTTCAATCTTTCCAGGGAATTGATCCTCAGAGATGACAAATACATTCAATGTCTTTCACTTTGAGAAACAGGAACTGGTCCCCTTAAGTAGTTTCAGCCTAATGATCCAGCCACGTCCTCAGTATCCAAAATCTGCTGAAATTACATGTTAGAGCTTGTACAATGAATATCAAACCTTGCATGGTGCCAGCTCACAGGGTTTCAAAACATATTAGAATTTGGCTTTTTGCCTGAGCCACGACTTGCACTTCCATTGTTTAGTCACTTGATAAGTCTTTTCCATTTCTCCCCAGTTTCCAAGACTTCAAATTTCTTTACTGTACATTCAACAGATTCAAATGAAGTTTGTACTGAACATTAAAGTCCAGTGGGATCTTATTTAGGTTGCCCAGAGAAGCTGTGGCTGCCCCAGCCCTGGAAGTGTCCAAAACCAGGTTGGACAGGGCTTGGAGCAGCCTGGGATAGGTGAAGGTGTCCCTGCCCATGGCAGGGAGGTGGAGCTGGATGATCTTTAGGGTCCCTTCCAACCCAAATCGTTCTGGAATTCTGTGATTCTATGATTTACCAACCCCTCAGTTAGATTTTCTGTGAGTAACTGCCCTGTTTTGCTGATTTTATGCCAACTGGCATTGCTGAGCTCACCAGTATTGATAATTCAGATCCCTCCTCCCCAACTCCACTGTCCCACACGTGACTCCACAAGGACAGGAAAGGAGGGAGATATTTTTTGCATCCAGAGACCCTTTTCCTGATCAACCCTGGAACAATAGGTTATAATATCCTTTACTCATCACCTTGGGACACAGGACCATTGTGGTAGAATCAAGTTCTCCCAGAACAGGAGAGACAGCAAAGGAATAAGAAACTGTAAAGTTGTGATATTTTCTTTAGTCACAACTGAACATTTCAGAATCCAGGATTTATTAACACTGGGACCAGGGAGCTGTCTCATTTCACTGCCACGAGAGGAGAGGTCTTAGTCACAGAGATCATTGCTATTGTCTCAGTGCTGCTATAAAAGCAGGGGAAGGGCCTCGGTGTCACTGCGGTGGGGACAGCACAGCGGGACTGGCAGGACACACCTTGTGCTGCTCAGGACTTCACTGGGCTCAAACAACACCACCAGTAAGCAGATAATGTTCCTTTTGTCACTGGCAGATGCTTTTTAATTAATATGTATTTTGCTGATGATCACAAGAGTGTTGCTTCTCTGTTGTGTAGGAGTTCTGTATTAGCATAACTTGAAATCATATCATGTATCATTCAGCAGGTAAATACACACATCTATATGTATATTTATGTGCATATATCTGCTTTTAATATAAGTATTTTTAGTCAGGACTAATACCCACTTGTTTTTTCATTTCTAGTTTAATTTCAATGTGTTGCCCAAGGAAATTACTCACAAATGAATGGAGCAGACTTTTTAAGAATAAGCTTAATTGTTACAAGCAAATGTATAATTTATTTGTATTATATTAATGTATAATTTGCTTTTCTATCCCACCCTTGACAATCCAATATTCAAGTTAGTACAGAGACAAGTCATTAGAGGAGATGCTGAATTTTTATCATCCCAAACTTCTGCACAAAAAGAAGTATTTCTTTGAAGAATCATACAGGAACAGATCTTTACTATTGTTACATAACAATTCAAATATTGCAGCTTTTGTTTGGTTGTCTCTCTGGGTTTTGATGTAACAATTAATAGAGGATTTTCTGGTAAATGACTAAAGGGCCAGGCTGGAGCCAATTAAGTCATTAGTGGGAAAAATGCAGAAATGTTAGGGATAGACCTGGAAATAAGGACATGGTGGGTTGGAGGACTGGGTAGGAAGAGGAGTAGCAATGCCAGGAGCAGATACAGAACTGGATGAAGTTGTAATTTGGATTAAAACAATCCTTGCACATTTACATCATCTAGTTGTCCCTTCCCTAAGCCAGAAATCCACTTCACTGAAATCTGGCATCAGTCTACTAAAATCCTGGATATTTGGATGTCAGCACGTGGGAAAGGCCCAAACCCCAGGGCTATGAACAGCTTTTAACTTGATATTCCTGCTCCAGCCTTCAATACTTTGTGAGTTTTGTGATTTTCAGCAATCCTGATCTGCTTGTCAAATTTCTGTGCAGTTTTTATCAGGCAGGTCTCTTCCCAGCCCTGAAATGTGCTTGCAAATGCACAAGAGTGAGAAGTGTTACACTGAGAGGCAATGCTGGGAAAGGAGATTTAGGACTCTGAGCAATGCAATGCAGAAATAGACTGTCCTATTCATCTTCTCCTGGTGGATGTTCAAATGCACACATTGGATGTTCCAGGAGGTCCTGGGATGATTTCTCATTGCACAATACTCCACTTTTACCTGTGTCTAAGGGCTGAAATTCATTTTGTCAGGTGAAAGGAAGAAGAGAGGGAAAGATTTCTGATCCCACCATCAGCTCTTGGTCCTGTGGAGCAGATTTAAAGAAGAGAGAAAATGTTCCTGCCCCAGAGATCTCTGCAGACAGTTACATTTTTGGCAATTCTTTTTTCTGCCTGTTTTGCAACATGTCAAGATACTGAAAAGTAAGTAATATCATCTTTTTGCTTCATTAATACAATTAGAAAACTGCCTGGTTTTGGTTTAACAGGCTGTGCTCTGCACTGCTGTCACTCACTCCAGGCCTGGTGAAAGGACAATTTGATATATTTCATAGAGCAATATTTGACATCACCCTCTCTGCAGTTTAAAATGAGACAATTGCATTTTTAGATGTGTAACATGTACCACATTTCAGCTGATGCTTTTAAACACAGTGTACAAACCATGTAAGGATGTTCAACATGGAGATGGCACATGCTAAAATTCCATATTTAGTTTCCCATTTGGATCCAAATCTGCAGCAGGAGCCTAGAGCTGCAGTTGGATGTTATCTGAACAGCCTGAAATCCTGAAATATTTGCATCCCAGAATTAGCCTGCCCTCCTCACTCAGCATTTGGCTCAAAATTTTTGAAGAATCTGAGGCATCTGAAGAAAATAAGGGCTTGTTTTTATTTCATGGACATCAGAGATTCCAGCTAAATTAATCCTGACTTACAGCTCTGGGAGGAGAGAAACAAACCCAAGAATCCCATAACTCTGAGGTGAAGCAAAGGGAATTTTATTCTAAAGAGAATCTAAATTTGAGAAAGTCCCTATCTCTGTGAGAGCTCTTTAAACCTGCTCAGGTCATTTTGTTGGTCCTTTCAGTTTGTCTGAAAAAGAGATTCAAGTACATCTTTGGGAATGGCCCACGTTTCAGCTTCCCATCTTCGGGAATGGGCTGCTGGACCAAACTGAGAGGGAGAAAACGCTCCTTCCTCAGTGCAGAGGAGCCCCTGGCACTGCTGGATGGCAATCAGCAGCTCTGCCCCTTCATTCCCTCTTTCTCCCCCGCAGCAGAAGAGCAGTGACCGAGCACCAGCTCATGCACGACAAAGGGAGGGCGTTCCAAGGGCTGAAGCGCCTGCTGTGGCTCCACCACGCCCTGGGCACGGTGCACACCGCCAGCAGCAGGGATGTCCCCCTTCCCACCGCCCTGGGGGCTGCACGGAAGAGCCAAGACCCCTCAGATCTCCACAGCACCACGGAGGGACAGGAGACTTCCAGCCTGAGGAAGCAGCTGCTGGAGCTGCGGGGATTCCTCCCACTGAAGCAGCGGGATTTGAAGACCCCAAAGGGGAACTGGAACCCGCAAGGCCTTTTTGAGCATCTCCAAATCAAGGAGCTGGGCAGCAAGAGAAATCCCAGCACGCAGCCACAGGGCCATTCCCGTTAGCCCTCAACTCAGCCTGGTCTGTCCCCTGCTAAATTTACACACGTGCTGTTGTAGGGAAAAGCTCCAGCACAGAGGTGAACTGCAAAATAAAGATCATTAATTGCATTAACTCCTCCAGATGTGGAGAGAGACCCTTGCAAAGAGCCAGGTTCTCTCTGAGCAGCCATCTGAGTGCTCTGACTGGGAGATGGGCCATTTGTCCCAGGACAGGCACTTTGTTTTTAGGACCCTCCCTGTGTGTCATGGATATCTTGGGGATGCTGCAGCCTGTTGGAGCTCCCGTAGCCCCACTCAGGAGGAGGTTTGGGTCATTAGTGTGCATATTTAGAGGCTCACTCAGCCTAATGTTCTGACTCCTGGAGAAAGTTACCTCCTAATAGAGGCTCTCTTCCATTTCACCCCTGCCTGCAGTTCTGTCCTGCCCTAGTCATGACTTTTCTTATACTGTAGGTCCAAGGGGGTTTTTCCCCTGCTTCTCCAGCATACTGAAGGTTTTAAGCCTCTCATCCCTCAGTGTTTCCTTCCTTTTGCCAGGTAAAAGTTTGCAGCGATTCCCACTCAGCTGAAGCCCAAAACATTCACCTTGTTCTGCTGGTGGAAGGGATGAGAACCAGCTCCCAGGGTCTCCATTCGAGCCTTTTGTTCCAACACTTCCCTCCTTTTCTTTCCCCACGTGAAATCCCCTCCAAGATCTCCCACAGCAGCAGCAAACCAGCTTCATGTGGCCACCTGCATTGCCTGGAAGAGGCACCACAGGATGTTGCTGTTCACCTTTGGCCTGAAGCTGATCATCTCTGTCTAACCAAAGCAAGGTCCAGTTTAATTGTAAAATCAGTCTTTCAGAAATTAAATCTCTCATGTGTTACAAATATATCAGCGTTTCCATCGTGTAGGAATTCTACACACAGTTTTAAATCCTGAAATTCCTCTGTGGCTGATAGACTTCAACTGTGCAGAACATACTTCTCAGTGATTAAAATGTTAATAATAAAAACCATCTTCACCCTCTGAATTGTACTTACTTTTGTTTAGATAGTAAATAAAATGAAGCAAACCCATCTTTTGCCAGTATGTCCACACATTTGGGATGAGTATGGAATCTCATTTCTTTTGTTGTGTCATTCCTCACAGCTCCCTGTCAGATTCCTGAGGCCAGTCAAACCTTACTGAAACACAGCTGAGAGGGGTGGGATGAAAACAGGCTACACTGCCCAAGCAATGAATTTGCTGAGCTGGGATGTGGGTGCTCTTCCCCCCCTGAACCCAGCAGAGCCAGGGGATGGAACCCAAAGGACCTGATGTGAGCAGCTCAAACCTCTGGGAACTGGCCATGTCCTGCCCAGTGGATCAGCCCCTCTGCCCCTGCAGATTTGTTTTGCTCTGAGACTGAGGGGTTATTCCCTGAGCCCTGGGAGATGGAGGTGCCCATGGGTGTCTCAGTGGCACCTGCCCCTCCTGTGGTCACCCCTGTGGGGACGGGGAGAACCACCCTCCCCTCGGTGGTGAGAACAGGCTGTGTGCAGGGAGGTGAGGCTGTGCCAGGGCTGGATCTCCGTGCTGTGAAGGTGGGAAGGCAGCAGGACACGGCTCCCCAGTCCTGTGGGAGCACCCCAAGAGCAGGAGCAGGAGCAGGAGGAAGGCTGGCACTCCAGGGCTGACCTGATGCAAAGTGTCTGCACCAGCCCTGCAGCCCCCCAGGCCAGCACGGAACCCCAGCCATGGACCCCCATCACAGAGCCTCAGTTGTGGAACCCCCAAATGCACCTCAATTGCAGAGCCCACGTTGTGGAGCCCCCGGCACGGAGTCCCCACTGTGGACCCCCAGTATGGAGACCCCAGTGTGCAACCCCAATCGTGGAGTTCCATTTCAGAGCCCCCTTTGCAGAGCCCCTGTGGCAGATCCCCCATCCTGGAGCCCCTGCTACGGACCCCCAGCAGGAACCCCCATCCTGGAGCACCCATTGGGGACCCCCAGTACAAAACCCCCATTGCGGACCCCCAGCAGGAACCCCCATCCTGGAGCACCCATTGGGGACCCCCATCCCAGCTCCACCATCCCAGTTCCCCCATCCCATCTCCCCCATCCCAGTTCCCCCAACCCGAATCCCTAATCCTGGCCCTCCCATCCCGGCCCCAAAACTCAGATCCCCAACCCAGACCCCCCAATCCAGACCCCTATTCCAGCTTCCCCATCTCAGCCCCCCAATCCCACCCCATCCCACCCCCTCCATCCCCCTCCGGCGGGCGCAGGCGCGGCGGGGCGGGCAGGGGGCGGTCTGTCCGTGTGTCTGTCTGTCTGTCCGTGTGTCTGTCCGTCCGTCCGCGCTGGTCCCGCCCGGGCGGGGCGGGGGGCGGTCTGTCGGTGTGTCTGTCTGTCTGTCCCTGTGTCTGTCTGTCTGTCCCTGTGTCTGTCTGTCTGTCTGTCCGTCCGCGCTGGTCCCGCCCGGGCGGGGCGGGCAGGGGGCGGTCTGTCGGTGTGTCTGTCTGTCCCTGTGTCTGTCTGTCCATCCGCGCTGGTCCCGCCCGGGCGGGAAGGGGGAGG
>JAWWMP010000077.1:1838355-1890683 GCA_035047865.1 Dendrocincla tyrannina | reverse complement strand
AACCCCATTTCTGTAGGGTGTAACAGCTCTGTCTCTGGGGCTGTAACAACCCCATTTCTGTAGGGTGTAACAGCTCTGTCTCTGGGGCTGTAACAACCCTATTTCTGTAGGGTGTAACAGCTCTGTCTCTGGGGCTGTAACAACCCTATTTCTGTAGGGTGTAACAACCCCATTTCTGCAGGGTGTAACAGCCCCATCTCTGTGGGGTGTAACAGTCCCATCTCCAGGGGTGTAACAACCTCTTTCTACAGGGTGTGACACCCCATCTCTGCAGGATGTAACAGCCCCATCTCCAGAGGTGTAGCAGTCCCATCTCTGGGTGTGTAACAGCCCCATTTGTGGGGTGTAACAACCCCATTTCTGTAGGGTGTAACAGCCCCATTTCTGCAGGGTGTAACAGCCCCATCTCCAGGGGTGTAACAACCCCTCTCTACAGGGTGTGACACCCCATCTCTGCAGGGTGTAACAGCCCCATCTCTACAGGTGTGACACCCCATCTCTACAGGTGTGACACCCCATCTCTACAGGTGTGACACCCTAACTCCCCAGGATATAACACCTGTGTGAAGAACGTGCCCCCCCCGTTTGTGTGGTGTCACTCTGAGCTGCTCCTGCACAAAGCCCCCACCTCACATAAAGACATTCTTCCACCCCAAACCCATCCAGCTGGAGATCCCTTACCCGCTCCTGTCCCACCAGGAACCCACCAGGGCAGCCCCCCAAGGGGCTGGGGGGGTGAAGGAGGGGGGTTGCAGGTGACACCTCGTAAACAGCTGCAAAGAGAGAACAGAAAGAGTCACTTGGAGCTCCTCGGCAGCGCCCAGGGGTGCACAAAGGGGAAGTGTCTCACCTCTGTTTGTGTGCAACTTCTAGGAATAGTTCAAAACTGTTCCCTCGGGGTGAGTTCTGGGATGGCCAGGAGGACCAAGGGAGTTTTTAATGGTTTTAGTGCATTTTAGGAAGTGGAGCTGGGTTGTCAGATATGAAAACACGTGTTTGTCTCAGAAATAAATAGATAGGATGGTTACACCAGGGTTTGCTTTTGTGGGTATTTTTTAAACTGCAGCATGTTCAAAGGCACTGATTCCCTGGATTTGGCCAAATTTCTGGGTGAAAACATCTAGGAAAAGTGCTTAGAGGCAACTAAATGCCTTTTTTGGTCCTTCCTCAGCAAGGAACAGTTCCTTGCTCCGTTATTGGGATGACTTTCAGGTTGTTTGATGAATTTCTCAGCAGAAGAGCCAGCAGGCAACTGATGGAGTGAATTCTGCAGGGGTTGTAGGAAGAGCAGCTTCTGGATTAGGTGTTTCAGTGTGATATTCCTGAATTTTGAGCATTTAATAAAGGTAGAATGTGTTGGGAGCAACAAGCATTTGCAGTAGTGGCTGAAATTGTGGTTTTTGAGGCACTGTGTTTCTTAAGTTTCCTTCCCTCTTATTTTCAGATCAAATATGTTCAAAACAGGAAGTTTGACTTGTACCTTTTATTTTGTAAGAATTTTCCCTACTTGGTCTTCGTCACTGATGGCGTTTGTTGTTAAAACCTGAACCCTGTGATTCATCATCACTTAATTGATTGCAGCTCTTGTTTGAAGGTTATTTGCCATTTGTAATGCTTCATTTTTGCTCCCTTTTTCCCTCCCAGCAGCCATGGCAATGACAGGCCCCACGCCCTGCTCCTCCATGAGCAACCACACCAAGGAGCGAGTTACGATGACAAAGGTGACATTGGAAAACTTCTACAGCAACCTCATTGCACAGCACGAGGAGAGAGAGATGAGGTAAAGATCTGTCTTGATTCCTTCCCAAACTGGGCAAGAGCCAAAATTTATATTAACTGCATTTAGCTTTCTTGAGCCAAAGCAAAAATCATTAAATCACCGGATGGTTTGGGTTGGAAGGGACCTTAAAGCTCATCTCGTTCCACCCCCTGCCATGGGCAGGGACACCTTCCATTAGTCCAGGTTGCTCCAGCCTGGCCTTGGACACTTCCCAGGATCCAGGGACAGCCACAGCTTCTCTGGGAATTCCATGCCGGGGCCTCCCTGCCCTCACAGGGAAGAGTTTCTTCCCAATATCCCCTCTAACCCTCTGGCAGTGGGAAGCCATTCCCCTTGTCCTGTCCCTCCATGCCTTGTCCCAAGTCCCTCTCCAGCTTTCCTGGAGCCCCTTTAGGCCCTGCAAGGGGCTCTCAGGTCTCCCCAGAGCCTTCCCTTCTCCAGCTGAGCCCCCCCAGCTCTCCCAGCCTGGCTCCAGAGCAGAGGGGCTCCAGCCCTTGGGGCATCTCCATGACCCCCTCTGGACTCTCTCCAGCAGCTCCACGTCCTTCTGATGTTGTTCCCAGGGCTGGGGGCAGCTCTGCAGGTGGGGTCTCACCTGAGGGGGCAGAGGGGCAGAATCCCCCCCTGCCCACGCTGGGGGATCAGCCCAGCACGTGGGTGGTTTCTGGGCTGGGTCATGTCCAGCCTTTCATCCACCAACACCCCCTGAGTCCTTTCCCCCAGAGCTGCTCCCAGTCCATTCCCATGTTTGTGCTGGAATTGCCCTGATCCTTGTGCAGGACCCAAGGGAAGACAATCCTTTCAGGGGTGAGGAGGGGTTGCTGTCAGGAGTCACTCAGTGCTGCCTGACCCTGTGGCACCTCTTTAAATCCATCAGTCCAACACACCATGGATTGCACTGAGCTTTGTGCCTTTCCCTTGGCTGGAACCTTCTAATTTACTGACCACCCTCAAGCTGCAGCCCTGGGACTTCTGCTGCTCTCCCAGCTTGCCATGGAGCCTGTAAGAAGGATTTGGAAATGTTGGTTCCCTTCTGGCCTTGCTGCCAAAGCCATAAGGAGGTCCCAGAGCAAAGAATGCCAGCTCACTCCAGGAGCTGCAGGAATGAGGCAGCAATTTAGAAATAAATCCTGGAGAGATTTTCTTCAAAGCTTCAAATTAGGAGAGATTAAGGTCTGATTCAGACAGAAAGTATCACTGGTTTAATTCCTTCCTTTCTCTTTGCACAGCCCTTGCTTTTTAAAGTTATTTATTTGTTATGAGCCCTCTTGTCTACTCCCCAAAATCTCAATGTTTGGGGTTTTTCCTGTTCAGAACCAGGACTTGGTCAGAACAAACAGACTGGGCTTTATAAGTTGCATGGTTTTTGTAACAAGAGATGTCTGTGGCTGTGCAGTTTGGAGCTTAAATGGTGTTGCCACTGTACCCTGAAGTGCAGATTGGGCCTGTTAGGGATATTTGGGGGAATTCTGGCATCACTCAGTGCTCCTGAGCTGGTTTTGTTCTGTGTATTGCACAGACTTTTGCTGCTGGAGTCACTGGTTTCAGTTTGGACTGGGATGACCAGGCAGGGTTCAGTGGGTTCTTGAAGGAGGGCAAAGTGATTTAAATGTGCCTGATGGTGGAGTGATAACCCCAAATGTTATCACTCTGCAGCAGCTGCCCTGGGCCCCAGGAGACAGGAAGGGGATCTTGCAAAGGATGACTTGCAGAAAGAGAAGGAATTTTTTAGTACATTTGTCATGTCAGACAATAAACCCCCCAAACCACCAATGCCAGTTCACCAGCTGGAAATATGGACAGCATTAGGAAGAAATTCCCAAAGGACAATCATTGCCAGTGCCCCCTGAAGCCATTCCCTTCTGAGCTCTGGCTCCCTTCTTTCCTTTCTCCCAAATAACCCCTTTGGACTGAGGCTGTAAATATTTCGGAGTTCTTTGAAGAGGAGAACATGTCCAGACATGTTTCCTCTTCCCAAATATTTGGAGTATCTCCGGTATTAGGAAATCCAAAATAACTTTTCTCCTCTTGCATATGTTGAGCTTGAGATGCAGAGATGTTTAAATGTGTTTAAATAGCCTGGAATAGGTGAGACTTTGCTATATAAATATTTATTATGGCTCTGGCCTGAAGTGACTTGTCCAGCTGTCAGAGAAAAAGAATTGAACCCAGATCTGCTCAGTCTGGGTGCAACAAAAATGTACAGCTGAATAACATTTGGAACTCAGGGCAGGTCTAGATTATTAAAATTGGAGAGGACAAGGCTGGAGTTGTAAATTTGGGTAGTAGATTCTTCAAAATTAATCTCTCTGAGTGTCCCTTGTCCATAATGACACTTGTTATTTGCTGGCCCAGAGCAGAGCTGGTGGATCTGTGCACAGGATTAAGGAGCAACGTTAATGAGTCAACCTTTATTTTTCTAATTTGATTAAAAAACAAGGTTAATGATTCAACCTTTTATTTTTCTCTGCTCTAGACAAAAGAAACTCGAACAAATGATGGAAGAAGAAGGCTTGAAAGATGAAGAGGTAATGAATATGGAAAAATTATCTTAAATACAAGTAATTTTCTTTTCTAAATGGGGATCTGGGCTGTTCCCCTGGAACTGCTGTGACTCCTGGGGGACCCACCTGAATTCTCAGTGCAGAATTCTCACTGGGCTTTCCTCAATTCCAGAAAAGGATCAGGAGATCAGCACATGCCCAAAAGGAAACGGAGTTTCTTCGCCTGAAGAGAACAAGGCTTGGGTTGGAGGACTTTGAGTCTTTAAAAGTCATAGGCAGGGGAGCATTTGGAGAGGTGAGTCCAGAAGAAAATGTGGTTTTAACTGGCTCTGGTGTTTGTTAAAGACCTGCTTGGTTTGTACAAGTGAAAGGCAAAAGTAACAACCTGAGATGGATTTTTAGCTGAACAGTCGGGGGCATCTTTTTACCTGATAAATGCTGGGTTTAAACATTCTGTGCTTTAAAGGAACCTGGATGAGGTGGAAAAGGACTCGATGGGCAGGTTTGGAGTGGGCTGGGGGCTTGGAGGGAGCTGGAGGGCCCTCGCAGGGTCTCTTCTGGTGGCCTTCAGAGGGGCTTTGGACCTGCTTTGGGTGGGAACTGCTCATCTCTGTTCAAACCAATGCAATGCTCAGAATGGACAGGACCTTCTGGCACTGCTGTGCACTGTGGTTTGGGTTTTATAATCAGATATGTTTTCAGGGTTTGATCCCCAGAGCTGTGCTGGTAATGCTGGGTTTGCCCCCATCTCTGTGTGCCCCCCAGGTGAGACTGGTGCAGAAGAAGGACACGGGGCACGTTTATGCCATGAAGATCCTGAGAAAGGCTGACATGCTTGAAAAAGAGCAGGTAAAGAACCCCCTGAGAGCAGCTGGTGGCTCTGGGGGTCATGGGATGTGCAGGGGAGGAACAGGCACCTCTGCTTTAGGTTTAGAAGCTAAAAAATTGTGGGTTTTTTTTTTTCCTTCCTTTTTTAAGTCAGCAAAACCTGTGAATTTATAAGGAGTTGTCTTCTAGTGGGTCTTTCAACATGAACTTGTGCAAATGATGCAGTGGAGGCTTCAGGATCAGTGTTTGCCTGCATTTCTGCCTTATGGCATCAGATATATATATCTTAAAGTGATGCAACTGCTGGAATTCAGATTCAGAGAGATATAAAGTAGTAGCATTTAACAGTTTTTAGTACTTCTGGGAATTTTATGGTCTGAGACAATCCCTTCTTATTCAGCACTGGGGGGAAGCTCTGGGTGTATTTTCAAAAAGAGATCTAAGGGTTGGATATTTTTGTGTATAGGATTTATACAGTTAGGTATAAAATACATATATTTAGTCAGCCCTGTGGTGAAGTTCTGGTGGTGTTTCTGCCCTTGTGCAGAACTTTGGTGGTTGTCTTCTCAATATGTGATGCTTTCCAGTGTAATTCTTGAATTGGCTGTGCAATAAATGCCTCTAATAAAACCAACCCAGGGCATGTGTGTGTGCAGGTTGGCCATATCCGTGCAGAGAGGGACATCCTGGTGGAGGCTGACAGCCTGTGGGTGGTGAAGATGTTCTACAGCTTCCAGGATAAGCTAAACCTCTACCTGATCATGGAGTTCCTGCCTGGAGGTAGCTGGAATCCAAAGGTTTCCTGGTTTTGGGGTTGTAATTGCTTAATTTCAATTAGAGTGTGTGTGGGTACCCTGTGAGGGAACAGCTGTTTGTAAAGGTTTCTGCTTTTTTGGGTACTGAGATGTTTGGGGCAAGCTCAAGGTTTCCTGTTTGGGTTTGGGCTGCAGGTGTTTAAACTTGGCCTAAATATTCTTGTAGTTCCTACCCTGGCTGTCAGTAGAACCACCACAGAACCAGCTTTGCATTCTCTAACCTGTTGGGTTTGGCTGAATGCAGCAGAAATAGCTTTTCTTCTATAAATGTCCTACAAGGTCCATTTCTTTCCTCATAACGACCTGGACTGACCACACAGACTGATAAAATCCCAAATCTGGTTTTCCTCACTGAAAATTCAGAGTGCTGGTGGGACAGGGAGGGGGAGAAGTTCCAGTGGGGAACTGGCCAGAAGATCCCAATTCTTTCCTCATAACAACCCGGGCTGTCACATGGGCTGTTAATTGACTGCCTTAAATTAGTGGGAGTGGGGCCTGTGTGCTCACCTTTGGGGGTTTCTAGGTGACATGATGACCCTGTTGATGAAGAAGGACACTCTGACAGAGGAGGAGACACAGTTCTACATCGCCGAGACCGTGCTCGCCATCGATTCCATCCATCAGCTGGGCTTTATCCATCGGGATATCAAACCAGACAACCTCCTCCTGGACAGCAAGGTGTGGGCTGGGGAAACAGGCCTTGTGATTTTTAATAGACTTGAGGGTTGTGAAAGAAGATGGTGCTGCTTTTTTTAGCCCTTTTCCTTGCAGCTTTGAGGGTGTACCTGTCACAATCCTGGGAAAAACCCAAGCCAGGAAAGGCGTCCCTTCCAGCCCAGCTGTACTCAGCCCTCGAGCCCTCTGGCAGCTGTTGAAGTTATTTTTGGGCTGTTTGAGCTGCACTTTCAGTTCTCCCCTCCTGGTCAAAGCTGTTTCCTTTTGCTCTCACATCTGTCACACTCCCTCTTGCCAGCCTGGGGGTAGATGGTGCCATCAAACATGAAGGAGGTGGCTGTTCCAGACTGAGAATGGAGGTGGGATCTGCCTCAGGATCAGGATCTGCTCCTGAGCCTGGCCAGGCTCCCTGGTTATTGCAGGCAGTTTGCAGGAAACCTGGTTGGTTCAGTATCCTCCAGGTCTGCCTAAAATCAGGCTTGCTTGGAAAAGGTTTGCCAGCAGTAAATAATTACTTTCCCTCTACCAGGCTGGAATTACTGATGTAATTAATAGAACCACAGAATTAATCACAAATACTGTCTCTGGAAGTGTTCCAGAGGCATCTGGATGTGGCACTTGGGGACACAGTTTAAGGGGATGATGATGATGATGGTGCTGGGTTCTCTTCCAGCCTTGCTGAGTCTGTGCTTTGCTCTGATAATGTCTTAGATCAGTTCTGTATTTTGGCTGGTTTGTTCACTTCCAGGGCCACGTGAAACTCTCCGACTTTGGTCTGTGTACTGGGCTGAAGAAAGCCCACAGGACAGAATTCTATAGGAACTTGAACCACAGTCTTCCCAGTGACTTCAGTAAGTCCTTTGGCTCCAAAGGGTGTCTGGGTGGTTGCTCTCAGTGCCTGCCACGACTCATTTGGTGTGAGGGTAAAAGGCTGCAGTGGGGGGTTCTAAGAATCAAATTACATCTTGAGGTGTAATTTTGATTTTATTTAAAATAAAAAGAATTTCAGTTACTTTACTGTCCAAACCCATCTTCACTTCCAGAAGTTTGTCTCTGAAAGAGACTCTGCTGTGTAATAAACCTGGAATGGAAAGATGGTGGCTGCAACCCCAGTGTTACTTGAATTAATAAGCAAGGACAGTCCCTTTGAGTAGTCAGGAATTTTCTCCTGGGGAATAACTTGGATCATGGATTTAAATAAACCCTGAAAGTTGGGATCAGTAATGGAAAGCTTTTTAAGATGTCAGTATGACATAGGTTTGGAAGTTGCTGGGAGGTTTAGGGTATTGGCACGTCTTAAATGAGATCTTCAGTGTAACAGTTTGGGGGTAAAAATATGTATTGGGTGACCATTAGGATTGAGTCACAGATAGTGAATCTCTTTCAGCTTTTCAGAACATGAATTCCAAAAGGAAAGCAGAGACTTGGAAGAGGAATCGACGGCAGTTGGTAAGTGGGTCTCACCTGGCTGGGAATCATCCACATGGCACATGGGTTTACATGGAAGGGGTTAATGCAGTCCAGAGGCTTCTTTTTTATTAAAAAAGGAAAAAAAAAGAGGATTGACTTTGAATTTGTCCTTCATCCATCTGCTGAACAGCTGGTGCCTGAGATGGCACTGCCAGAATTATTTCCAGGGTTTTCTGATGCCTCCAAGCCAAAACTAACAGTTCTTGCCACTTCCAGTCTAATAAAGGGCTGCTGACCCATTCCAAGGTGTGTATGGACAGTGGTGCCTTTCCCCACAATCCTGGTATCCTGGTGGTATTTTAAGACACCTGCACATGAACATGTTGGATTTGGCTCTACATACCATGAAATAAAAGCTTTACACAGCTTTGTTAAAGGATCTCAAAGGCAATCTGGTGTCTTCCTTAAAATAACCAGTGTTGTGTCAGTCCCCATTTCCATGTCAGGCAGTTTTCCCTGAAGATGCATAACTGATGGTGTTTTTTCCAGGCTTTTTCTACAGTGGGAACTCCAGATTACATTGCTCCTGAAGTTTTCATGCAGACTGGATACAACAAGCTGTGTGACTGGTGGTCTCTGGGGGTCATCATGTACGAGATGTTGATCGGTGAGGAACGGGCAGTGCAGGGGTTGTGGACAGGGATTGTGGAGTGTTCCAGCTGTAGGTCATGGATTCATGGAATTCCAGACTGGTTTAGGTTGGGAGAGACCTTAAAGCCCATCCAGTGCCACCCCCTGCCATGGGTACCTTCCAGCAGCCCAGGGTGCTCCAAGTCCCGTCCAACCTGGCCTTGGGCACTTCCAGGGCTGGGGCAGCCACAGCTTCTCTGCCCACCCTGTTCCTGTGCTCAGAGCATCTACTCCCTCCCTGCTGTGGGAGGTGAGCTCTGACCAGCACATTGTAGAGTTTTGCTTTATCCAAGGTTGTACTTCTGTTTCCTTTTAGGTTACCCACCCTTCTGTTCCGAGACCCCTCAAGAGACATACAAGAAAGTGATGAACTGGAAAGAGACCCTGACGTTTCCCCCAGAAGTTCCCATCTCTGATAAAGCAAAGGATCTTATTTTAAGGTGCCAGCCACATGGTTTGCCAGTTAATATAGCTCTGATTTGCTTGTCTTGCTAACTGTTCTGTGCCTCTCATGGCTTGTTTCACATGGAAAAACCCTGGTGCTGCAAACTGTTGTGCACATGCATCAAATGCTGAACTCCCTCGTCAAACACTTGTGTCTCTCAGGTCATTCAGTGCTCTGGCAAAATGTTTCTGCTCCTTATTTTGCCTGCAAGTTTCTCATGGAATCAACTTTAATCCTTCTGTCAGAGCTGGCTTCTTACAAGAGGAATGATTTTGCCATTGCATGCACTGGAGCATACAGATGTATCTCAGTGCTTGCTGACTCATTTGTATTTCCAATCACTATCTATTCTCAGGACAGAAATATAAAGGTCTACAATTTTAGGCTTTACATGCTCTCTTGCTCTACCCTGGTCCTGAGATAGAAAGGCCACATTGTCCTGGTGTGAAGGAATAGCCCATCTTAACTGTGGCATTGGACACAACATTCCTTGCCCATTGTGTGTTGGTTTTGCTGTGGGAGTTCTTAGTCTGCTCCATTTGTATGTTAAGAAACTGTAGCAGTACCAGTCCAGAAAGCTGTTCCATTTCTGGATGGAATGCTTTCGTTTTCATTCTCCCTTCATTTTCATTCTTCCTTCCATCCCAGATTTTGCTGTGAATGGGAGCACAGAATTGGTGCATCTGGTGTGGAGGAAATAAAGAGTAACCCATTCTTTGAAGGGGTTGATTGGGAGCACATCAGGTAAGATGCTTTGCAGAAAAGGAAGCTGCTCCTCTCTAGGGACTGTCCAGGCCAGTCCTGTTCAGCAGCAGGAGCAGCTGACTGGAATTTATCATAGCCAGGTGTGGGTGAGAGTATTTGGTTCCCTACCTGAAGCTTGCTGAGATTTAGGCAAGTCAGTCTTGATTCTGTTAAGAAAGGGAAAGTGGCTGAATCCTGCTTTGCCTCTGAAATCTTAACGCTCCATCTGCTCTTCCTGGCAGGGAGAGACCTGCTGCGATTTCCATAGAGATTAAAAGCATTGATGATACCTCAAACTTTGATGAATTTCCAGAATCTGATATCCTTAAACCAACAGGTAAATTACTGTTTGATTCTGCATGTAGACAATCCTTTGCCCATGAAATCATCTTTCCTGTTAATCAGAGGAAGGATCTTACTAGATAATTGTTTTTCATCATGACCAAATAGCTTGGGAGCCTCGTGGTGTAGGGAGTGCAGGCTGGAATGAGGGTTCCAGGAGATGCAGGATGGAAGTGATTGGGGAGTTACCTGAGAAAGGGCATCTCTGAGGCAGCAGAGCTCCCAGCGAGTTCAAACTCAGCAGGATCTGAGCCCAGCCCTGCAAGTTGCCCTTGTTCTTGGCTGGTCCCTGCTGGCACAGCTGGGTGGGGAAGGCTGGGACAGAAGGGGGGGTTTGGTGGAAATCTCTAAAGGATCCCAGCATAGTCACACATTTGCTCCATGAGTTTAAATACAGAATGGGTTGGAAGGGACCTTAAAGCTCATCCCACTACCCCACCCCCTGCCATGGGCAGGGACACCTTTCACTAGCCCAGGTTGCTCCAAGCCCTGTCCAACCTGGCCTTGGCCACTCCCAAGGACTGGGACATCCATCACCTCTGAGCAACCCGTGCAAGTGTTTCACAGCCCACACTGTAAAAAATGTGTCTGAATCTACCCTGTTTTAGCTGAAAATCATTGTCCTGTGTTTCAGCAGTTCTTTCCTGGGGTTGAAGCATGAAACTGAACCCTGGGTTTATACTTTTCCTTTAGAAGCACCCTGCCCTATTCCACAGCCAGTGTTTTGTATGAAAATAAACTTTGCAGTCTCCAAAGGGTAATTTCACTTCTTCTCTGTCTCCCCAGTGGCAACAAGCAACCACCCAGAGACCGACTACAAGAACAAAGACTGGGTTTTTATCAACTACACCTACAAGCGTTTCGAGGGCCTGACGGCCCGAGGGGCAATCCCATCCTACATGAAAGGAGGGAAGTGACACAGCTTTACCTGGCACTTCTGAGCCGTGGAATTCTGTTGCTGTACTTTGGGTTTAGACCCACAAAAGGGTTTAGACCACAAAACAACTCTTTTATTTCTTTAAAGAAAACTTGAGGGCTATCAACTCTTGGAGAAGACTTCAGGACCCTGTTTTGTTACACGCCTGGTTGTTACTAAGGATGTTTTTGTCTGTGCCATTGAAAAATTCCACAACCTGATTGCATCTTTTGCTACTTCAGGAGCAAGAGTTTGTCTTTTTAAACCCTTTCCCAGACTGTACAGTCCATCAGAAGATGGGAGCCTTCCCTTTGGCATTGCAAAGCATGGGATTCTATAGGATTGTTTGCCAGTCCTGCATTAGGACAACCTCACTCTGCCAATTCTGCCAGCTCTGTTTGCCCAGTGGCTGAGGACTCCAGGAACAAAGCAATAATTAAAGCCTGAGACAGACAGCTCTCCAGGAACCTGTTGAGCAGAAGGACACAACTTGGATTGCCTTAACCTTAGTTTGTAGTGCTGTTTTTATAATGCTCCTTGGAAGCCTCTCAGTAGCATTTCTCAGCTCTGTCACAGTGGCCTCCAGCCCTGGTGCACTTTACTTGTGGTACTAAGTGACCCTCAAGCCATTTCATACTTTTTCTAAATTAAAACATTGTGCAACGCTTTTCCTTCCTTACCTAGAGGAGAAAAGGGCCATTTCCTCCTATGACAGGGTGGATCTGCAAACAACACAGATAATAAACCCCAGCTGGTCCCACTGAGCACCTGGAATTAGAGCAGAGAGGGAGGGAAATGCCTTGAACCTGCTCCTTGGTGGGTCAGTTGTGCAGAGCTGGTGCCATCTCTTGGCCACCCCTGAGCTCTGCTGCATCTTCAGTGGTTGGAAGACAAAAAACCCCATCTTCTGTGGCCTTTCTGCTCTTGGTTTTGAGCAGAACAGGATCAGAATGTCGCTGCTGGAGACCTTGCAGAGCTGCTCTTGCTGTCCTGGCTGAACCGTCTGTCCCTGGAGTCTTGCACAGACTGGGGGCACTTTTGGGGCAGTGGAACACACCGTGTCCACTCTTAGATTATTGTCTACTGTAATTTATAGAAGTTCTGATCAGGTTCTCTCCAGGAGAGCCCCGAAGTGCCTTTCCTTGCCTAAGCCTCTCTGGGAACATGGACAGCATTTTGGGAGGAAGGGTTCTGCCTCAGCTGAGCTTTTCCTAATTCCTTTTTCTAACCACGAGCTCCACGTTGTGCCCGTGTGTAGTTAACTCTGCACTTCCAGGGGCAGGTGGCATTAGCCCTTTGGGCCAGCCTGGTTCCAGTCTGTAATTTGCAATCAGATTGCTAAAAGTGATCCATTTTTGAGGTCTCAGTCGTGCAGACTTCTCTTGGTGCTGAACACTAACTCCAGAGTACAGACAAGACAAAGGTCAAGCAGTGTTTCCCAGGGAAAAAGGGCCTCCAGGGCTGGGTAGTCCTGACTTTCTTGATTAGGAAATGAAACAAAATGGGTTTGTAGTGGAACTCTTTTTTTAAAAATAGGTGCTTTTAGGGAATTTTTACCTACATGTCTTTTGAGTGCCATCCTGAAGGACTGATGGGGGATTGCCAGTACTGTACATAACTCCTTTGTGTCCTCTCCCTCACCACCCCCTGTGCTTTTTGTACGTGTCCCACGACTTTTAAGGACTTGCCATAAGCAGTTTTAGGTACCACTTGGATCCTACCAAGCTGAAAAGCAAAATAGCCTTAATTAGAAGTGATCCCAGGATCACTGCAGTCAGTAGGGCTCACTTGGATGAATAAGGGCTAATGGAAGGAATGACTTACAGGATCAGGCTTTTACCAACTCATCCCTGAGATCACCTTCTGCTCCCTTTGTACTTTGTGTGAAGGACTGATACCAACTTCTCCTGCAGTTTCTTCCAGCCATTTGAAAATGTTGCCTTATAAACCATTGGAATTAATATAAACCCATTTTTTTTTCCAATTCCTAACAGCTTCGGTACTGCCTTAAAATGAAATAAAAACAACAATCAAAATCCTTTAAAGCTGCTGTGGCTTAGCAACAGATGATTTGGAGATAGTAGCTGCATTTGTAGCCCTTTACTGAAAGGGACCAGTGTTTTTATTTATAAATACCAAAGAAGCTAAACAATTGTAAGTTGTGATGACTTGCTGTGAAAAAACCAACTCTCAAGGACTGTGTTTGGTGCATTTTTAGTGCTGTGTTTGAAGTGTGACCCCTCAGGTCACTGTGAGCTCCAGGTGGTTTTTTGAAGGCACAGGGAGTAGTTGGGTACCTCATTCCTCTTGTCTTCCAGCAGAAGTTGGATGTCTTTGAACCCAGTCCTCTTGGACACACCTCCAGTGGTAGGTTCTGTATCCCAGGTACATTGCAAGCCTGCTTTTTACTCCAGTTTTCACCAATATTAGGGAAAAAAGTGTGTCCTTACAGTATCTCCTTCCCAGGACCAGAATTCACTGCTGACAGTCAGGATTTTGGATGCCTGTTCCATCTCCCATGGTAGCCAAACATTTCCCTTTGCTTGTGTTTTGAGGTTATTTGTATCTTTAGCTCTTTTTTATTAACCTGCAGTTGCTGGATTTGTAGGAGTAATCCCAAGCTGAATTTCCAGTGGATCTGAACACCTTATGCTGCCAGTTCATCTCTATCATGCCTAGCACAAAGCTGCACTAAGTGTTTCTTATCACTGTGCCCTGACTCTGCCTTAACCTCGAAGTTGGAAAAGTGTTCTGTAAATATTTCAAAGCTGTTCCAAAATTGCACTGTAAAATTTGGCAGGTGTAGTCAACTTTTTATGGATAGACCTCATTGTCTATCCAATGTGGTGTAAATAAAATCCTCTTAGTACACGTGCTGTTGTGGGCATGTTGATTTACAAACTGGAACTGTGGAATCCCAGACTGGTTTGGGTTGGAAGGGACCTTAGAGATCCAGTTCTACCCCCTGCCACGGGCAGGGACACCTTTCACTATCCTAGGTTGTTCCAAGCCCAGTCCAGCCTGGCCCTGACCACTTCCAGGGATGGGGCAGCTCCCTCACAGCCAGGAATTCCTTCCCAATATCCCATCTAACCCTGCCCTCTCTGTTTGAACCCATTCTCCTTGTCCTGTCACTCCAGTTCCTGATGAACAGTCCCTTCTCCACCTTGTAACCCTTCAGATACTGGAAGGTGCTCTTGAGGTCTCCCACAAATTCCACCTTGTTCACACTCTTAACACCTTTCCCAAGCTTCATCAAGGAAACCCTGGAAGTCCATCCAAGGCTGGAGGTGGAAATCAAAGCCAGACCTGCTCCAAAGCTGTTTTCTTCCAAAAGGGGTCAAGGAGTGTTGTCTCAGGCCTGTGCTGCCTTTAGAACATCCCTGCAATGAGTTGTGAGGAGCTGAAATAAACTTTGAGGTCCTCTCAGCCCAAAAGGTGCTAACATTTCTCTGCAGTTGGTCCCTGCCACAGTTGCTTCATGAAGCAAGGGAATAAAACCTTCTATCCCTCTACCTCCAGCCCATTCTTTTACTCCACATTTAAAACAATTTTTAAAAGAGCCAAACAAGCCACATATAATTTATATTTTAATACAGAAACCATACATCTAGAGTTCATACACAGCAAAGGGAACACTTCAGTACATCTAGAATAAGACAAGAGTTGACCTTATACCTGAAGAGGGTGACCATGAGAGGAGGAAAAGCAAACACTTCTTCAATTCAGTGTTCCAGTGGAATTCACTGTACTAACAAAAATTAAAACCCCAAATTCATCTTTAATAACTTGGTAAAGCCAATAAACTACAGTGGTAAAAACTGCATGGAAATTGTGGGAGATCTCCATCCCATGCTGAAGGTCCCTGATTCCACAGGGAACCACGAGCTCCTTTAACCTCCTTTAAAGTGACAGCCTTTAACCTGTGGCCACTATTTCGAATGAACTGAATCCTTCAAGAGGCTGAGCTGACCCTTGGGCTCAGGGACACACATGGTGGCATTTGGTTTGGCTGTCAGAGCCCAAAAGGTGCCACTGAAGTCCAATTCTTAGCACCTGATGTCTTGAAAGAGTCCTGAGGAGGAGCTTTCAACACCCCCAGTTCTCCTTGGAGCAGACCATGGATAAGCTCCAACTCCAGCTCAGCTGGGCAACACCAATACTCAAAGAATTAAAACTGACACTGCTGTAAAAATAAATACACACTGAAAAACATAATCCCAGGGCCTGGGGGCCATCACTGCTGGGCACACAGGGCCTGGGGGCAACCTCCATCCCTGCTGGGCACACAGGCTCACCAGTGCTTCTGTCTGTCCTGAGGGAATGGCTCATCACCACGGCTGGGAATGGGTTTGGTCTGACCCCTGGTGGAAGGTTCATGGTCCATATTTCTTCCTTTCTCTACTACAAAAATAGAAATTCATCTGGAGCAACAGTGGCAGTGACTGCACAGCACCCCAGCTCCGTGCAGGCACTGAAGGACACTTCTTGTACTCACCCAGTGACACACAGGGAGTTTTCCAAAGTACTCAGGTGAAACTTGGGCATCTGAACCCCTGGGACCTGAAATCTTCCCCTAGGCACTTATAAAAAGAGGACACCTATTTGCTGCACTTGGGAAAGAAGCTCAGAACAGAAACAGAAACCTGTATCCATCCACACAAATGGGAACTGAACATATCAACTACAGGTGTCTTGGCAGAGGTTTGTTACTTGCAACTAAAAATTTTTGCTTGATCTTGTCATGTTACACTGAAACCCACAGCCACCCTCAGCAGCAAATCTTCACTAGTCAATAAATCCACCATGCACTTGGCAGTCAGAGGGAGAATAAAGCACATTTCCTTAATGATGCAGTCCTGATAAAAAAGGATTAAACTTTCTAGGGGCAGACTAATAGTTTGCCAAGTCTGACCAGGTAACTCAGTGCCCAAATGGTCCAGGTTTCAACACCATTGCAGGAGCAGCACCCTGCAAGGAGCCCTGGCCCTCCCTTTCTTGAGTGGTTTCAGCTTTTCTTTGCACCAGCACCATGTTTAAATACCCCAATTTAAAGCTTCTACACAGCCATCAGAGGGGATGGCTTTGTGAGGCTGTCCTGTTTTGGGTGCCCTCAGGTCAGCTGGGGCAGAGCTGAGCTCCCTGTGTGCTCACCAGGGGTTAAGCCAGCCTAGAGGGAAATCCTACAGGTGACTCCTCCAGGAAACTCCTGCTGCAGGAACAGCACCAGCAAGCTCCAATCTACCTGAGATAAACCAGCCTGCAGTGTGTCTTGGCCCTGCACCCAAAATTCCCAGAGCCTTACACAGATGAGGATACTCAGAGCAACAAGAGTTGTTCCCAGGTATGTGTATTTCTCTCTCCTGGGGGCTGGTTTACTACTGGTATTTCTTACCTGCCTGACAACAAAATGGTCCAGTTTCAAAGTGGGAAGAAAGCAGCTGGCCTTTTAAAGCTGCAGCAGCAGAATGCTCCTTGGAGAGTCTACAGGAATTCTGACTGACTAAGGTTGATGAGACCAAGGATCTTACTCAGGTACTCTTTGTACTGGGAGCTCCTCCACTGGCTTTTTTTTGTCTTAGCAGAGGAATGGAGGAGACAACTGAAAGGCTGTAACATGCACAGTCACCTCTAGAAAGCTTCACATCTATTTGGCTACTAAACAGATTTACTTTGTTGATAAAATATCAGCTACAGTCTCTTTTGGGGTTTTTTTTCAGCACGACCTACTTGTTTTACTGAACAGAAAACATCCCTAAAAACGATTCCATCTCACAGAGAAGTATATATGGGAAATTCCTGTGAAGAGGCACATGCTTCCTATGGACCTGGTCCCTCCTTCCCTAGGACAGTACAGCATGCTGGATCCAAAGCCAGGTGGCAGTGCAAACAGATTCCTCCACGCTTGGGCTTTTGCTGTCACAACTGTGCTACATTTCTGCTGGTTGATGAGAGCATCATCTGTCCTGCTTTGATGTTCACTCCTCTGTAACTGGTTCTCACAAAAGCAAAGCTAAGTGCCTAATGTAAAGGAAAGCTTTGTCTTGACAGGCCCAGAATTTCCTCTCTCATGTCAAACAAGATGTTTCTACATAATTGTGCTCTTCTTTTAGAAGTTTACATGAAATAATCAGCACCCACCAATCCGGAAGCCTTTGTAGTCGAAACAAACAGCATCATTTCCTTTTTGTCTGAGGAGATGTTGCTTTTGATTGCACAATTAAGACTATGGAGTGTGGCTCTTTATTAACATGCTTGTAATATGACAGGTAGTAAGAGCATGAAGGAGGATAAAGCACCTTGCAGAGTCTGTGTCCCATGCCCTGGGATGAAACCACGCTGAGATGTCCCCACATCCAGCAGGATTCTCCAGCACTAATCCGGAAGGTCGTTCACAACCATCTGGGAGAAGGGGGCGTTCAGCCTGTCCAGTTCATCCACTTGGGGGGGGTGATGCATTAAAACCTCGTGGTCCTCTGAGACATCATCCCCCACTGTGACCAGGTTTGTGAGGGATTTGCTCCGAACACACTGGAAATCCACATGACGGCTCTTGCCCTCTTCCTTCTCCCAGGACATCTGGATGAAGGGCCGCTGCACGTAGTTGTAGATCACCTCTGAGCGGCCTCCAGGCCTCCTCTTCACCTTCTCTTTGCACGTGGGATACCCTGGAAACACAGCCAGCCAGTCAGTCAGCTGCACTGCACCCTCTGGCTCACACAGAGGGACAACAGCATTCCAGAAGAGCCAGGTGGGAGTGACTGTGGGGTCAGGGTGGGACACACACAAACAACATAGACAAATGCTCACGTTCCACATTTAGCACTACTGACTTGCAAAATACTGTTCTGTTTTCCCCTGCCAAGGAGTCCTGGAAGGCTGGACATTCCTCAAGAAGGAAAGCTTAAAGCTACAGGAGCAGGCCATTCCCATGAAAAGTAGGGAGAAAGGGCAGGCAAATCAAGAGGACTATGAGGATGTCATGAGGTTATTCAAGGAAAAAATTGGAAGAGCCAAGGCTGAACATGAGCCCAGGTGTGCCCAGGTAGGCAAGGAGGCCAAGGGCATCCTGGTCTGGACCAGCAGTAGTGTGTCTAGTAGGGCCAGGGCAGTGATTGTCCCCCTGGGCTGGGCACTGCTGAGGCCACACCTCGAACCCTGGGGTCAGCCTGGAGAAAAGGGGGGACCTTCTCTCTCTCTGCGACTCCCTGACAGGAGGGGGGAGTCAGGTGGGGCTCTGCTCCCAGGGAACAAGGGACAGGACAAGAGCAAACGGCCTCAAGATGCACCAGGGGAGGTTTAGGGTGGGTATCAGGGAAACTGCCTTCACCAAAAGGGTTGTCCAGCCCTGGCACAGGCTGCCCAGAGCAGTGATGGAACCACCATCCCTCGAGGGACTTAAAACATATGTGACTGTGGCACTTGGGGACATGGTTTAATGGTGGGCTTGGCAGCGGTGGGTTAATGGTTGGACTCAGTGATCTCAAGAGGGTCTTTCCAACCTAAATGATTGCCTGATTCTCTGGCAAGAGGTGCAGCACTGTGTGTAGTCAGTCACAGGATCAATGGCTGCACAGCACCAGCTATCTTGTGAGCAAACACAGCTACTATAAAAGTAAGACAGTCTCCCAGGACAGAGCACAACCTTCTCTAAACTCCCTAAGGGAATGCTTGGAGCAGCAGGTGGATGCAAGCATTTGATTCCTGCTTCCTGTTTACTCATTGCTAAGGAGACAGGCCTTACTGGCACATGCTATGCATCTTTTACCTTCCTTCAACTCTTAATCCTCCTGGCCCATTTCAGGGTGACCGACAGAGGGGAAGGAACATGCCCAGCTTTGACCAGTTTCATAAAAATAAATGTGAAACACTGAGTCGAACAGGCAGTGCCTGGAGTTCAGAGGAAACCAGGCTTTACTGACTGTGGAGTCACCTGGTTTAGGATTTCCCCTGCTGAAGCAACACTTTACCTTCGATGCCAATGCGAATGTTTTTCAGGCCCCGTTCCTTCAACACGGCCTTTGCCACGTCCCGGTTCTCGATGTACTTGAAGAATCTGTACAGCTTGGAACTGTAAAGGACTTGGGAAATAAAACAGGTGATTAGAATCTGCAAAGAGGAACCTTCTCCCTGGTTTTGACATGCTCAGCTGTGGGGATGCCAAAAACCAGGTGTGGTTTTCGAGGTGTCTGTTTTCCTCACTGAGATTAGCTGTACTTCCTTGTGAGAGAGAAGTGATGCACATCATGGTCTGGACAGACTGGGTGGTGATGGGAGTGGAAAGCAAAGACTATTCCCTCACTAAGGAGCCAGGAAAAGGCTGAAGGGGAGGCAGAAACAGAAGGAAAAGGTGCAGTGAGTGCTGTGATTCCTAGCAAAGGGATCAGACCACAGCTCTGACCAGCCTCCAGCAGCAGCAGCAGCTCACAAGGAGTGCACAGAACAGGGCTCCATGTGCCAGCTCCTCCTTCTGCTGTTTGGGAATGAGCTGTATGTGTGGAACACAGAGCCAGGAGCCCCAGTGCAGAGCTCTTACTTTGTGAGTACTCCTCTCCCATGGGAGGTGGGTGATCTTCATCCCAGTCCACGGTGTCTTCATCGGTCAGCACGACAATGTGGCACTCCCGCTCGCCCTTCCTGGCACTGTCCACCATGATGGGCAGGATCAGCTCCTCCAGGTAGCTGTCAAACTGCTTGTGAGCCCCATCATTGGAGAGCTCGTGTAACAGAGCACCTGAGGAGGCACAAATCACACAATGAGCTTTCCTACACTAGGAAAATATGTCCCAGCTCTGCACTTCCACATCCATCCACGAGCACAGCCAGAATTCTTCCTCAGGCAAACTGCTCAGCATATGCTCAGAGGCATCAACAGCCTCCAGCTCCAGAACTGGCAGAATCAGATGTACAGACTGCATCTCAAATGAGATGCAAATTACACTGCAGAGCCATTCCATGGCCATTAAAAACCCACCAAGCTCCAATCAATACAGTAAACCAGTAACAGACTGAATAATTAATTCATTATGATACTTAAATTCAATTTCCTGCAACAACCTCTGCCTTTGAAAGTCCATTTTGCTGCCTTCTCTGTGATCGCTCATCGGAGGCCAGGGCAGGAAATTTCATCCCCCACCCCCATTTCAAAGTGCTTTTCACAGATCTGCCTGTGTTAAAAGCACTTTTTTTGCCAGCATGCCCACCAAAAAGCTGCTCCAAATCAAATTCCATCATGACTAGGAACTCTACTACTTCCCAGACTTAGTATCCTTGGTTCCCGCTTTGCCCATCATTCTTTGGCTTAAATATTCATGATTCTCTGGTACATTTGGGATATGAGTCCTAACCCTGCTTTTAGGCTTCATTTTGTTGGCTACAACAGCAAGCTCTGCTTGGCCTCTGTTACAAAAAGAGACCAGAATGTTTATAATTTGCTTTTCACCAAGGTATCTCTGTTCTGCAGGATTCAATTCACTTCACTGCTGATTATGGCAGCAAAAAAAAAGCTGTTTCAATGCAACTTTAGCCCCAGTGGAACCCACATGTTCATGCTTCAAGTAAAGCACATGATTAAGGGCTGCACTGAATCAGGGTCCATGCAGTTGATCTCCTAGGAGCTGATTTCTTTCCATACTTACTTAAGTCTTGACATTTGATTGTGTTGAAATCAAAGTTTATGCAGAGGTAATCACAGGTGTCTCGAAGGTCTGGGATGGAAATCCCATCAGGGCAGTTAATGATTCCTGTTTTGTAATAATCCTGTGAATAAAAGGGCAAATTTGGAGAGAAAAATTAGGAATATCTTGGACTCTGATCATTCTTAATTAGTTCTTTGTTTGTTAACCAACACTGGAGAGTTACAGAGGCTGTTTATAGCTCTGTGACCAGTAAAACCAGCCCTGCTTCTCTGAGAATCTACGTGTCTGCAGATCCTCTTGGGTCTCATAAATGGTGAGCTCCAGTTAAAACTTTTCTCATGGCACAGGGTTTAGTTATATCTCACATGCAATATAGATTTATATGCAATATAGATTTATAAGGTCAGGATGCAACTCAGGAATTCCAACAACAGGACCCAGGAAAGGCAAAAGGCAACATGAGCAGGTACCTGAAGCATTGATTTCTACCAAAGTTTTCTGTATCTTTTTCTTTAAAAATCAGTGCAAAATGTAAAAACACCATGGCCCAGGGAGTGCAGCTGCCTGGAGATGGCTCAGTTTTGCACATGTGACAAACACAGTGTTTATTTCTTTGTTCTTCCCACTCTGCAAACAGGTCCTTACCAGCACCGTGCGGAACACGGCGGAGCTGATTCCCTCTGCGATTTCATACTCGCCCTTTTCGTTTGGCCTGGTGAAATTATATTCCCTTCCTGGTCCAAACATTCTGAAGAGAGAAAACAAAACGTGTAAGACCACAGGAATAAGGAAATGCCTTTACTCCAGGGAAAAGAGCTGCACTGAGGTTAAAAAAATGCTTCCCTGTGAGGGTGGGCAGGCCCTGGCAGAGGTTGGGCAGAGAAGATGGCTGCCCCAGCCCTGGAAGTGTCCAAGGCCAGGTTGGACAGGGCTTGGAGCACCCTGGGCTGGTGGAAGGTGTCCCTGCCCATGGCATGGGGTGGAACTGGATGGGCTTTAAGGTCCCTTCCAAGCCACCCCATCGACACAGAGATACAGTTACTTAAACCCACACTGCAAGCTCTTCCATAGTAAATAAGCACAAGAGCTGGCTCAGGGAAGTCTGGGCTCTGTTGCTATGGCTACTGTGTAAGGAACAAGTCAAGGAACAGATCACTGAGCCCTGGGCAGAAAATCCCCTGGTAATACAGCCCTTTCACTGACCTACCCCAAACAACTCCACATGCCTTTTGATCCCTTGTTTAGTTTGTGTTTTACACAATGACCAGTGCAAGGGTTGGTGACCTGACAGTTTGGTCAGAGGGGGAGGAAGTGCTGGCAATACAGAACATGAATGTTTCTTGTTGCAGCAACAGGTTCTGACCTTCCAGCCCTGTTACAGGGGGCTGAGTCACTTCTCCCTGGGAGGGTATCAAAAGATGGCAGCAGGAGGGGATGGAGCATTATCATAGTCCCCATTCAGGAGGGAGGTTATCAGCTGTGGACAGATATATTGCTTAGAAACCAGGCAAACACTTGGAGAGAAGGCAAAAGGACACCACGTTTGGCTAAAAGTGTGCACTTTTTGATGGAAGCGGACCAAAGGGAGACTTATCTAAAGACCTACCAACTCTCCACCTGGTCACGTTTTCAGGGCCTCACTCACAGCCCAGTTATGACTGAGGTCACCCTTGCTTTGCTTGTGTGTACAGGTGAGATCACAAAACAAATATTATGGGTTTGCTCCATTTAAACAAATATTTGACCCCCTTATCTTGAAAATAACAGACATGACCCACCTTCCCAGCATGGTATCAGGGTGGGCAGTGAAGATCTGGGGGTTCACTGCAAAGCGAGTGCCATCCACCACGAGGGTCACTTTCTCTGGAGCCCCTGGCTGTGAACTGCTGCCTGAAGACAAAGCACAGCACCCATGGCGTTCCTGGGCATTAAAATACTCTGACTGTCTCTTATTGCCATCTGGGAAATGGCAGGTGGGAGTGTCTTCAGGAGCAGAGAGCACGCAGCAGATCTGGGGGCTTCCTGGGCAAGTGCTGTGCCGACATTCAGAGTCCAAACCTGAGGGAGACAAATGGATACTGCAGGCTAAGAGAGAATTCATTGCAAGACATCATTTCATAGTAACACCTCCTACTGACATGAGAAAACTGAGTCATGCAATAATTAAGGATGCCAATAGGCTGTCACGGTGATGTTATACCACAGAATATGCTGAGCTGGAAGGGACCCATAAGGACCATCCAGTCCAACTCCTGACCCTGCACAGGATACCCCAAAATTCCACCCTGTGCTGAGGGCATTGTCCAAACATTTCTTGAGCTCTGCCAGCCTTGGGGCCGTGCCCACTGCCCTGGGGAGCCTGTTCAGTGCCCAACACCCTCTGGGGGAAGAACCTTTTTCTAATACCCAACCTACACCTGCCCTGACACCACTAGGCTGTGTATTTGAATTGAACCAACAGTTGGATTTTGGATAAAAAAATTTCCTGACAAACCATGATGATGGTTTCAGCGGCAAAGAGCAGGAGCACAGGAATTAACCAAGGCCAGAGATCCAGACACAGACTCTCCCAGGCAGCTGGAGCAGCAGCACACACCTCCCCAGAGTGGGGCAAGGCAGCAGTGCCTGATGCTGGCCTGTGGTGGGCACACAGGACTGCCCAGCTGCTTCCAGGGAATCTGTTCAGGGAGAGCCCCAGGAGAAGCCACGAGCTGGCCAGCCAGGACATTCCCACAGGATGATCTTGCCAAGCTGGCTGAACTGCTGTGAACTGCTGTCCTTTAGACTGGCCTGGCAGAGGCAGGGTACATACTCCCCAGTGCAACCTGCCTTCTGATACTGGAACCTCTTCCAAAACAGAACACCCCTCAGAGCACAAAAAAACAATCTCCCTTAAAGATTCCAAGGTGAGGACAGTATCATTATCCTTACCCTCAGTCCTGGGAGCTGCAGCAGGGCAGTGACCTCCTACCACCACAGTGCTTTCTTCTGACTCATGGGATGTTACAGCTCTGTTTTCCACAGGGCAACTGGACTCCAGGCTTCTTGACCAGTCTGTCCCCCCAGCACAGTTAACATTCATGCTGGGCCTCCGTGCTGTGAGGAGTTGGTGGCGCTTCCTAAGAGAAGAGCTGGAGAGAGAACACCAAGTTGGTGGTTTTTGAAGGAACTCCCAAGCAATGAAGCTCAAATCCCTGGATCTGGTACCACAACCAAAGTCCTTCAGGCTCAAAAGGTGTTTTTTCAAGTATTTAACTGTGTTTCAGAGGCTTATGATGCCCCTGCACTCACTCAGGAAAAGGGAAAAAGCTTTTACAGTAACCAGGGGTCTATTAAATATATTTAATCTATTTAATCTTGGCTTTTTTAAAGCAAAGTCTAAAGCCACTGATGTCTTTAGATCATGTATGTGTTTCTGTAAATACCTTCCTGGCAATTACCCTCCCTTCAGACCTCTAGAGCCCTTTAGAAATGTTTGTATATCTCCTGATTCCCAGCCCTGGCAAAATGAGCTCTGTACCATGGCTACAGCCTGAAATACAACATTTGCCCAGTCAACAGCTCAGCAATTGCCACTTAACCCCTCTGAGCTTTGACCAGGAGGTTCCCTGCTCCCAGTCACTACTTGGTTTTGGTTTTTCCTTCTGGATTTATGCCCCTGCTGTCACACAGTGCTCACCCCAGGACTTAACCCAAAATAATCCTACAGAAAACACTTGTATGATGCAGAACATCCATGACTGGAGCAGCCTCACAGCCACCATGTCCTGGCCCAGCCCCACACACGATGCTTTAACCAATGCCACTTAAACCTGGAATGTTCTGTCAGCACATGCAGACACAGCTCCACTTTTTCCAAGTGAAATTCTTCCTCCTTGTTTCTACCTTTAAGACCCATTTCACTCCTTGTATCTCCTAACAGATCTCTTTGCTCTCTTTCCCTCATTCTCTCTGGCATTTGTTTTGCCCTGGACATGAACCAGCTTTCCTTTCTGGGCTTCAACTCGTTTCCTTCCACTCTCTCAAATATAAAACACCAATTTCCTCATTAATGAATTTTCCCAATTTCCCCCCTGCTGAACAATTGTCCTGTGTCTTTTCCTTAGCTGATTGAGGACTCCAGGGCCTGTGGGTGCCATCTCTGACTCCTGGTAGAGACAAACCAGATAAAACACAGCACTAATAAAACAACAAAATGCCCAGACAGAACTGGCAAGTTTTCAGGGCAGGACCTGCTGAGGGTGAAGCCTTAATGAGCAGTTCAGTGGTGGGTTTCAAGTCCATTGTTACTGGCAGTTAGTGGAAGTATTTAATTCTTAATGAGAATTTTAAAAAGGAATAACAATTCCTTCCCTTTGTTTCATAAACCCAATACTAAGTTGCCAGCATTATTATATCTGTGTATTTTTAGAAAATCTGTTGCTTATGCATCACATGATGTTCATCTGAAGGAAGATTTTTGGCAACAGCAAAACCATTTCTTTTTTAGAGGCTCTGGCTGGGAGAAACAGCAACAGGAGGAGCCTCTGAGGGTCATCTCAGTCCCAGCAACTGAGCAGCTCATGGGGCATCACTTCCCCCTCTGCTCTCACTGAACACCCAACACAGGCTTGGAGAACTCCCTGTCCCCACATCTCCCTGGACAGATCCCCTCACCATTCCCAACAGACCCCATGAATGCTGCCCTGTACGTGGGAACAGACTCATGGATGGTATCTTGGTTAGTTAATGCATTACTCAGCAGAGAGGAGGATTTGGGCAGGGAATCAGATCAATAAGCAGAGTCTGTCCAGGCAAAGAGCAGCTTTTTCCAGGGACACTGAGACTCCATAACCTCCCCAGAGCTCTGCCTTACAAGCCCTGTTGAAGTGATGTCAAATAGCACAAAACCCCAACAGACTGAATTGCACAACCACCAAACTGGGTTGGGTGAATGTTGCAATCTTTGTTCATCACCTCAAGCTCTAATTAAATGGAGGCACAGTTGAAGAGACCCTGCACACCCAGAGCCCTTTACTACAACAGCTCCAAAGTTATTTATAGAACTATCACCAGATACACAAGAACTACAATACATGATTTGCCCTGATAATTTCCTACCCTTTTGCTGCTTAATCTGCTAAGCAGGATTTTTAGGAGAAAAAAACCCCAACTGTTGGACACCTTTCTCCTTGATCTTTTCTGTTAAAACAGATTCCCAAACAGCTGCTCTTTGCAATGTGGTGGCTCTTTGAAGCACCAGATCTGACTTTCCTTAATAAATCTCCAGGAAGTGGCATGTCCAGCCCTGCTGATCATCCAGCCTGGGCAAGGCTGATGGCAATTCCCTGTCTTTTGGCCCCTCCTGCCATTCCCAAATCCTGCACACCGTGTGTCAGCAGAACTGAGGAAAATGAGTAAAGTTCTTTTAGCACATCTGGCTGGCACAATAAATCCCCAAACTGATCATTTAACATGACAAACACACAGAACCCAGTGGGGAAACCAGGACATGAAGACTTCAAGGCCAAACTCCTGCCTGACCAGCTTACAAACATCCTGGTTCCCTTTCATGCCCACGATCAAGGAGAGCTACCCTTGGTAAGAATGAATACCTATAAATAATAATTAGCACTATTCATCTTCAAAGCTTTTAACAAATATTAACTGCTCATTGCTCCTAACAGCCCTGGGAAACACTGCAGGGAAGTGTTTTATGAGAGAGAGCAGGGACACAGAGGAGGAGACATAATCCTGAGCATCAGATCCACTGCCTGCCCAGGTGCTACTCTGACTTGTAGCACGTTGACTACTCAGCTCTGGGCACCAGCAATTCCCACCTTCCCTTTGAGGGCTCTTTCCATACACGTTTCCACCCTCTGGGAAGTGCAAACTGGCTGTACCACAGAATGGATCATGAGCAGTGAACGAGCACCTCGACCTCTTTCTCATTTCTCTGTGACTTTGTTTGGGTGCTCAAATCCTGAAGGATCAGGTAAGGAGCAGTCTGTATTCTCAAAATCAGGAGGATCAGCCCACAGAGGACCTGAAGACACAGCTGGATTTTGGGAGCTGGGCACTCAGGCGTATCGAGAGCTCAAGTCACATTGAGCACTAAAGATCAGAGAAAGGGCTCCTAAACAGGCTGGATTTTTTTTTTAAAGAAAAGCAGTATCAGAGTCAAAACTCAAAATTCCCATCTGGCTCTGGCCGTTGGTTTTGCCTTAACCTGGAGTGTGCAGGTTCCTCCTTCCTCCAGAACATGCCAGTGCCAAGAATGAGCCATGTAACTGCACAAACACCTGTCTCCAAACCACATGCTGGTGCTCTTGGTGAAATAATCTTTATTTGGACTTGTCTTGAGCCTTGTCTTTTGGGGAGAGAAAAATACAGAAGTCATATTTAAATTATTTAATCTCAAAGTGGAAACTTTTATTTAGCAATTACCCTTTGGCACACACAATTCAGGCTACAAATGTTTTGCAGAGATGAAGAGGGTGATCCTTGTTCTGTGCAATGCTTGAGAAGGAAGTGTTCTGGAATGTAGAGAGGCTGGGAAGATCTTCAGCACATTATCCTTCCCCACCCTAACGACTCTGAGGCACATCCAAAGCCATTCCCAAGGTTTACAGTTTTCCCTCAGCTGCTGCAAGGAGCTGAATGGCTTTACTTGCACAGATCACCACAAACAAGGTGAGGTGTGCTATGAAAAGAAACTGAAATACAGCAACACTTCCAGCAGAGAAAACCCATTTATGATGCAAACTCCATTAAACAAAAGATAATAAAAGCATCAGTGCAAACCTGCTGGTTTCTACTTCTATTTATTATATAAATATAAAATTTTATTACATCTATAAGGATATACTCCTTATCCTTGGGATTTTCTTTAAAGAACCACTACAGAATATTTCAGGTATCAAGAACTTCACAGAAACTTCAAAGAATGAAAAGCTGAGCTGTCAAACCCCACTGAATTACAGCCCTTGCTGTAACATCTGACAGCTTTTGCACGGCTTCACTGTCATCTGGCATGGCACGAGAGAGGTTTTAAGAGAGTAAAAATAGGAGAAATGAGTAACTTTCCTTCACCACGCGGTTTGCAAACAGCAAGGAAGGAGGAGCAGTGAGAGAATCAGGTGGCCAGTGACCCTCCCCTCTCCCTGAGCCACAGCGTAACCACCACGGCTGAAATAAAACTCCAAACAACTCATTTTTAAGGTGACAACACTCCTTTAAGTCCACAAAAACATTCCCACGTACAATTATTCTCAGAAACACAAGCAAGCAGGAAACACGCGGACGCAGGGTGTGCCTGACCTAATTCTACACTCAACTTTAGAACAAGATGGATTTCTAACAGAATTGCACGTCTTTCCACAATGGTTAAAGCCTGGCTTGAATTTCTGTCCTGGTTTAACCCCAGATGGCAACTAAAGCCCACACGTGCTCATGTTCCCTGGTGGGATGGGGAGAGAACTGGAACAGAAGCGAAGGAGTTGGAAAAGAGACATTTTAACAAGTAAAAGAAGAGAGAAGAGAAAGTTCTGTGGAGAATTCACAGCCCCTTCCAGGATCTGAAGGGCCTGCAAGGAAGGTGGAGAGGGACTCTCAGGAACTGGAGTGACAGGACAAGAGGGAATGGGTTCAAATTTAAAGAGCAGGTTCAGATTAGATGTTTGGGAGAAATCCTTCCCTGGGAGGGTGGGCAGCCCTGGCACAGGGTGCCCAGAGAGGCTGTGACTGCTCCATCCCTGGAAATGTTCAACCTTGGAGCAACCCGGGCTAGTGGAAGGTGTCCCTGCCCATGGCAGGGGGTAGGACTGGATCAAGGTCCCTCCCAACCCAAACCCTTCTGAGATTCTATGATTCTTTGCAAGTAAAGCCAACAAGGAATCCATTCCCCAATTCCCATGGGCAGGCAGGTGTTCAGCCACCCCAAGAAAAGCAGGGCTCCATCACACCTAATGGTGACTTGGGAAGACAAACACAAACACTCCCAACATCCCCTCCTTCCTTCATCTTCCTCCAGCTGAGCATGGTTCCATATGTTGTGGAATATCCACCCCTGGATCAGTTATCCTGCTGTGCCCCCCAGTCCCTCACTGGTGGATGGGGAACCTTGGCCCTGTGTGAGCCCTGCTCAGCAATAACTAAAACATCCCAGCGTCATCAAGCCCCTTTTCCAAGAGAAATCCAAACCACAGCTACCTGCTAGTTATTAGGAAGAGAATTAACTCTGTATCAGCCAAAATCTGCATAATTTCTTAAAAGATATCCTTGGAACATGCCAGAAGTTTCTCTATACAAAAAAGCACAGAAACAAACTAGCAATGACTGATCTACTGTGTAAAGGGAAAGCTCCTTTAGGCAGTGGATGAGGCTCTAAGGTCTCCCTGGAGCCTTCTGTGCTCCAGGCTGAACATTCCCAGCTCTCCCAGCCTGGTTCCACAGGTGTCCCACAAGGAGGGAGGTTGGTGTCCCTGGCCTGAGCACCTGAACCAAACGAGTCGCTCAGGGCAAGGTGAGACTTGGCAGGGCTGAGGTTGCCACTCTCTGCCACCTGTGGGTACACCTGGACCACTGGAGAAAACATGGCAGGGCATTCACCCAGATGGCACCAGAGAGAAAAACATCTACCTGGAGCCTTAAAGTGCTTTTCGTGTACTTATTAATGATCCCTACTTCATTTTCCAAATGAGAACACAGCCAGACAATAAAAGCTGATTCATAGGTCGAAGCAGCACAGGACAAAAAGCTTTTCCCTTGTCATGAAATAACTCTATCAGTATAGAGAGGATTCATTTTCCATCTGGCTTCAAATGATAGATGGAAAATAATGTCCAGCAGGACTGATGCAAGGCAGGGCAGCCTGAAAACTCTGGCAAGAGACAGCAAGGAGGCTGCTGAAATGCTGGGATTGTTCCTCCCATTCTGTGCACAGAGCTGCACTGTTAGCAGAGCTGACTGACTCCTTTGCTTGAGGCTTAACAAAAATCCACTGTTTCAACAAATGGAATTCAAAACTACAGTTGGCAGTATGGTTTTAATGGTTTAAGACTGCACTTGCACACCTTGGCAATGCCTACTAGGTCCTTCTGTCACCAGCAGTGCTCTGTGAAATGAGCCACATCAGTGCCTCCCACTCAGAGCATCATTTCTTCTCAAGCACCAAAACTAACACATGCAGAAAAATAACTGAGATTTATTAGCTTGATGGAACCTATTAAAGACTTTTATAAAATAGAAAAGTCCTCATGGCAGACTCATCATTGGGACAGATGAAGTGCATCCAGCAGGTTAATGCTTTGCTATTTCCCTCCCTGTGAGACTCAAGGTATTTGTGTTAAAGAGCACAACAACAAGAATTAAAGGGTATTTCCACTCTTCACACTACTGGAATAAAGACAGAAAAATTATATATTTGATCCCCATAAAGAGCTTTTTACCACTATGGCAGTGGCAGCTCTGCTAGTGCAGTCTGATTAAATTCAGCACTTTAAATAAAGCTGGCTGTGCCCATATAAAATATACACCTCCTCCCTGGAAAAAGGATGGAATATGCAGATCTGACAGGGTAAAGGGAAAAACTCTGGCTAAAGATGAGCTATTGCAAGTATAAGCAGGTTATTTTTCTCTGGAGACAGGAAAAACAAATGTTCCTCTCCCAAACTAGGGAATATTGAGCTAAATAAAGTTTTAAGGCAGGTGACACCTACGAGTTACACCTTCCCTTCATCTGTGTTAGATTATGCTACAAATACTTCTGGAAAAACCTGCAACAGGAGAAAGAGCTGCAGAAAACAGGATTTTGCTGTGTTCTCTGTTCTACCATTTTCTGCTAAGGGACTTACAGAGCTTTCAGAAAACCCCACGTGTTTCAACAAAGCACAAAAGCAAGAGCTGCTTTATCCCTTTAGCTTTTAGAATACTGGTTTCTCTCTCAAGTTTTGCTCTTAGGCAGCTAAATGGAGCTTGGTTTCAAATTCACACATTCTCAACCATAAGCTGTAGGAAAAAAGCACAAGCAGAACACAGGGTTCTCTAACAGGGAATCTGATCCACCTGCAGCCACCAGAACCTCTGGGAGGACTAATCCCCCTCTTGCCCAGCACCCCTCCCAGCTCCTCACTTACTGCCGGCTCATCTGTCCTCGGTGCTCCCAGCACGAGTGTCCCCAACTCCTTCTGGAACACCGGGAATCACTAAGGCCCAGCAAAGCTCAGTTTAAACTCTTCGGGCAGAATTGGTCACTCCCCCAAAGCCCAGGCGGCTGATTCATGTAAATATTTCAGTTTAAAAGTCCGCACCCCCCGCTCAGCTGATTCATGGAAAGTTTGACTATAACGATCTGTGCTGGGAGAAAGAGTTTTATTTTCAGTTTTCTCTTTCCAGCAGAAGCCCCCCAAGTCTCTCCCTCTCTGCAGATTCCTGATTCAGCTTGTTTTTTGCAGGAATTGCATGGTAGAAAAGGCCCAGTTCGAGTAAACCCTTTGGTTAAACACTCTTGCCACACATCCCTTGTGCAGGTAGAGAGGAATTCACCACCAGAATTTTTGGATGTGTACATAACCACGTGCATATGGATTCCCAAGTTCAGAAGACCTTGGACTTGGGCCCAGACAAATTTACAGTAATTGAGGATAAAATTAGGTAGATAAAATTTATTTTGATATATCAGTGCACTGCTAATGAGCCTCAGGAAGTACCAGCACCAGCTCAACTGCCTTCACACAGCAGGGCAGGGGTCTTGCACTTCAGTGTCACCTGGAAATGTTCCCCTCTGACAGCTCAAATATTACATCAATCTGTTCTCTTTTCCTTACTTTCTTACTTTCCCCTAAGATATAGTTGGGATTCTCCAGACTGCTCCAAACACAATTTCACAGAACAGCAGAATTAAATGCATCACACACCAGCAATAATACAGAATTTTAAATGCAAATAGAGCCTGAAGAGGCAGGAAACTATTTTTATCCTGACTGCTGCCAGTGACAAAACATGTCCTGACAAGTCTTAAAAGTGTGAATGAAAGATGCCTAAAGAGGGATCTAAAAAAACCAACCAATCCAACACAAAAAAAATCCAAGTTGTCCCTAATTTACTAATTTTGCCATTGCAAGCACTTGTTATTACTCTTGGTTTGGGGGCAAGATTTTATTTCTTTAATCCCCAACTATCTGGTCTCTTTAGATAAAGGTGCAATAAAACACCTGTGGCCTGGTAAAGAGGTTGGGGGAGTGTACAGAGCAACAGCCTTTAATCACCAAGATGTGTTGCAAGTGGCCATCAATAGGACTACGAAAAAAAGCTTTTATAACGTAGATATTATGTATAAATACATTTTTATATAATTTATATAGCTGTTATAATTACCCTCTTTGCTTTCAGCACAGCAACTGTCCAGTGTGGGCCTCTTGAGATGAGCATCCGTGTATTTTGAAATACACAAGTTTTAACATGAGTGGATTATCTTAGAGCAAAATATCAGCAGAGAGAATACTCAGCCTAAAACAAAATTCCCCTCCTTATTTATGGAGCTTTTAGTTTCCTACAAAAAGCTCTCTGATGTTTCATGCAGAGAAAAACAGCACCTACTTGCTTTGACTCTTATTTTAAAAAGGCTGTGAGCAGCTCCAAACTCCACCTTCCTCCCCTGGAAGGGATCCCAACAAGTAACTGCTCCCTCCTTCCCAACTCATCCCCTACAATTCCAACTGCCATTGATTTTTAACCAATGACAAGGCAGCAACTTGGAAAACGAACAATAGATGGCACAGTTTTGAAAGTTGAATGCAGGAGGTGTTTACCAAAGAGATTTCAAAATAATAATAATAATAATAAAAACCGAAACAAACCCAGGGAAACTGCAATGGAATGCAATTAATTTGAAATATTGCAGTGTTGAGAAAGAGATTCATGCCTAAAGGTCCAGTGTGGAAGGGCAGAGCCAGGCTTGGCAAAGCTCAGGTGTCACCACCCAGTGCAGGAGATCTTTGCCAAAGTCTGGGATGGGACAGGACCCTGCCAGGGGCATTGTGTGGCATCCCCAGGGGCACTGCCTTACCCACCACAACTGTCACTGGAAGGCAGCTCAGATAAAGCCACAGCTGAATTTTCCTGCTGCAAGGCCGAGATGCTCCTTGGGAGCAGAGGCACAAAGGGAAGATTATCAATATTGTCCTTCAAATTAACAGAGTTCCCTGAATTAAGCACAGTGGTTAATTCTCATTAAGACACTGATAATAGCAATAAGCAAAACAAACATAAGGCTCCTTTTAGAGTGGGCCCACAGTAATAACTGCAAGTAACACTGAGTAACCCAACCCCAAAATAAACACAGGACTTTTATTTAGCACAATTACAGCTCTTCAGAAAACACATCCTGACTTATTTTTAGCGAGGCAAAAGCAGGGGCTAAAATTTCAGCCAGGTGAGGCCAACCATTACACTCTCAATTTATGTCAGCAGAGAACCTGATACTTTATTTTCAAGAACTGGAAACCAGTTCATGACTTCAACAAAAGTTCACGATGGGACACCAGCAAACACCTCTTGCTCTGTTTACATGTCTGGATAAATATTTTACATGTCAAGCATAGTTCTACCACTTTCTAAGAATATTCCATGACATTCCTTCTTCTGTGACTAATAATTCTTACACAAAAATATTTGGCTAGTGCAGCGTTACAATAAAATTAGCCAGGAACCAAAGCCATATTTTGTGGGAGTTTAGAAAGGGAAAATACCACTAAAAAAATATACAAAATTGAAAAAAGCAGAGAAGATGCCTGTTTCAACACACATAATGAGGTGTTGGTGCAGAGGAAAGGTGCTCATTTGGGCACTGAATAAGGTCACTCTTGAAAAAGGAAAGTTCTAAAATTGAAATGTATTCCAGAACAGTCCACTCCACCTCATTTTTTATCTGACAAGCAAGAACCATCGATATTCTTCCCAAAACTGCAGCTGGTTTCATGTTTATATCAAAGACAACATGCAAAAGAAAGGTCAGGACTTAAAAAAAATTATTTATTTCAAAGAAATGGTCTTAAAAGGCTGTCCTTGGGAGGAATGTTCAACTCTGCTGAATAATCCTAGAGATTGCCAACTAAATAAGCATATTCCAGTTTATGCATGATTATAATCCATCCTTACCAAGGTAGGGGTTAGTTCAGAGCCTGCTGCTTAAAGGGTCTGTTCATGTCCAAATCCTCTACCCTGAGCATTTCAACTCAGTCCTGATCAGACATGACCAAACCAGTGACATTTTAGAGCATGGTCTGCATGAAATGAGTTGGTTTTTGTCAGTGTGGCTGAAGATACAAGAAATCCCCAAGGCAACCTCTTGCTGGTAAACCTGATCTGGCTCTCACACGAGCAGAAATGCCAGCAGGCTCAACAGCAGCATGGTGGGACATGGCTGGGGCAGCAGGAGGGGCTGGAATGGTCTCTCTCAGGGCTCCCTGCTCTGGGGAGGAGTAAAGCCTTTAAATCTCACGGCTGCTTCGGAGGAGGTTCTGTTTGGAGCTGTTATTTTTACTTCAGCTGTGACAGCCTCCTAATTAAAGACACCACTGAGTGTCTGCAGCACAGGGGGCGAGAGGCTGGAGAACACTCCATTTTCTGCATTAATTATAGTTTCATCTCTCAGAAATGCAATGATTCCACTCCATAAGTGGTGAAGTGGCATTTCCCGTAGCTGCTCACACCACCTTTAAAATGCTCTTGGAATGACTGAACAGCACTAAGTGAAGACAAAGAGAGATGCCACAGCTATGGATATGAACCAATTTTCTGAAAACAACTGAGATTTTCAAAACCTACTTTTAAAAGGAGAACTTGTCAAAGAACATTTTGTAATAGGGACACTTGACAGACAGGACACTGCTTAAACATAGCACAGCCCTCATGCACTAAGCTCTGCACAGGTTTATAATTATCACTAAACAGAAACTCAGTTTCCCTCTTGCTCAGCCAACACAGGGTAACAGAAATCATTATTCTGGTTTCACTTCACTGCTGTGTGCAGCACATTCCCAGAGGACCATCTCTAACCCAGCTGTTTATCACTGTCCTCAGCAAAACCTCATGTGAATGCAGCTACTTGGATCAAATACATTCATTTAGGTCTTCCTGAAATCCACACTATTCACCCTGTGAGGGGTTTTCCATCCCCAGGACGGTGGGATGGGAGCAGTGACAGTCACAGCCACCTCCCCACACCACTCACCAGCACAGCTGAGCACACTGAAACGGGAGAGGGACACACTCCAGCCTTGTTACAGGATGTGAAACAGGGAGAGAAAGCTGGGAATGTGAAAGCTCCACTCCCACATGCCCAAGAAATGTGCCTGATCAATACTCTCCTCCATTAGTGCAGCATCCAAATTGATGGTTTCTCTCCTACTCAAAAGGGAGGGTTGATATTGCTCTGCAGCACAGCTGAACCCAGAGATCAGCAGCATTTGGGGTAAAAGCTAAAACCAGCCTAGTCCCAAAAGACTCAAACATTACCTCATTTTACACACCATTAGATGGGAACTCGTGAAAACTGGATATGAGCAAAACCTTGCAGTTCTGAGGTGCTTTATATGAAAGCTGAGCCATTTCTCAAACATGCCTGAATCATCTGAGTTACCTATCACTGAATAATCTTATCATTTTTCATATTTGCAACTTGGTCTGTCTGAATGGAAAGGAATGAATTAGATCTTAGAGAAAAGAGCCAGATTGTGCTTACATACATTAGAGAAACTCCATGGATTTAAGAAATCAAAATGTAACAAATTGGAAACTGGGATTTTAATAAGCTGTATTTCTTTTCTATTCCTTAGTTGGCCTCCTAATTAAAGTTACCAGAAACAAAGCAAACTTTTTAAAAATCTCCAGAGACTCCTTTCCCAATACAGTCAGTAAAGTCTTTTTTCAAAAACTCCTATCAGTATAAAGGCCTTTACTACACAAGTGTCCACCTCCTGAGCCTCTACCAGTCCCTGACACCCAAAAAAGGGCTTCTCAAAAAGCAGTAGACTGCAGTCTGCAAGTGCCTGCTGCAACATTTATGTCAATGGATTAGGGACCTCATTCATAACTACCAACTGCCACAGCAGATAACATTCCAGGCAGATTTAAGCTTTTCTGGGGGTAGAGATTACAGAACACCATGGGTTTTAATCCACTCGCCCAGAGGAAGAAGAAATGAGCTCACTTTCACACAGGTTAAAGCTTCCTCATTCTGTTTTTGCCCCACTGCTTGTTCCAGTTATGTTGAACTAGCAGATGAGATAGGAGCACATGAACTGAGGGACTTGGAAAATCCACCCAGCTCATTTCCAGCCCGACCAGAAACTCTGCTGCTGCTGTGAAGTTTCTCCCTTCCTGCCTTTTCCCTACTCGCCTCCTTTGTGGACCTCTCACTCCAATTTCTCCAAGTTACCAGAAGCTTGGGTGAGAACTGCAGCCATTCAGTTATAACAGATACACTTAGGGAAAAAGAGTGTCAATGAGTATTAACCTGAGCAAACCACTCAGGTTGGGGCAGGTGCTTAATCCAGACAGTTTACAGGACATTCAAGGGGATCAAGTGGACTCTCAGAGTCAGTTCAGGAAATGGGACCAACTGCTGTCCCAGCACAGGGAGCCACAGGGTTGGGCTCCAGAGAGCCAGCTATGCTTTCTAGGCCAGAAATTACATCTATCAAAAAAGCCCTTCTATTAAACCTGGCCTTGCTATTTACACCTGCCTAATCTGTTTTTCAAAGCTACGTAGCCACAACTTTGTGGCCCAGCCACGTGGCAGCAGCAATCCCTGTTACACACCACCCCTCACTGCTGTCACAAGGGTCAGCTCTGCTGCTTTTATGGCCACCAAGCTCTGCTTCCTTCTGAAAACTCCTGACTCCACACACTAAGCTACAACACCCCAACACAGGTCAGGGACGTAGCACTGTTTTATGAGAGCTGCCTGATAGTTGCATTCATTTCCCAGTTCCTGTAATCCTCACTGTGGCTACTGGAAGCATGACTAATAAAGGGTAATCTAGATTATTTGTCCACAAGTTGTAGAGGTAGATCTGACACGCAGAGCTGTGCTCTCATTTCTCTATATTTATTCCATTTCCATCCCCCCCTTTTTTTTATTGCTTCTTTTGGCTATTTCTGCATTGACTCCCAGGCAGATTTTTATTCTCACAGCAAACAGCTGAGTAATTCTCCAGCCACTCTGACAGGGGGACACATACAACCTGTTCCAATTTATAGTCCACAAGGGTATTACTGTACTTGTGTATTCCACAGCAAAACCGATGCAATGTCTGAAGTTCCCATTCCCAGGGCAATCCATGGATTAACACCATTTTTAATAGCTCCACAAAACACATTTGAGGTTGTTCTGAGGGCAAGAAGGAAAAAACAATCCCAAACTGCAGATGAAATTACTGAATGTTGAGCTTCAGTGACTACAGCCTGTGTTCAGTGCTGCTCCCAAGACTAGCAGCCATTGATTTTCCTTCTCAATTTCAGGCCTGTGCTGCCCTTCAAAAGCCCTTAGTCCTCTTTTGTGCTCTGAAAAGTGGAGCAAAACCCACTCAGTCCAGCCTAAAGTCTCTGCTCAGGTCAGAGGACACACTGTGACTGCAAATCACACCTGTAGTAGTAGAGACACAGGAGGGGAAAGGTCCATGAAAGCTCATGGAATGAGACACAGGGAAAGCAGATCCCAAGACTTCAGTTACTCACAGTACCTGTCATTATTGCCCTGTAACAGACTCACAAAACACAGCCCCTTCCAGCTGCCTGGACTACAAGTCCCAGGTTCTCTCTACTGTCAGGAGTCAGAACAGGAAGGCTGTCAAGTAAAGAATTCCCATGGCAAAGCCAGGGACCCAAAATTGTACTAACCTTGGCAAAAGATGGACCACAAGCTCTAGCTGATTGTCATGCTGGAGTTGGAGGGGATGTTGGGATCAGAAACCTGAAATGAGAGGAGTTTTCATCAACAGTCTGGCCAGGTCTACTCGAAAAACAGATATTGCAATCACATTTCTTCTACAGAAAATATCAATTTTACCAAATCAGTAATTTCTGAACTCAGCATTAGCTCTGTTTATGCTACTTATGAATAAAATAGAGAAAAAAACCCACTGGTGGTTCCCCATCCTTTCACATTCCCTCACAAAAAGGTGTTCATTATGCTGCTTGCCTGGATGTGGGTTAAATTAGCCACTAATGATCCAATCCTCTAGCTAAACTAACTTTTTATTGAGCAGGATATTTAAAAATCAGGAGATCCTTTAGACAGCTCAAGTGACATTTATCAGCAGGCACCAACTCAGCATTTTTCTTGTAAAGAAAGAGCTCATTATCCACACACTCCTCTGGGATCCCAAAGCAGAACACAGCAGTTTCAGAGTCCATCCTGAGCTGAAGCTTTAGGGAGACTCACTTTGTATTTATTCAATTTTCTAGGAGGAGGATTCTCTGAGAGTGGCTTTGGCAAGAACAGGTAACAGAGGGAGAGTGCACAGGGATGTGCAGTTTCAGGGAGCCCTGCAAGGCTCCTTTCACAAGTTATTTGGCTGCTGAGTTGGCCTCTCATCATGCAGTGACTTTCCTAACAGGACTCTGCAACTCTGATGCAATTATTAATCCAGTCCCACTTCTTGGCCAATGTCCCTTTATGAGCCCAGCTTTTGGCAAAAGGGGACAAAGGTGTTGTTAACTACAGCACTGGAGCCTTGCAGCAAATTCATTACAAAGGGTGAAGTGTTATTCACCTTTCCCTACACCCAAGATTTCCTACTTGTGGCTTTTCAGGTGTTTAAAGCAGAGTCAATAGCAACATTTTTAAATAACATCATACTCTGCTTCCTTTGCCTGTGCTGCTACACTGTGATCTAAACACTTGGCTGCCTGTCACCAGCACATGGAATGAGTTCAAGATGAGGCTGAGTGACAAACACATCCTGGCATGGCCCAAACTCGGTGCTGAAAGCAGCAACTAATAAACCAAGATGATGATTCTCCTCATGACCTGCAGAGACAGCCTGAGTCACCACACAAAAAAAATGTTACAATAACCTGAACAGAAAACTCCGAGCCAGTGGTTATGAAACCTCTTGGATTCTGAGAAGGAAAGACTGAACATGCCAAGACAGGAAGGTACCTCAGACTGAGGTAAGATGAGATTCATGATCAAATCAGCTCAAGGAAGAGGATTTCTCAATTCTGATGGTTAAAAATACTTATTGCTGTGCATAGCTCAGGTAAGGCTTCCTCTGGATCACAGGAACATAAAGTGTAACGTTGAGTGATTTTGAACAGACTAAGATGGATCTTAGGTGATACATTTCTGTTTGCATAAAGATGATCAGTGATGGGGCCTCTGGAATTACTGTCTTACCTTCCACTCAAAGAACTGCCTCAAAACCTGCCCAGAAAAAAAAAACAACCTCAATAAAATGAAATAAAATAACCCCCTACCACTTTCTCTGCCTGCAGGTCCATGCAATCTACATCAAACCTCAAATGGCTCTGCTATAACTTGGTTCTCACCACTGCTGAGAACAGAAATAACCAGTTTGGTCCTTTCAACTGCAACTTCTTCCAGGTCAGCACGTGCAGCTTGACTGGGCTCACTGAACACCACTCAGAGTAAATACAGAACAGAGAGCTCCTCAAACATAAAATGATGTGATGAACTCCTACCACAAACATCACTCCTTTCGAGGCCAATTCAAACCCTTCAACTCTACCAGCAAAAGACAGCACTGAAAGAGATCAAAAAGCTTTTCATGTGCTGCAAATAGCTCTGTCTTGCAACACGTCTATATCCATGACAGGAGAACTTACTTTAACCTGTTCTTAATTAATTTAAGATAAGCTGAAAGAAGTCTGGACACAATCTTCTGCACGGGTTTCTCTTAGAGTTATTCTACATAAACTGCTGCATTTTAGCCATAAGATCAGACCACAGAAGACTCTTGAACGTGGATGTCATTATAGAAAAAAAGACAATTGCAGCAGTATAAACAACTGTTGCACAGGCTGCTATGAAAAAGAGCATTTTTTTTCAGTGATGGAAGTACAGAGGGGCTATAAACAGCATCAGGCTATTTTGGTAAAAGGTGACTGTGTCCCTAAATAGAAGGGTAATAAAGGCACGTGGCAATCCAGCCTGAAAAATAATAACAACTCTCACAAGCAGCTTTGCCTACACACTAAGCCACAGTTTCTGACCCCAGTAATTCACCTGTTCTGATGTTTACATCACAAAAAGCACTTCTCTGAACTGAGGTATTTATAACCCTAACATCCAGCTGACTGTGTGCAGTGCAGCCTTCCAGCCCTGGCACGGGGTAAACAAGGACACACCTCAGCAGGGAAAGCTGAGCCTTCCCACTGCTTCCCAGACACAACCTCCTCCTGCTGAACTGTGCTAATGCCAGCAGGGAGGACTGGGACTGAGGTGAGGATAAGGCACACACAGGGAAAACTTGCTGCCTTAAAGCCATAACCTACTGCTACAACAGGATTTGGGTTTGTAGCAACCCTGGCAAAGTAATTCAAAATACTCTCCCCACAGAGGTTCCCAAGTTTATAGAATCCAGAATGGCCTGGGATGGAAGGGATCTTAAAGCTCAGCTTGTTCCACCCCTGCCATGGGCAGGGATACCTTCCGCTAGCCCAGGTTGCTCCAAGCCCCATCCAGTCTGGCCTTGGACACTTCCAGGGATGGGGCAGCCACAGCTTCTCTGCCCACCCTGTGCCAGGGCCTGCCCACCCTCACAGGACAGAATTTCTTCCCAATATCCAATCTAAACCTACTCTCTGTCAGTGTAAATCTATTCCCCCTTGTCCTGTCACTCCAGGCCCCTGTCAATAGTCTCTTCATCTTTCCTGTCAGCTCCTTCAGGTCCTGGAAGGCCACAATTAGGTTACCCTGAAGCTTCTCTTCTCCAGGCTGAACAATCCCAATTCTCCCAGACTTTCCTTACAGCAGAGCTGCTCCATCCCTCTGATCCTCTCAGTGCCTCCTCTGGACTCTCCAGCAGCTCCATGTCCTTCCTGTGTTTGGGACCCCAAAGCTGGAGACAGCACTGCAGGGGGGGTCTCACCTGAGTGGGGCAGAGGGGCAGAATCCCCCCCTGCCCTGCTGCCCCCACTGTGGGATCAGCCCAGCACACAGCAGGGTTTTTGGGTGCTAATGCACATGGACAGGGCATGTCCAGCCTCTCATCCCTAAGTCCTTCTCCCCAGGGCTGCTCTTGATCTGTTCATCCCCAGCCTGGATTGATCCTGGGGGTTGCCACAACTCAGGTGCAGCATCAGCCCTCGGTCTCATCAGACATCATGCCCAAAAATGTTTGCATTGTTATCACCCGTTCCTGAAAAGCCTCAGCTCACTGAGAATGCAGCACAGAGAGAGGCAGGATCAGGGATGACACAAAAAGGCGCCTACAAGCAAAGGTGGGCTGAGGTCTCACCCACTTATTTAGGGCAAAACCCCTTAGAAACAGCTGCTCCCTTCAAAGAACAGTGGGGACAGAAAGGAGGGGAAACAAGGAAGGTAAACTCAAGCCTAAAAACATGGTAAGAATAACACTGAACCAGCCCAGAGCTGCAGAACAGGCGTAGGAGGGCAGTGTGTGACCAGGCAGCACCCCGAGGGGAGGCTCCTTCCATTCTGGGGGTGGTGGGCACAGCAGCAGCCTCAGCACAGGGCACTGGGCACAGTCCTGGCTCCCACACAGCCCAGGGAACAGGGTGACATGGCAGGGACACAGGGTTCAAGCACAAACAGCCCCTGCCAAACACAGAGCGTACCAGACACCCCAGAGACCCCTTTTCCAAGTAAACACAAAAAAGGTGGTGGTACCCCCAGCCCTGCAGATGTTCCCCCTCAGTGCACAAAGGTGCTGTCCCCAAACACCCAGAGCAGCCCCCAAAGCATGCCAGGACCCTCCAAAGCCCACTGACAACAACAAAGCCCCTTTTAACACCCCCACAGACCCCTCAGCCTCCTCCTCCCTGTCCCCTGTGACCCCACAGACCCCTCTGTTCCCTCCTCCCTGTCCCCTGTGACCCCACAGACCCCTCTGTTCCCTCCTCCCTGTCCCCTGTGACCCCACAGACACCCCCGGCCCCACAGCCCCCTCCAAAACCCATTCACAACAATTTAACCCCACTGACCCGCTCTCTCCCAGCCCCGCACCCTCCTCCACGTCTCCTGTGACCCCCAGACCTCCACTGACCCCCACACTCCCCTTCATGTCCCCTGTGATTCCCCCCACACACTCCTCCATGCCCGCTGGGCAGGCAAGGCCCCCCCACCCCACTCCCCCCCATTCCCCGGGCACACAGCACACCCGCGGGCCCGTAACCGCGCCCACAGCACAGAGAAGGCCGTGAAGGCCCCTAAAGACTCAGGAATGGAGCCCCGAAGCGCTCAGAGGGTCCCCGGCCTCGCCCTCCCCTCCCCAGGCCTCACTCACCGCGTCCCCAGCGCGGCCGCTCCCTCAGGCGGGCGGTGGGCGGGGCCCCGCCGACAAGCACCGCCCACCGCCCACGCCCCCGCGCGATTGGCCCCCCGCGGCGTGATTGGCATCCCAGCTGGCCAATGGGAAGCGAGGGAGAGGGAAGGGGCGGGGCGCGAGGGCGCTAGTTGTGGCGGGGAGCGGAGTGCTCCCAGTACAAACCAGTGTCCTCCCAGTGCAGCCCAGTGCCCTCCCAGATCGCTCCCACGGCATCTCAGTGACCTCCCTGTACAAACCAGTGTCCACCCAGTACGTCCCAGTGTCCTCCCAGTACAAGCCAGTGTCCTCCCAGTACAGCCCAGTGCGCTCTCAGGGTAACTCAATGTCCTCCCAGGTCCCTCCCAGTACACCCCAGTGCCCTCACAGTATATCCCAATGTCCTCCCAGTACATCCCAGTGTCCTCCCAGGGCATCCCACTGTCCCTTTTGTGCCTAGAAATGCCTCCCAGTCCACCCCAGTCTCATCCAATCCCTTCCAAGGGTATCCCAGTTCCCTCCCAATTCTCCCCAGTCCCCTCCCGCTCTATCCCAGTGCCTCCCAGTGCCCTTTTAATCCCTAAAAATGCCTCCCAGTCCTTCCCAGTCTCATCCAATCCCTTCCAAGTCTATCCCAGTTTACCCCAGTGCCCTCCCTGTTCCCCCCAGTACCCTTTTTTTCCTAAAAGTGCCCTTCGTGTCCCTCCCAATCCCGTCCCATGCCCTCCCAGTCTATCCCAGTGCCTCCCAGTTACGTGTGGTGCCCCGTACAGGTGAGCGCCCCTTACAGGTGAGCGCCCCTCCCGGTCCCTGCCCCGGTTCCCCCGGCCCCGCCCGCGGCAGGGAAAGGACGAGCCCCGGTGTTCGAGGTGCCCCGACATCCCTCCCTCCTCCAGCCGCGTGTCCGCGCTCCGCAGGGATCCGGGAACATCATCCCTCGGACGGGATCCCCGGGAGAAGAGGGTTCTCGGGGCGGTGCGGGACCCCTCGGGCGGATCGGGATCCTCCGGAAGGATTGGGATGCCTCGGGAGGAGTGGGATCTCCCGGGCGGATCGGGATCCCTGGGACGGAGCGGGATGCTCTGAAAGGATCGGGAAGCCACAAGCGGATCGGGATACCTGGGACGGAGCGGGATCCCCCTGGATGGACCGGGATGCTCTGAGAGGATCGGGATGCCCCGGACGGAGCGAGACGCCCTGAGGGGATCGGGACCCCTCGAAAGGAGAAGGATTCCCTGGGAGAATCGGGACCGCCCTGGATGGAGCGGGATGTCCTGAGAGGATAGGGACCCGCCTGGATAGATCGGGATGCCCTGGGACAAACGGGACCCCTCGAACGGAGCGGGATGCCCTGAGAGGATCGGCACCCCCCTGAATGAACCGGGACGTCCTGAGAGGATCGGGACCACTCTGGATAGACCGGGAGGTCCTGAGAGGATCGGGATCTCCCGGACGGAGCGTGATGCTCTGAAAGGATCGGGAAGCCCCAAGCGGATCGGGATCCTTGGGACGGGGCGGGCCCCCCCGGGTGGACCGGGATGCCCTGAGAGGATCGGGACCCCTCGAAAGGAGAAGGATTCCCTGGGAGAATCGGGACCCCACTGAATGGGGATCTCCTGGTAGGAACGAGATGCCCTGAAAGGATCGGGAAGCTCCAAGCGGATCGGGATCCCCCGGACGGAGCGGGATGCCCTGGGAGGATCGGGATGCCCCGAGCGGATCGGGATCCCCCGGACGGAGCGGGATGCCCTGGGAGGATCGGGATGCCCCGAGCGGATCGGGATCCCCCTGGACGGAGCGGGATGCCCTGGGAGGATCGGGATGCCCCGAGCGGATCGGGATCTCCCTGGACGGAGCGGGATGCCCTGGGAGGAGCGGGATGCCCCGAGCGGATCGGGACCCCCCTGGACGGAGCGGGATGCCCTGGGAGGATCGGGATGCCCCGAGCGGATCGGGACCCCCCTGGACGGAGCGGGATCCCCCTGAATGGACTGGGATGCTCTGAGAGGATCGGGACCCCCCTGGACGGAGCGGGATGCCCTGGGAGGATCGGGATGCCCGGAGCGGATCGGGATCCCCCTGGACGGACCTGGATGCCCCGAGAGGATCGGGATCCTTCGGACGGAGCGGGACCCGCAGGAGGCGCTGGAGGAGCTTCGGGTCCACGACCCCGGCAGGGGCGGAGTGGGGTGTGGGGGTGAAGGACACGGCCCCCGCTGCTGCCCCACGCCGCTCTCTTGCCTCCCGAGGCTCCGGCTCGTTTCGATTTCGTTTTTCGCCACCATCGCGCCGGAGCCGCAGCGACCGCGGGGCCGGGAGCGCTCCGGACAGCGGGACAGCGCCCTCCGCCACCGGGGATGCAGGTAGGGACAGCCCGGCCCTTGTCCTCCCTCCTCCCCGTCCCCCAGGGCTCTCTCCCTCTCAATTCGAGGCGGAAGATCATGTCCCGGGTGTGGGGGAGTGATCCCCCCCAGTTCCATCCACTTCCAAACGGCCTGGGGGTTCCTTTTTGCCCCCTTTTTCTGGCTTTCCCAGTCCAACCTCTCCAAGGGCAGTGTTTCCTCTTGAAGCAAAGGAAAGCTGTCTTGGAAATGTGTGGAAGCGGCTAAGTGGAGATAAAAGCAAGAACGTAAAATCAGGATAAAGGAATAAAAATTCAGAATGTCTCTCATGGCCTAGAAATGTTTAGGAGCAAGACAGACCCCAGGTTTTTTCGATTTTTTCAGTAAATCTCATTGTAAAAGAGTTGAACCAATGGGAAAATGAAGTAACTTTTAGAGAGCTTGAGACAAAATACACTGCTCACTTCTTTCACTTTTATTTTCCCCATCGCTTATTGCTTAGAATGAATCTGAAAGAGTTTGCATTGCTGCCAAACCTGCTCAGAGTTTATTCTGGAGTCCCACTCGTGTCCTTGTGCAGTGTCATGGAGCTGCCTGCTTTGCTAAATCCAACCCAGAGACAACCAGCAGCCACCAAGTTGTCCTTCTGCTGAGCAGAACCACTTGCTAACCTGCTGCACCTCCTGTGCAAGGTTTTTTTCCCTGGAGGGATGCAGTGCATTGCTCCTGTCTCCCATTCTCCTGGTTTTGGGAACATCAGCTTTGCATTTAAGATGTTTCCAAACCCCAGCAATGTAATTTTCTTCCCCTCTGATTTTCTGGGTGCTCAGCTCCTCTCCCCCTCCACATAGTCAAGGGGTGGCTGCTTTAACCACTTCCAAAAAGCTGCCTGAGCCCGAAGTGCTCAGAGTTGGCAACTGCTTTAGGAAATACCATTTGCCAGCAAAACTGTTAATTTTCCAGTGGGTGAAGTTGAGAAATTGCTGGGATTCACATTAATAGGTTTTTAAGGGGAAACATTATCTGCTTGGATGCCAGTAATACTTCAAGATCTAGATGGGGCTGGAAGCAGGATCTGAGCTCCCTTGGTGGCTCACAAGCTCTGGCTGAAAGGCAAAAGTAATTCTTGAGGGGCTGGAACTTAACTCCCAGGAGGAGTGGGAGGGTCATTTCCCCTTATGCCCAAATGATCACTGGGAATAAAGCTGGAGATCTCTCTTTATACAGTGTTTTTAAGACAAAATCTAAGCACAATTTCCACCTCTATTTCACGACTCTGAATAATTGAAATGCTGTCCCAAACCCCCAGGAATCCAACAAGAATCTGAGGATCCTGTAGGAACTGGGAGCCAGCAGAGTCACTCCAGGCTCTGCTGTCTTGGCTCCATCTTCTACTTCCTTGCAGCCATAGGGCAGTGGGGATGGACAACCTCCTTCCAGAGCCTGAATGAGGACAGGTTCCTCTGCTAAAGACAAGAGCTGGAGAAAGAGAGGGGAATCTCTGGCTCCTAACACTGACTTGGGCAACCAGAGCCTCCTCCTGGGGCTGGGACAAAGAAGAATGTGAGGAAGATGTATGGAAGAGCTGCAGGCAGCACAACATGCTGCCATGAGAAACCAGTTAGAAAACACTGGAGCAGGTGGAGGCATCTCCAAAGCAAAGGCGGGATCAGAGCTGGGAATCGACCCCACTGATGTGTCTGATCTCTTTTCCCCAGGGCAAAGTGGCCATCAGCGTTTCCAGCCCTGTTGTGGCAGCTTCGTTACCATCCCTATCCCAGGCTAGACACCCACCCGTCGGCGCTGGGGAGATCTTCAAGCTTCCAGGCAGGCTGAGTGAGTAGAGGCCGAGCAAGTCAATGCTTCTTACAAAAGGCCATGGTGAGATATGGTGGGTTCAGCCATTGTGTCCCACCCAGGGACCATTCCCTGCTGGCAAGAGGGACAAGGCACCATCAGGATTCTTTTTCTCTCTTTGGTGTATTTTTGATTTGTGAGTGCTTAATGCAGAGAGGAAGTTTGGTGATGGAGCAGAAATCCCACCCTGCCCCTCAGCAGTTTAGAGGATGGGAGACAGTTGTTTCAGAGGCTGCTCCTGGTTTCAGGGATCCAGCCCTCACTGTGGAGCAAGGACGACGTGATCCACTGGCTGAGATGGGCTGAGAAAGAATATTCCCTTCGGCAAACTGACGAAAGCAAGTTCGAAATGAATGGCAAAGCCCTGTGTATCCTCACCAAGGAGGACTTCAGACACCGAGCCCCGAGCTCAGGTAAGACCCAGGGCAAGGGGGTTTCAAGGGTCATCCAAGCACAAGTGGTGACCTCCTGAGAAGGGCGGGTTGGTCCCAGCAGACCAGGCTTTAGCACTTTGGTGCTGGAGACAAGGACAACCCTCTTCCTTCCTCCAGTCATTCTGCACTGCAAATGGTTTGGGATGGGGAATAACCTCATTATTATGTTATAATATAACCCCAGCAACATCACCTTGAGAGAGACTGTTACCCAAAGTCATCTGAGCAGAGTTTCCTTCCCTGCAGGTGATGTGCTTTATGAAATACTCCAGTTCATTAAGACCCAAAGAAGAGCTCTGGTGTGCAGCCCTTTGCTGAACTCCCCCTTTGGGAAGGCCAGGAGCATGGAGGAAGGTAGGATGGAGAAGAGCAGCTGCCCAGCAAGCAGAACCTGCCCACAGCTCCAAGTGGGTTGCACATACCTGGGGTTTGGAGCTCAGCCAGCTGAACCCATCCCACGCCACCTGAGAGAGGCAACCAGGTCCAACAAAGTCCAGGTCATCTGGGGGGTTTGTAGGGATGAAGCAGGTCTGGGCAGAAGGCAGCACCAGGGGGGTCTGTGGTGACCAGGCAAGTCTGTGACTTGCCTAAGAAATCTACCTGTGGATTGAGATCAATAGGGAGGATCAATAGTCAGGCAGAGGCACAGCCCTGCTGGAGACTGGCCCTGCTGGAGACTGGCCCTGCAGCATAGCTGGGAAAGGGCTGAGGAGCCAGGGCTGAGCTCAAATAGAGCTTCTGGGCCAAATGGTGGGGTGGGGAGAGGCCAGGGAGGGTTATCAGTGCCCTTGGGGAGCCCAGGGAGGGGAGAGGTTGGTAACAGTGGCTGACTTGAGTGTGGAGGTGGGTCTGGAAGCTGGGATGTGGATCCTGAGCACTTCTGCTACCTTAAATCCCCACAACAATTTACCAGGGGGTGCCTGTGCCCTGGTGCATCCCCTTGTTCCAGTTTTCCCTCTGTATCTGACTCCTATCCTACATGGCATCTCCTCTGACCCACCTGGACTTTCTTCCTTAGGAAATTCCCCTGTTTTCCTCAGCACCCTCGTCCCCTGCCAGGCTCATAATCACACTGGGCTCTCCCTCCCCTCCTGTTTCAGGGCTTTGGAAGGTCTGGGACCTGCCCTAATGTGCCCCAGGGTGTTTATTTGGTTTTGTTTCATTTGCAGAGACAGACTGCAGTGCTGAGGCTGCCCCAGTTGTTGTTCCCTCCTGGCTGGGCTGTGCAGAACAGCCCGTGTTCCACAGCCCTGTGGAGCCACTGAACCTCTCCCATCACAGCTCAGAGAGTCGATGCAGGACAGATGCCATCTGCTCTTTTCCTACAACCCTGCCAGCCCCAGTGGATGGGAAAATTGCAGGTAATTATGAATTTATAGCCTGGCTCCTTGGGGAAACAAGGTAGGGCTTTGTCCTGTCTGCTTATCTGTCTCCCTCCCCTTTATTTCATGCTTCTCCACCTGAAACATTCTAGTTCCTGCCTGTGTTTTGAGAGCTCGCAGTAAAAGTCCTCTGGGCTCCTCTTATATTTATTGTCCCTGCTACCATGTTCAATCCTGTTGCTGACCCCCCCTCACTGGAGCACAGTGGGGGCTCTGTGACCATTTCTCCCCCACCCTGGCCAGACTGCAGGTTGCTGTGGGACTATGTGTACCAGCTCCTCTCCGACAGCCGCTACGAGCCCTACATCAGGTGGGAGGACAGGGAAGCCAAAGTCTTCAGGGTCGTGAACCCCAATGGACTTGCCCAGCTCTGGGGGAACCACAAGGTAAATGGAGCTGAGAGTAAATCTGTGACCCCTGGGCTTCTGTATGTCCCTTCCATGACCTGTTCCTCAGGGCTGATGGCACAGGGATGGGGAAGGAGGGCACAGTGGGTACTGGGGTAGTGAGACAGGCCAGCTGGTGATTAAGGAGGGACTTTCTCACTCCCTGGAAAGCAAACCAGGATGGCTGTGAAGCCAGTCTTGGTTAGAGACCCACACTGGAACCACCTCGAATGTCCCACATGTGGTTCCACTGCAGACAGACCCAAACCAGGTTGCTTTGACTCAACCAATTACTTTCCCCTTCCAGAACCGGGTGAACATGACCTATGAGAAGATGTCCCGAGCACTGAGACATTACTACAAACTCAACATCATCAAAAAGGAGCCAGGGCAGAAGCTGCTGTTCAGGTGAGGTGAGGCAGAACAGAGAGAGGCACCCTGGTGGGTCTGTGTCCAGGCCCTGTCGTGTGCCAGCTGGGAGCTAGACTGTCTGGGCTCCAGGTCCCATCTGATGGTGCTTTTTGGGTCCCTGGGATCCTCAGGAAAGCCCAAAGTTGGCAGATCCTCTGCAGTGAGCTCCAGAGCTCAACTGATCATGGTTTGAGTTGGAAGGGAACTTAAACTCATCTTGTTCTACTCCCCTGTATGGCAGAGATACCTTCCTCTAGACAAGGTTGCTCCAAGCCCCATCCAACTTGGCCAAGTTGAGGGCAAAGGCTCCAGCATTTACAGCCTGGTTTGGGGCTGGGTTTGGACATGGCCTTAAAATGAAAAAAAAAATGTATTGCAGGTTTTTGAAGACTCCTGGGGAGATTGTCCATGAGAAATCCAGCAAACTGGAGAAGCTGGAGAGCGAGGACCATGAAGATTTGAGGGAAGACCCACTGGAGGTTTCACCATAGGAGATCTCTGGAGGTTCATCACAGACTTGTGCTCTGCTGGGAAGTGCTGGTATCTCTTGCATCTCCTGGGCAGAAGGCCACAGAGCTGGCCCTGGATTTCAAAACCTGCCCTGAGCCAAAGCTGGGACATCTCTGGGTCTTCATTAGCAAAACATACCCAGAAACTGCCCCCCAGCCCCGCAAGCACGGGTGAACATGTGTGGTTTTCTGCTTCTCTCCTGCCCTCGGGGAGAGAATGTGATATTTTTGCTCTGAAAAATGTGATGCTTGTCTTTAAGGCTCCAACTGGCTGGTAGAGATCACTCTGTTCTTAGAGTGAGATGTGCTGAGCAGCCCAGAGTGTGTGCTCTGGGTTGAGCATCTCTCGCAGCGAGTGGTGTCCCCCAATGTGAATGTGCTGCTCTGAATCTGAGCCATTTCCCCCACTTGAAAATGGACTTACATTTCTGGGGTGAAATATCTACCTGGGTCAGGCCTGGCTGAAGCTCCAGGGTTGCCCTAAGCTGGTTCTGACTTTAACTCCATTCCCTCCAGGTAATGCTTTTAGTAATTAGCTGATTAAATAATGTGAAAAGAAACAAAGCAAGTCATGAATATGAGCCCACTTGTGGTCAGGTATGTGGTTATTTGCTCTGAGTTTGAAGCAGGAATCCCTGGAGGGAACAGAGTGTGTTTGTGGTGTGTGTTTGGAAACAGAAAATACCCACTAATATTTTCACATTGTTTTTCATTGAGGAAATAAAATCCTGTGATTGCATAAAGTTGAAAATCCCCCTTCTTGCTGGTGGAAGGTCTGAAACTGGAAAACTCCAGCTTTCCTCATTTAAAAGACCCCCAAGATCTTCGGGCAGCTCCTAAACCAGAGTGCTCCAGTCTGAGCTGCTCAGTGGCTCATGGGTGAACACAGCACAAACGTGTTTTGCACCATGAGGTTTCCACCAAAACTGGGTTGTTTCCAACCTGAAAACACAGTTCCTTTCTGCTGGAACTGGTGCTGCTCCTCCAAAACTGGTTTACAGCTGGAGCCTGGAGGTGCTGGTGGGCTGTAGCCAGCAAGGGATGGTGTGGGATGGGTGGTGGCTGGGTGGCAAAGCTTCAGCAGAACCACAGCTCCAGAAGCTCTGGCTGAGAAGTTTCACTTCCAGAAAAAAGCACCAGCTCGTTGGCAAAAGAGGTGCTTGGCAATTCAAGTGAGGGAGGAGAAGGAAATGAGAAGCTCTAGTGGGGTAAAGGAGTGTAAGCTCACAGCCTGGGGGAGATCCTGGGCAGGAGGGGAGGCCAAAATCCATGCTGGGAGAGGGGCTGGAGGCCACCCAGCACCCCCCAAACTGCAGCCTGGGGAGGCACCACAGCAGGAAGGTGCAGTGAAGCACCCAGACCTTATCCTGCCCCTCACAAAGTGGGCTTTTCTTTCCCAGGGAAGATTAAACCCAGGTCTTTCTTGGGATGAAATCCATGAGAACAAGTGTAAATTCTGCTCACCCCATCTTTGGTGGGACAGCAGACCTCCTTCCCTGTGCCACTCCTGGAATACACACCCAGGAGTGCACTTTTCTGTGATCATCTCTTAACAAGAACACCCTCCACTTTCTTGCCATGTGAACAGCCCTGCTGGCTCCGGAACATTCCACTGCTTTTCCAACCTGGGTGCTTGTTTGGTTGGAGGAGGTGACAGTGGGTGACCCTGGTGCTCGTGCTCACAGGGACTGTGTGGTATGACCTCTCTTCACTTGTTTTTCCTGTGATGACTAAGGATCGCTCTGGACTTGGCTGGGGATTTCCTCTCCTGCCTGGGAAGCTGCCAAAAGCCCTCGACACTCCTTGTGCTGGCGGGTGAAAATCCAAGGGCAACTGCTCAAGGATGGGCTGCGACGATGAGCTCGTTCCCAGGAAGCTCTCACGTCCTCCCGGGGCCAATGTGTGTGTCCTTCCCTGCCATAAACAGAGGCAGGAGGGCTGTAAATCCGCTGCTTTCCTGGAATGGGGACCCATCCCTGTTGGTAAACAACGGAGTAACCACTGCTTGCTCCCGGGGAGTTCGGTGTGGGTGTGTGAGGAGGGAGAGAGTGAAATTGCGGTGACTTTTGGCATGGCTGGAGTCCAGGGATGGTGGAACACAAGGCAGGGGCCTCTTGTGGGCTTTCCCAAAGGTTTGCAGGTGCTTGGATCCCTGGAGAACATCCCCAACACTTCAGCAGCCCCAGGTCTGGTGGTGTTTGGGGCAGGGCGTTGCTCAGGGGCTGTTTTCTCACACTGCTCCTCTGTTGGGGGAAGCAGCAAAAACCAGGCTCAGGGCTGGAGGGAAAGAGGATCAGCTTTGGGGGCTGGTGCCCAGAACCCTCTTGGTTCAGAGGAACTGCACAACTGGGCTGTGAGGTGTCCACCAAAGCCACGTGTTGGCTGGGCTGTCCACCCAAACTGGAGCCAGTGCAAGGAGGAGTGTCTGCCCTCAACACCCCATCGTGGTTCAGGTGCTCCCCTCAACACCCCTGTCATGGTTCAGGTTGTGTCCTCAACACCCCTGTCGTGGTTCAGGTCCTCTCTTCAACACCCCTGTCATGGTTCAGGTTGTCTCCTCAACACCCCATCATGGTTCAGGTGCTCCCCTCAACACCCCTGTCATGGTTCAGGTTGTGTCCTCAACACCCCATCGTGGTTCAGGTCCTCTCTTCAACACCCCTGTCATGGTTCAGGTTGTCTCCTCAACACCCCATCATGGTTCAGGTTCCCTCCTCAACACCCCTGTC
>JAWWMP010000077.1:1821245-1831376 GCA_035047865.1 Dendrocincla tyrannina | reverse complement strand
TGGCTGCCCCTGGATCCCTGGAAGTGTCCAAGGCCAGGTTGGACGGGGCTTGGAGCAACCTGGGCTAGTGGAAGGTGACCCTGCCCATGGCAGGGGGTGGAACTGGGTGAGCTTTAATGTCTTTTTCATCCCAAAGCATTCCATGACTCAGTGAATGTTTCCTTCTGTCTCAGCAGAACAGAGAAAAGCTCAGGACAGACCATTGTGACAGCCCGGACTGACCCTGACTTCTGTGAAGGGCCCGTGGTGTGTGGGAACCCGAGGCTGAAGATTTACTGATGGGAGGACAATCCCTGGTGGTGACCAGGATGTGGGGTGAATTCCTGAGCCGTGGATTGAAAATCCCCTAAGGAAAACCACAGCGACAGCCAGAGCAGTATGAAATGCTAAACCCCCACCTGGCTGGGGGCAAAGAGTCTGTAAATCAAACCAAGGCCAGATTCCCCCCCGTGTCTGCATTTCAGCTCCCGCCAAGTGTACGTGTTGGACCTCAGGGGTTGTTGGGGTTTGTGTGTGTGTGTATTTATTTACCTGCTTTTCTATATGAATCTGTGAATGTACCATATGATTTTTGTAGTTTCTGTGGTCAGCAAAAACATCCAGTTCGGAAAAAACCTAGAACTCAAATAAATTGGTGCCTAAATGCCAGCCAGGCTTATCTGCTGGGTGTTGTGTGAGATTTAGAGGTGGAATAACCTTTGCTTTGCTCCAGCTGCTGTGGCTGCACCTTTCCAGTCAGATGCTGAGTGGCACAAGGGACTCTTACAGCAGATACACAGCTCTGTCTTGCCATTTTTACAATTTATAGCCATTCCCTTTCCAGCAGAAGGAGATTTACTACCCAAAGCAGCTTGGGCTGACACGAAGAACTGGGTAAAGCTCGTTCCTGAGCTGTCACTCCCTCAAGGACTGAGGGGATTTGCAGCTGCTGGGGTCTCACCTACAAGCTCTAAGAAGATGTGAAATGTCAAAGGGATTTAAGCCCTAATCACTGGGAGTGTTTCCAGCTAATCTTTGCCCAGACCCCTAAGAAGGGCCATGGATTAAGACAGCTCAGGGCAGGGGGGTTTGCCAGGCCTTGGTGTGGTGGCACCAGCAGGAGCATCTCCCTTGTGAGGTTGGACCCAGCCTGGGGTGAAGGGGATGAAGATTTGGGGTTTGGAGTGTTCATGAGGTGGGATAGTCTAGTGGGTTGAAGGTGATGGTGGTGTCAGACAAATGTGTGGGTCTGGGTCAGTGCCATACATAGGGTGACAGTCCCCTGGTGCCAGCTGGGTCTGTCCAGCACCTCCTCTCCTGAATTCTCAGTCCTTTTAAAACCCTAAAAAACAGAAAATGGGGAAGCAGAGCCCTTGCAGGACAGGAGCAGCCCTTCCCCACCCAGATCAGTGCCCTGTTTGGAAAGCCTTTAAGGACAAGTGTCATAGGATTCTGTCACTGAAGAACCTCAATGGGGCTTGCAGGGGCTCCATCTAATTTACCCCAGGGTAATTAGGGCCGTGAGAAACATCCCACCCCTGGATCCTGCCAGCAACAAGTGCAGTGTCAGCACTGTTTCCTTTTAGCCAGGGACCAAACTGGGGGGCTTTTACTTCAGGAGAAACAAAACTGCCCTTGGCTGTTTGTCCTGATGTCCCCAGCCCTTGCTGTGGGTGGGGCAGGGTGAGCTGGTGTTGGGGAGGGGATGAAGGAGGACCCAGCTGGAGGATCATGCAATGCCTCCCTTGGTTTTGCATCCGAGCCCATGCAGTGACAGGGGTGGGTTGGGATTTGCATGGAGCAGAAAAGGGTTCTGTCTCCTCACTGACCTCCCAGAGCACCTGGTTCACACCTGCCAGGTGAAACACCAGGGAGGGAAATAACTCATCTCTCCTGTTCCCTTCTCCTGTGCTATTCCAAATTCCAGAGCTGAACGAAATATTCTCCCTCTGTGGTCACTGGCTCTTTTCTCACCCATCAGGGCAGTGGTGCTGGGAAAACAAAGAGCAAAACCTGCTCAGGGGCTCCCAAATAAGCCAGCCCAAAGCAGGGATGCTGCTCCAGCCCAGCACAGTGGGGTGAGGTTGGGAGCAGCCACTGTTACTGCAGCACCTCCTGTCCCTTCTCCAGAGCAGCTCCAGCACCTTGGATTAATCTTTTGGTTATAAAATTGAGCACCTGCCTGCCTGTGGCCACTGAAGGTGTTAAGAAGGTTTCAAAGAAGGGCAAATTATTAGTCCTGGGGACTTGAGCGGTTTCCAGCTCTCGGCATTACCTTCATCCTTCCCTAAACACCCTGTTGTGGCTTCCAACAGCAAAGACAATCCCCTTGCATGAAAATCCCTGGGCTCACAGACACCGGCCATCTGGGCACTGATCCTGCCTGGGCAAGAAGCCTCCCTGTGCCCTGCCCAGCCCTGCTGCTTGGTGTGAGCTGGGCACCTTCTCCCCAGACCATCTCAGGCTGCTGCTGGCACCCTACGTCTCCAAAGTCATCAGTCCCTGCTAATCCTGCTTTGCCAGGGGAGGGAGGGCAGCTTAGGAAATCAGCCCAGCACTTAATGAGCCAATTAAGGCAAAATTTGCTGTCACTAAGAGGATGATGACAAGGTTTCATCTCACAGTAGCACGGAGCTGAGCCAGGGGGGGTGACATCTCCTGGAATGGGGTCCCAGGGCCTCAGTGTTTGCAGCTGGGGAGGGTGCAGGGGGCATTTGGACCCCCCCACACCTCTTGAGAAGCCTCTCGTGACTCATTTCAGGACAGAATAATCTGTGGACAGAGGAAGGTGCTCCTGCAGCTCCCGTGGGATCATTCACAGCTTTCCCAAGTCTTGGCAATAGGGGCTGGGCATGACCAAGGCAGTGAAGGAGGAGCATCCTGCACCTCTTCATGCAGAGCCCCTTGGATTCCTTGGGGCCCTGACATGCACGACAGGCACAGTTAATGCCCAGGGAACACAGGAACAATTCTATCCAGGGTACAAACATTTCTGCACTTCCCACGCCCTGGGGTGTTTGGACCAGTTGCAGCAAGAGATGATGGTTTTGTCCTTCATCGACTTGCCAGTGCTGGAAGAAAGTCCTTTAAATGAAGGGATTTTTGCTTTCCCAAGGGCTGCAGGAGCCAGTGGCATGAATCACGCAGATCAAAGCTCAGATATCACCAGGAGACTGGTGGAAAGGCTGGAACGTGTGGGAGACTCACCCAACGAGGGGATAACGTGAGACATCAAACCCTGGAAAGGCAAGAAATGAGAAGCTCCAGTATGGCTGTGGATGTAATTCAAGCAGTTGTTCACCTCCAGGACAACTCAGATAATTATTCAATCTGTCTTGGAGCTGAGACCTTTCTGCTGTGTGTCCTGACAGCCAGGCAGCTCCAGAGACCTGGCCGTGACATTTCCCTGGTGGTTCAGGCAATGTCCACCTGCTGAACTGTGACACTTCAACCCAGGGACAGTTTGCACATCTCTGCTCCCAGGACACAATTCTTGTTGGGGGGACCCAGCGATGGCTGCAGAGGACAAATTCAAATGTATAAAAATTTGGGGTGAAAGAGCACTGCAAAGGATCTATCACGATGCTGGGGGCATCCTCTGTTTGCCTGTACTGTCCTGGCCAGGCTGATGCATGTCATGGGAAGGGAGGGTTTGTTCCTTCAGCCTGTCATTATCCACCTGCCAGTGCTGTACAGACACAACCTTAATTTCAATGTATGTAGCATTCACTCTCAGTGTTCAGGCTATATGGATTTGGACAACATAAACACACAGTATTTACCAATGGGAATCTGTTGAAAATGGCAATTTTAATTCTCTATGTTGGCAGCAGCATTGGATCATTGAGGCTGAAAAGACACAAGAAATCTACTGAATTTCTCCTTGTTTTTTTAATTACCCCCCAGGAAATGCAAACAGCCCAAAGGCACATTGATTTTGGTTCAATAATCACAGATTTGGGGAATGTGATGCTTCTGTAGGACCTCATTGGGAGGGTGAGAGAAAAACAAACCCAGCTCTTTGTTTTTTGCACCCCCAAATGATATCCAAGAATCAGGCAAGGAAAAACCCCTTCCAATGGGGAGGAAATATAAAGAATATTTCCAAGCCTAACCCAGCCCTGCATCCACCCCTTGTGTAACACCCTCTGGCTTTAAGTGTCTTATACAAGCCTTTACTCACTCAGTACTGAGCTGTGCCTAAGCCAGGATTGATGGAGAATCCTATTTAGGAAAACACCCTTTGATGAAGAAAGCACGAAGCAAAGAGACATTTTTGCACGGATGTTTCCAAGGGTGACGGGCACGGGAACGCTGAGACCATCCCTGGGAGAGCCCCTGGAGCGCTGCAGACCCCTTGGAATGGGAGAGGGAGCCTTGATTCAGCCCTGAGCATCAGCTTGGCTGTTGTGGAGGATTATAAGAGCTGTTTTGATCAGGGGAAAATGTCTGTTTTTAGCACAGGCAGCAATTAAAATAGCTCACGAATCTCAACGCCTCGGGGAGCTGTCATAAAAGGAGGCAGAAGATCCATCTTCTGGACTCCTCTGCACCAGAGATGAGCCTGGAGGGAGCAGAGGGGAAGAGAGCCTGAGCTTCACCTGGTGAAAGAGGACAACCTGAGACACCGAGCCAGACACACCCCTGTGCCCCCGAGATGCCCGTGGAGGATCTGCGGGGTCCGAGCACCCCTTTCTCGCTCTCCTTCTCGGGCAGTGGCTTCCTGGCCCTCTACCAGGTTGGGGTGGTGCAGTCCCTCCTGGAACTGGCCCCTGAGCTCCTCAAATCCGCGGGCAAGGTCTACGGATCATCAGCTGGGTCCCTCATTGCTGCTGCCGTCGTGTGTGGGGTCGGCCTCGGTAAGAAAACTGGCACCTCCATTTCCTTATTGCAGAGATTTTGTTTCAAAAATGATGCAGCTTTTTATTTTTTTTTAATGCTCCTAACGAGCCCTTTAATGAGTTGTTTTCACAAATCATAGGGTTGTGTGTTAGGCCTTAAATTGCCCTTAGCCATCACAGAGGAAAAAGTTGTTATAAGCAGTTTTTGTGAGAACACAGCTTGGGAAAAGTACTAAAACTGTGAGTTTTAAAGTTAACCTTGAGAGCCCATGAGAGAAAGATGTGTTGTTGCAAGTGGCCATCTGAAAACAAGGACCTTTGGCAGAAACCAGCAGATAATGAAGAAGACCAACAAAGGCTCAGCATTTGTGTTGGAAAACCCCCCACCAGAGGAAGACGATGCTAAACAGACTAAAAGTATGAACTAATTGGTACAAGCAACGAAAGATTAGTAATTAATAATAGTGGATTGAATACTAACTAATGAAAGGGAATGATGTAATTTAGGGGCAATGAACATTAATTTGTTTGTTAAAAATGTATAAATAGGTGAAAAACTGATGGGTTGGTGTCTGTGTGGAGGCAGGATTTTTGTTGGCCACAGACACACCCAGAGCTGCAAATTAAGTGAGGCCTTGTTTCCCAGCACTAAAAACACAGTGTTTCTATGCTAAAATTGCAATGAGAGGGGCTTCTATTATTCCTGAGGATTTCAAGGGTATTTGGCAACAGGGATGTGGTGATGTTGGAACTAAAGGACCCCAAGGTGTTGCCACTTCTTGGAGCAATTCTGGGTGGTGTGAGATGAACTAGCTGGTTGTGACAGCCTGAACATTCCCTGTCTGATGGTGGGGAGATGCTGCACGGTGGGGAGATCTGGATGTACCTGTCTTCTATTTTCTCATTTTCCTGCTCCTGCTGAAGGAGCACAACTCCCCTTCTGCTGTGAGGTCTGGGCAGTGCTGAGATGTGTCCCAAAAAAAGCCCACGTGGCTGCAGACTTGGTATGTCCATGGGATATGGACACATAAAGCCCCTTTGGCCCCTATGGGTCAGGTCTCTTGGGATCCTTAGCAATGCAGGGACACGAGTGGCAGTCACAGGGTCCCACAGAGGTGACAGCCCTGCTTGCATGGCCCTTTGGGTTATCCCTCTCAGCCTTCCCAGAACAAGGGAAGATGTGGTGCAATTCCCATTCCCTTTCCCTGTGGCAAAAAGAGCTCATCAGTGGGATACGCCTGAAGGAACAGCAGTCCCTGCTCCAACCCAGGGCTGGGATTTCTCTTATTGTTGCAAAAGATGTTCCCTCTGACCCTCTTTCAACAATGTGGAAACAGGACCATGTGTAGAATTAATTCAGAGAAGTTAATCCACTTCTAATAATCACATCCTTCCATAATTCCAATTAGTGCCCATGTATAAACAAGTGTACACAAGACTTAAGGCTTTGAAGGCTGATTCAAGCTCTCCCTCAAAGAGTGGGGACATTTAGGAGGAGCAGAGGGATTTAGGGGCCAAATAATGATGGAGGAAGCCAGAAACCTGAAACCCAAAGCCTGAAACCTCTGCATTTAGAAACAGCAGAAATTAACATTTCTGCCCCTATGGGGGTGAACTCCTCCACAAATCAGCAAGGACCCAAAACTTCCTCTCTGATTCCTCATGCTGGTGTCACGGATGGAGCTGGGGCTTGTCCAGCAGTGTAAGTAAATTTGGGAACTGCTCTTGTTGGGAGCATCAGTGCTGAAAGAGGGCTCTGCTTCCCTAGGGGTGGAAACACCATTCACTTAGAGGGGTTGAGATGATCTTGTGCCCAAAATACCTTCCCCAGGGGAAGTGATGGGTGGTGATGACTCTGGCTGGGTTTCTAATAAGGAAAATGAAAGTGGCACAAACTCACACTGGGGCAAAAAGAGGGTGAAAGGTGTAGTTGGTGTGCCATGGGGTGGCACATCCACTGCCCTGCCCTGGGCAGCTCCCAGAGCCAGCCTGTCCTCTGCCACCCCACAGGTCACCTCCTGGGGACATGCCTGGTCACCAAGGTGGGGCAGGCAGGGACAGACAGGGCATTGCTGCCAGAGTCATCCCTTGCGTGCCCTGACCCAAAGCCCCCAGGCTGGGATCGTCTCTCACCTCCTACCCTGCAGCTTGTGGGCATTTTTTCCATGCTCTCCCCTCTTTCTAGGCCACAGGGCAGCCAGACAGTGGCTGGGGCTGCCCCACCTCCCTGGGGTGTCTCTGGCTCTTTTAGGATCCCCGAGGACCCCGTGTGACCCCGCTGAGCACTGATTGCCACCACATGGCCTCGACATCGGCTCACACAGACATAACCCCTCTTAATGCTTGGGTGGCTCCAGGTGCCTTCTGGACACTCCACCTAATCCATCTGCAACCTCAGGAGACAGCACGGAAGCCTCTGGCCCTACAAAGCTGTGGTGCTGAGGCTCTGTGCCGGTGCAGGGTCCCACAGAGCCCACTGGGGTGCAAGGATGGCTCTTTTGGAGCTGGATAAGCTTTTTACTGAAGCAATTTAACCCCCAAGGTGGGATATTCCCCCAGGGGATCTCCCCATGGCAGCAAAGGGACCAGACTCCCTCCTTGGCCTCTGGCTGACTGCAGGGTTTGCTGCACTCCTCTTCCTCCCCATCACTGCACAGCCTTTAAAACCCCAAATGTCCTGAGCCCTCAGCTGGGGCTCCAGGGCTCTGCCCCTCTAATCCATCTCCTGGTTAATTGTTATTAACACGGTCTCACAGGCCAATGGGGGAGCTCAGGTGAGCGGGGACTCCCAGGACACTTGGCTTGCAGGAAAGCCCTAAGCAGAGGAGCTGTTCCTTGTCCTCAACCATGAGCCATCCCAGCATTCCCAGGCAGGCTGGGGCTGCCCATGTGGAAAACTGGAGGTGGAAGGCAGGAAAGTGTTGTGCAGGTCACACTGACACCTCTAACCCCCTGTCTGCACCTGTGTCCTCCTTCCCGGGGCTCTTTGGAGCCTGTCCCTAATCCCTACCTCGAGCACTCGTCTTGGGATTTCACCAGTGGGGTCACACTCAGCAATGCTGTCCTTTGAGGACATCACAGAGGGGATGTCACTCTTTCTGCCCCGCAGTGTCATCCTGGGGTCACACAGAGAGGCTGCAAGAGGCTTTATTTGTGAGGAGTGTCAAAATAGGATGAAAAATGCAACTGGTAGAGCAGCAGGGACACTGACGTTCTCTCTGTCTTCTCCTTGTCTGTGTTCCAGATGACCTAAAGGAGTTTTTCTTTGCCCTGGCAGCAGAAGTCAGGAAAACCATCCTGGGCCCCCTGTCTCCCAGGTGCAGCTTGCTGGCCAGCATCAAGACTGTTCTGCAGAGGATGCTCCCCGAGGACTCCTATCTGCTGGCCACGGGGAGGCTGCACATCTCACTCACACGGGTGGTGGACGGCCAGAACGTCATGGCCTCAGAGTTCAGCTCCAAAGAGGAGCTCATCCAGGTACAGGGACCTTCCTCTGGTGCTGAGGAAGATCTCTGCCTGTTCCTTGGGGTGGAGGAACCTAAGCTGTTTTTTTTTTTTAACTGCATTGTTTTCTACCCTGAGCAAAAGAGCAAACCTGTAGAAATTGCCAGATTTTCTACCGAGAGTATCAGGAAGCTTTGCCAGAGATGTGGTCCCACCACAATGAGCTCCATGAGGCTTGGAGGGAGGAAGGGAGGGAGGAAGATGTGAGTCCAGAGTCAGGCAGCAACAAAACATGTTAAAAAATCACCAGGTTTGTTTCCAGCCTCATAAAGTGATGTTGGCCAGCTCTAATAAGTGCTCATGACTCTTTAAGAGCTCTGTTAATGCTCACGTGGACCTTTCAGCTCTCCTGGGCCAAATCCCACTGGCAGTGGTTTCCTTGTCTCACACTTTCCTGGGAGGAAAGAGCAGGCAAAGCTGCTGCCAAACAACAAGCAGCTGATTAACCAGTCAATTATCTGGTTAATTATCTGGGGGAAGAATCCCAGGGTAAAGATTCTGAGGTCCTGGGCTTGCTTGTCCCAGGGAGGCAGTAGAGGATGGCAACTCAATGGAGATGTTGGAGTTCACTCTGTGGTGCCTGTTCTAGGCAGACCAGGAGCTTAGGGGTCATTTCCAGCTGATGAGGTTGGTGGAAAATGGTTGCAAAAGCCCCAGCAGTGGCTTTGTCATTGACAAATCCCAGCAGGATGAGGGTGATTTGTGAGGGTGTCTTGGTTTTGTCCAAAAACCTGCAAAGATGAAAATTTGGCCCCAAAGTTTCACCTTGCCACCCTCAATGGGCATTGTTGAACAGCGATATGTAGATTTTCACCTGCTAATTCTGGCAGAGCTTAATTAAACCAATTTTAATTAAATTTATATAAATTTAATTTTGTTAATTAATTGAAAACTGGAGCATTACACCCTGCTCAAGGGAAATATTTCAACTTTAGTCAAATGAGATGTTTTCCCCTTCTTGAAGCCCTTCTTCTTGCCACAGTCTGGGTGGCACTCACAGCCTGGCCCCAGACTTTGCCAAGGCTGAATTTCCAGGCTCCCAGTCAACAGCTTTTGTCCAGGAGAACTTTAACAGGCCCACTGACTTCTGCAATCCCTCTCCTCCCCCAGGCTCTGCTCTGCAGCTGCTTCCTTCCTATCTACTGTGGGTTCATCCCTCCATCCTACCGAGGTGTGGTGAGTGATCCTTCCAACCAAGCACACGCTCCCAGCAGTGTGTCCTTGGGTTTGTTCTCCAGCTTGGGCAGGGTGGGATATGCATGTCCAGGCTTTTTCTTTAGTTCAGGGAGGATGATGAAGCCTTTTAGCTTGTTCCCCCATCCCACCCTGCTGTGATAGCTGGGTGGAACTGCCACGTGGAGACCCCTCTCCTGCTTTGCCCACGGGCAGAGGGAGGATGATTCAACCTTACTTTGCAGACCTCAGATGTGAGGTGAGCAGGTTCCCATGCTCAGGAATGTGAGACACAATCCAGTTATCCTGAGCAGGGTTGTTCTGCAGTGCAGGGGTCTCCCTTAGATGAGGTGCAGCCCTGCATGGCTGAGACACTGAACATCTGTGGGAGGATCCTCCCCCAGCCCTGTGCATCATTTTCATACCCAGTGCTTGTCTGTGTGAAGGAGGAGCACAGAGGTGTTTTCCAGCATTTCCAGGCATGAGGCAGCCACAGCTTCTCTGGGAAACATCTGCCAGGGCCTCACAGGGAAGGATTCCTTCCCAATATCCCATCTATCCCTGCCCTCTGGCAGTGGGAAGCCATTCCCCTTGTCCTGTCCCTCCATCCCTTGTCCCCAGTCCCTCTCCAGCT